>VZRL01006494.1:659890-741672 GCA_013397895.1 Origma solitaria | reverse complement strand
CTCCCGCTGGCCACTCCAGAGGCTCCTGCTGGCCACTCCGTGAGGCTCCTGCTGGCCACTCCTGCTGGCCACTCCATGAGGCTCCCGCTGGCCACTCCGTGAGGCTCCCGCTGGCCGCTCTAGAGGCACCCCAGAGGTGCTGTGGCTGAGACCTGCTGCTGCACACCTGTGTGTTCCTGAGCACTGGCCCTGCCATGCCCAGGTCCCCTCCTCCTGCCGGACCAGGCACTGCAGTGCCGTAGAAGGAGGATGATGTGGTGCTCCCAAACCTCTGCCATTCACCGCCAGAGTCCAGCAAGGCTAAAGCAAACTTGTTCTCAGAACGAGTGCTGATCACACAGCAGGGCTCATTGGGAAGCAGCCACGTTATCTGCTCATTTCTGCTCTTCCACTTCCTCTGTGCAAAATTTTGATTCCATTTGTTGAAAGCACGTTCTGCCCCATTAAGACATTTAAAAGTGCAACACAAGCCAGAGCTGCACACTGCTGCAGAATGCGAGTGTTCAGCAGCAGCACAGAGCAGCATTTTGTTGATACTGATTTTACAAGCACTGCCCATGTCAGGAGCATTTCAGAGATGATGAAATCCCCTATCCCATGTGCTGAGACCACCTGTAAGGCAGATGCAGCCTCCTGCCTGTCTGCAGCTGCAGCTGTCCCATTCCCTCTGCTGCCCCTCACATTTCCCATCGCGGCGAGCTCCACGCGTGTCCCAGTACAAGGAGCAGGACAGGGCCATGGCTGAGGAAGCTCTGCCCCAGAACACTCTCGGGGCAGGGGCAGCAGAGCCTGGCAGCTCTCAACAGCCATGGGCAGGGCATTTCTCGGCAGTGCCAGCCCACGCTGGCGCTGCGAGAGGCTCTGCTGCCCGATGGCCTCGAGCCAGCGCTGCCACCGCAGGTCCAGCAGCTGCCCGATGGCCAGGCTGGCCACAGCAGGGCAGGCAGAGGACAGCAGAGAACTGAGATTAACGAGTTTCCATTCTGATTTTGTGTAGAGACTAAACACCCCATCACAACACTTAGCTGTGCATTAATAACTGCTTTTATTAAACACACTCTGGTGTTTGCCCCTTCACCGCACCTTGACATTTCCAGAAGGTCACAGACAAGCACACCTTTAATCTAAACTGTTCAGCGACAACACCACTCTGTGTAGCATTTGTAAGATTTAAATGTTCTCATGATCTCCCATATGAGATCAACACAGTTTCAGGTAATTCACCAAACCGAGAGCAGTTGATGCTCTGTGGCCGTGCTAGAATTAGGTTACTGTACCTGCAGTGCAGTGTGCATGCTGACTGGTCTGAGAAAGAGAACATTTCACACCGTTTAGTATCAGCAAACTGTAAATGTATTTAATTAAGAGTTTGCAAACAGCCCCATTAAAAATAGTGCCAATAACCTTCTGTGCAGCACTGAAAATGTGCTAAGGATCACAAACTCTTTCTCAACATGGTTCAGTAACTATCCTAGGAGTCAAAACTGAAGATGCTATGACAGAAATTGAAGACTGTAGGTTATTCTGATAAAATACCAACATTCCTCCCTCCTGCACCTCAGAAGCTGTCACCATCACATGTCAGTCCAAGCACCACTGGTGATTTATATTTACTGAAGATGAAAGCTAAAGACAAGCCCACTCTACACCTTTTTCTCAGTCAACTTATGCAAAGGCCAAATTTAACTTCAATCAGACTAGCACAGGAAAGCTCTGCCCATCAGCTGTCAATGCAGCTCAGCTTGTAGCTATCTTTTGAATTTTGCTTTCATGTTCTATTGATTTGTGCTGGCCTAAGTCTATGAGTTTCACCTCTTGGTCCGAGTGTCTGGTTTTAATATTTGTCACAAAAATTCACTAGAAATGGTACAGACAAAACCTTAGATGTCAGAATCTGACATATAACAGCACGAAGATAATGAAACACTCTGAAAATTGTTGTTAAATCTTTTAGCATTAATCTAAAATCTTTGTAGACTTAGAGAAAGCTACAAAACCCCTACAATATAACAATAAGGCAATTTTGGAAATGAACAGATAGAGGCGGAAGCACACAGAGCTCCAGCAGCATCCAATCACAGACACAAGCATAAAAACAATATCCCTTTTTATGACACTGATTACAAGAGCTCCTCAAGTCTGTTTGGTCATCACATTCAATCCACCCATAGAGATCAACTCTGCACACAGAACAACAAAATCTCTCGCAGGCTTTTCTTGTGCCCCAGTGCTAAAACCTCAGCTAGGGTTTTCTTTTCTTGGATTAAAAAACATTTTAGGCAATTCCAAGTGTTTCTTCTGTCTCAAAAATAAACTGCTCCTGTAATTTCACTAAATGACCATTATATTCACCTTCTCCCAGCAGTTCAGCTGGAACTCAAGGTCCAGAGAGCACTGACCACTCCACTGAGAGGAGGGCACTGACCACCACAGAAACATCTCCGTTGGGAAACTTCGGCCCAGACCCAGGATTTCAAATATCCAAACAGGCACACGAAGGCAGGCCCTGCACACGGGGAGCTAAAGACTTCGTTCCCCCAGCCCATGATCATCAGCCCAGCAAGGCTCTGCTGTTCATGCCCAGCCAGTGAAGACACTTTCACTCTCTCAGGACCGAGTGCAGGTCAGTAGTTCTCACCCAGGTTAAAGATTTCCTTCATACCCCACACCATTTGTACACTGAATATGTAAGTATTTCTTCCCAAGTTTTCAAATTTCCAGAAGGCAACAGAATGCTGACAAAGACAAGAAACCCCCGTGCACCTCACTGCTAACACGAAACGTTTCAAGTTGTGTTTCCCTTAATCTAAAGCTCACCTCTCCCAAGCAGTAATATACACCAAAATCACAGTTCCTGAGTCTGAATGAATTCTTAATTGAGTTCTACAAGATTGCTTGTAGGCTTTGCTCTCAACTTCCAACATCTAACCTCAGGAAATCCCCATGTCAGCTTAACAATAAATTGAGCTCTTTGTCATACATAATGAAAGAACAGCCACAGAGTTAATTCCTGCCTCCTTGGCCCACAGCCAATATGAAGCAAAGAGAAATTTGGGGGCGTCAGCACTTAGGCTGATTTTCACACAGTTGCCACCACTTTATATTTAAGCAGAAGTAGCTCAGAGGTTTGTTAAAAAATTATTACCTTGACTGAATGCAGAGCTTCACAGTTTCTGAATATGTCCAGAGAGCTCAAGCAAAGAGTTGCAGGAATCCCTGCTCTCCTAAGTGCTTTAGGAAACTGAAAAGGAGCAAAAAACTCTCAGGCACCCTCAGCAAGACAGTTTCTAACTCGCCTGTGGAGGGGCAGTATCAACCACTGGCCACAGAGGGCCAGGAGTGATGCAAGGCTCAAGGATGGTGAAATACTTTTCCGTAAGCTCTGGGGTGTCAAAGAGCAGAAGTCCTGCCCATTGCTGCTGTGCCAGCCCACAGGGCTTGGGAGAGGCACACACCTGACCTATGGACTTAAAATACAAAATTATAAACACGCAGCAAAACCCAGCAGCTGATGCAATGATATCGCATAGGCAGAGCGTCAGAAGTGAAAGAACAAAAAAGGTTTGGAAAAAACCTGCAGTAGGAAGTAGCACTTTAAATAAACAAGCAGCAAAGTATGTGAAAAGCTCTAATCCATTTGCTTGTTTGAAATATTACTCACAGGCTGGTTCATCTCAAAGCACAGGCTTTGCAGTTTATCCTCCTCAAACGACTCCCAGATAAAATTAGTCAGGTGATTTGCAGGATATATTGATTAGAGAGGATTTAGCTAAGGCAACATAAAAAACATCCAGCTTTATCATTCAGCGAAAATGAAAGAGAAGAAAGAAAGCCTGCAAGCTATTATCACTGTATATAAATCAGGCTTTATTAATGAATTAAGTAACTACATGGAAAATGCTAGATAAGAGTTAAAATAATGGAGTTTCTCTCTGAAGAAAAAAAAAAGTAGATCTCAGAAAAAAGCAAGGCAAATACAAATAAAGTAAGTATTTGATGTTTGCTTGGATTTTTTTTTTTCCTAGTATCTATAACAGGCTGAATTTTCAACTGAACACTCCTGGGAAACCCTGAAATGCTCAGTTTTCTCTTCCAGCTCACAATGTTTTCCACCTTTACATATAAAACCTCTTCAGCTTGCCTCTATGAAGTCTCAGGCAACATGAACTACCCGAACTTTTCCCAGTGAACGTTGGTTTTCCTCAGGATTAACTTTCAAGTGCTCAGCAATGCCACGGGCAAACAGAAATGGCATCCTTGGCTCGGAATTGGGCTCCCTGAACTCCCCAGGGTGGGGCTCTCCTGAGGCTCCCCTTTGCACCAGACCTTCAGAGGAGCATCCTGCAGCAGCCTGACAGATGGCTCCTTTGTCCCCGGGCTCGCGTGTCCTTCGTGTCACAGCTCTGTCAGAACACGCGTGTGCTCTGACATATGTAAAAAATCCGAGCACAGTGGGCAGGAGCAGCACAGCTCCTCGGAGGGGTCAGGCTCAGCCCTCCAGGTGCACATGACCGCAGAAAGCTCTGAGCACTGCCCACAGTGCCTGCCCTGGAGGAAAAGCAGTAACTCCCCAGACACTCTTCAATCCTGACCAGTGCTGGTACCCCTCCAGCAGAGGCAGCGATGCTGAGGTGCTCATCAAGACCCACGGCAGCTCCCAGCCTGGGCCTGGCAGCGTTTAAAAGGATGATTTTGTGTGAAATACCTGTTGCTCCAGCTCTCTCCAAAAGCCCCCCATGGCACAGCGTGGGCTCAGAGAGCTGCGAGTGTCCCAGCCCAGCGGTGCCACAGGAGGGGAACAAGAGGGGCACAGCCCCCAGGTCAGCTACAAACCCAAACAAGAGGAGCTGCTACTGCACTGATTCAGCTGGAGCAGCTCCTCTGACATCTGCTGCATCCCAAGGTGCTGGGCAAGACACCCTCCCCCTCCAGAACACACTCCATCACGGAGCAAAGGCAGGGGGAAAGTTGGTTTAACACAATGCCTGCCCAGAAAGCTGCTTTGGCCAAGCCATGATGGGTTTGGATCTGCTCAGCGGCTCCAGGTGGCAAACAGAGGGGCTCAGGCTGGCAGAGCAGTGGGGCCAGCAGCCCCCGAGCTGCCCTGACCCCACAGCACTCAGTGCCACAGCTCCCTGAGCCCCCGGGAACACACAGGGGCACTGCTCAGTCTGACACTGCCTCTGCTTCGTTTCCTTACGCCATCAGCTGAGCCCACACTGCTCAGCAGCTAGATACTTTCCAGGGATGCAGGAGAAAGGCATTTAAATTCCCTCCGGCTGAAAAGGGAAATGAGTTCAAATCCACAATCTGAGGTTCATCAGCTCATCCAGGAACCACTGGGAAAAAGTGCTATGTCCCAGATGTGTTCTCGTTTTATGAATCACGATTCGCTAGCAATTAACTCATTTCAAGAAGATAAAGATGCTTCAAAGGTTTTTTATTTTTATTTTTGGTTTGAGTTAAAAATATATATTCTTGTCAGTGAGACATGCTGACAAATTTTCTTTTAGTTTCAGAGCGTATCTGTTTTGTTGTTATGTGCTATTTTAGATCAAGCATAGAGCCAAAAAAAATAAATGCTATTAGGTATTCAGCTCTATGCTAAAGTTTCATTTAAAGTCAAAATGGAAAGTATCAACAGACAATGGCAGGGTACAGCAGTGAAGTGGCAGATTAAAAGATTCAGGAATTCTGCTTAGTGGGCACATTTCTATGTTTTCTTGTTGTCTTTACAGCCCTTCCTAAAATTCTCATTATTGTCAAGAAAGTTCTCACGAGAACAAGGCAATTTCTGCCTGTCGTGCTGCGTTTCTGAGAAGACAAAGACAAAGCTTGGTTTTACCAAAGGTGAAGCACAAGAGGGAAACAGGGCCAGCAGCACAGAGCCCAAGCCACCCTGCAGGGACCTCTGCCAGCCCTGCTCAGAGCAGCGCAGGGAGGGGACAACAAACCAGGAGCCACCCTGCACAGGAGTCCTGGGAAAATATGGCATCTTTCTGCTTTGCACAGAAGATGGACTCACTGTTTTTTAACGATGCAATCCTGCTGCCTTTCCTGCATTTGAATTTTGTGATACCTCAGAGAAGGAACAACATAGAACCCTCAGGTTCAGTTTTACCCCAAGGTAAAATTGTTTCCAAGTGAAATTAGTTCAGGTTATAAGGCTTCCTCTCAAACTCAGCTGAAGAAAAGGTATTTTTCCTTAAACTTACAGCCAGTGGCACTCCCATACTCTGGGACTCTGTGGAAAGGCCCAAACTCTAACACCTGTACAGAAAAAAAGTTCTCCTCATGTCACTGGGAATACTTGTGCAAGTAAAGCAAGCAGGATGTATGAACCAACAGAACATCCTCCTTCACCAGAATGACCCCATTTCTGTTGGTTTATGTCTAAAGCAGGCTTTCCATTGGTTTACCAAAATAAATGTTCTAGCCTTTAAAAAAAAACCAAAAAACCTCACACATCCCTTGATTCCCACACCAAGAGCACTGAAAAGAAAATCTCTCTCTTAATCCGTGAAATTGCTGTTTGTTAAGATTTCATTAATTTAGGTCAGTCAATTGCTTGTAAAAATTTAAAAGCTCGTTGCCGGCTTTCTGCATGTTCAGCAATTAAACCTCCATCGCACCTGGTGGTTTCCCACCTTGCACGCAGGGAACAGATCCTGTTTTATGGAAGCACAGCATGTGGCGTGTAATTACTTCCGAGAAGTCAACTTGAGCAGTTGGTCTCTTTTACAGTCCAATAACTTTCAATACTAAAACCACTTTAAAGAAACACTTTAAACGGAATTAAAGAACCAACTTGAGCTTTCGTGACTCGAATTCTTTTTAATTGCTACGGATGCCGAAAAGGAACCTGTGCTCCCTTCATTGTGGCGCCCCAGGCTGAGAGCACCACCTGATTCCTCTGCAGAGCATTTCATTTAACCTCACGCCCCTGTGGCACCGAGGCCACAATCCTGCATGAACTGAAGGCAACAAGAATCTTCGTTTCAATAGACAACCAGGATTGAAACCATCTCTCCACACCTGGGAAACTGCTCACCTGGACAGTGCAGAAGCAGAGCTCATGTCCACAAGGTCTGGAACGAACATTCCAGTTTTGGGGTAAGCATTTCACTAGCAGGGCACAAAAAGCACATCTATGAGAGTGTTCACACACACCTTTAATGCTCCCAGGAGAGATTTCTTTCTCTCCCCTGAAGTCCCTTGACTCACTCACGTGAGCACACTTCTACCCTCTCATTGCCTGTCAAATATCAAAAATACATTACAAACCAAGGCACTCATTCACGGAAGCTCTGTAATGTAGTGGTGCAACTCCATCCAGCATTGATATTCCAGAGATGCCTCAGCTGCTCCATACAGCCCTGTATCTCCCCAGCTGCTTGGTGTCCGTTCCCTTCTCTCCGTTCTCCCTCCTTCCATCCCCTCTAACCCCACTGTTCCTTTCTCCTGTTACCAGGCACAATTATTTACTGCACCCATGTACAACATGCCAAACCCCACACTGCGCTCTCTCACCAGTCCAGCAAAACAAATTCCTTCTTCGCCTTTGATGAGTTGGGAAAATGTAACGCAAAGAATATAGGCAATCGTGGCAAGTGGAGCTAGAACAGTGAGCTGCTTACATCACAACTCTTATCTCAATGAGTTTATCTGTAATCCTACAGAAAACTCGATGAAACTGAGCGAAATTTCAGCAGATCAAAAATGGAATTCATTATGTGAAAAGATCAGAGACACCATATGACTGAAAATTATTCAGACAAATCCTCGGGAAAAGGCTTCAATGGAAATTACTATGGCTGAACGTTATCCAGACTCACCCCAACCTCACATGAGGGTGAACTCTGCAGAGCTCTCACGGACTCAGCAGAAACATCAACAAAGGCAGGGAACCCGAGGGACAAGGCATCTGTTTTTGCAAATATTGGCCAAGGGTTCAGTCCCGTGGCTTCACGAGTTACCACACACCAGCGGAAATGTTCCACCAGCACAGAAACTCAGCTGGGGCTACCGCGACCTCTCCTACCACAGGAATAAAGAAGGCATAAGCAAAATCACATTAACTTGTATTTCCTCTGGGCTGAGTTCGTATATAGACAGTTGTGCTGGCTTCGGGTGGGGTGAAGGTAATTCTCTTTCCAGAAGCTGGTGCAGGGCTGTGTTTTGGGTTTGTGCTGGCAGCGGTGTTATTATCAAATTCAGGGGTGTTTTCCTTCTCACTGAGCAGAGCTAACACAGAGCCAAAGCCTCTCTGCTCCTCACCCACAGCGAGGGCTGGGGGTGCACAGGGGCTGGGGGGGACACGGCCAGGACAGCTGACCCCGAGGGATGTCCCTCCCAGCCCCTCTGGCCTCCAGCTCAGCACACAGCGAGGGCTGGGAGCTGTGCTGGAGCCCTGCTCTCCTGGCAAGGCTGAACACCTGCCTGCCCATGGGCACTGCGAAATGAATTCCTTATTTTTCTGTGCTTGCACATGTGGCTTTTGCTTTACCTACTGAACTGCCTTTATCTCAACCCCAATATTTTCTCACTTTGCCCTCCCAATTCTCTCCCTCATCCCAGGGCAGGGAGGAAGGGAGCAGAGGTGTGAGGCTCGGTTGCTGGCTGGGGTTAAAGAACAGCAGCAGCCAGAGTGGATCAATTGATCTCAGATGCCTCAAAAGCTCAGGCAAGTTTGCTCTCAAGATAAAATATGAGCAGCAATGACATGGTGAGTTAGCTCTGGGTATTATCAGCATTCACTCACTTGAAATATATTAACAGCTCTTTTATTATTTATATATTATGAAGACGTCAGTCTATATTATGAATTATGAACCCAATTCTGCTCCCAGCAATATTAATGGCAGACAAATGTGTCTCTACACTTAATATATTCTTTTCAATGTCATTAACTTATTAGTGAATATCAAGTTCTGCTGTCACTATAAAACATTTCATGTTATTCTGAAGAATGATCTAGTATCTCAGAGAAGAAAAAATGCAGCCTAAGAGAACAGTCATCTCTCTTCTTAAGAGCCTAAGATGGAACATCACTCTGATGTTGCTACTTTCAACATTAATTTAATTTGCATCCACATTTTACTCCAGTCCAAGTGGTTCAACTAACAAAAGAAGGCAGAATATTGCAGGGAATGTATCAGAAGTGACACCACTTTCTGCAAAATGAACTAAAATAAACCAACAAAAACCAAAACCAAACTAACACCAGAGGAAAAAAAAAACCAAAAACCAAACCAAAACCAAAACCCTTGTTGCTCTCTAAAAACAAATTCTGGATGGGCCCATCTATTTGCCTCGATCAGCATATCCCCTCCTAATTACAAACTTCATCAAACACACCCACAATTTTAGGAAAAAAAAAAAAAATCCAGACTACTCAGAGCCACAGATCAAGGGAAGTAATCCTGTCACAGTAAGAAAAACCACAAAGCATCCAGGGATTTGATCAGCATGAGAAATCAATCGTGCATCAAGGCAATTGATGCGGTTTATTTTAAGTCCTTCTTTTCTGATTTATTGCCATCATTGCTGCCAATTTGCATAGATAATAGAACAAGACATCCTCTTAAAGTCTTAATCAGGAATTAAAACGTAATACACTGTTACATCTCTTTCTGCTCATCAGTGAAGCACGCACATTAATGTTTAATGTCAGTTTTATTATGGGATTGGAAAGAGGCTCTTTAAACTGCTCTGTGACATCACCACCAATTTGTTGCTGTAATAGCTGCAAATCAAAAAACAGTCAACAAATCCTTCAAGCTAGAGCAGGTCGTAAACACGACTGTTACAAGAACAAGGCTGAGCTGTGTTTCTGAGAGCAGCACAATTTTCTTTTCAGCATGGCAAGGACAGCTACAACTGCAATATTTTTCCGACGCATTTCCAAACTTCGCCAGTTCTTTCTTAGAAGAGGATGATTTGTTCCTACTTTCAGTGTACTGAAGATGAGTGGGTAGTTTGCTCTGAGCAAAGTGATTTCTTTGACAGGTACTTACATCATTCACAAAACCACCACAAATATGCACAACTGTTTAAAAACAGTAGAGAAACAATGAAAGCCTTGCCTCAGAGACAGAGGAAAGAGCGTTACAACAGCAATAGCTGTGACACAAAGTGCGAGCGGAAGGAAGGAGAGGGGAACTCGGAGAGATCAGCACTGAGCTGCTGCCTCTGAGCAGCAGGCTCTGCACAAAACGTGAGCGAGTCTCTGAGAAACCTCAGAAAGAGCAGCTCAGGCTGCGTGTTGCCTTCGGGAGGTGTGCTGGGAGAACACGCTCACACGGCCCTGGGGAGGCAAAGCTGCAGGAATCATTCTCTGGTTTTTACAGAGAACAGAAATGGGCAGCGCAGCAGAACACCAGGCAGGACTGGCTATCGGCCAGGGCAGCAGGACAGGGCTGGAGCAGGGTCTGGACAGCATTCTGAGAAATTCAGCTCCACAGCCCTCAAAAGGAGTCATTTCTCGTGGGAACACGGATCATCCAACACACGGAGTGCAGATCCTTGGGGCACAGGCGGCTGCGCCCCGACTCACACAGGAGATGGGAACACAGCTCTGTGCCTCCCCCTCCCAGGGGAGCATCTCTGCCCTCCGCAATTCCCGCAGAGAGAAAAGAACTGCTTTCCTTCACTCTCCTCCCTTCTCGATTGCTTCTATCAAGCTTTGCTCGGGGCACAGCAGCACCCAGACAGGCTCTGTGATAAAGCAGCTTGCTTATCTGCGGGGCCAAGGCAAAAGACATTCAAAATGATATTAGAAATGGCAAAGAAACGCTCTGGGACCAAATGCTGAAGCCTCAGAAGTGTTTTCCCCAAAATCTCCCATTGTAGGCTGGTTTTGGGGCTTCTTTTGGCTCTGTCAAAGGTCTGTGGATCTTTGACTAATAGCCCCAGCTCTTGGATTCCATCGAGCTCCCAGAGGCTAAAACACGGGGACAAAACACGGGGACAAAACACGGGGACAAAACACGGGGACAAAACACGGGGACAGCCAAGCCACGAGGGACTCTCAGCCCAGCAGCGACCCAGGCTCAGCTGCCATGGGGAACTGAGCTCAGAGCTGTGGGGCTGACCACAGCTGAATGCCCAGCCTTGTCACAGTCCTCAGCAAGACCTAAGGAGGATTGTTTATGTGCTTTGCTGACTTCAGGCATGGCTTCTACTCCCTAAATAAGGAAGACACAACGTGGGCCCTACCATGAAGCAGCTTTACAGGTGTTGTTTCCTTTAACTCTGTAAAAATATTGAAAAATTAAGGTTTGCTGAGAAGCTTCTCCCTCAAAAAGAGCCTATATATAGATGAAAGATGAAATCTGCTACATGTCTCTGTGTTAAAAATAACTGCAATATTAAAAATTAAAATTATCCTACAAAGAACTGTCATTATTAGCAGTTCTAATGCCAAGTTAAAAATTAAATCTAATCAGCACAGAAAAACATTTGGAAACTCTTTTAAAAATTAAGGAGATGAAGATTAGCTACTATAAAATACAGTATCAATTGTATGAAGTGGAAATTTTCTTCCCAGAAAAAAAATCCCTTGCTGTTACTGAGGTGTAGCCAAAACTGGAGCTGAAGCAGGAGTGAGGCATGGATTTTTACCATCAAATCAGCTTCGAGTCAATTCCCAAGACGAGTATCTGCTCAGTCTTCTCAGATGTAGATTTTGTTAGTATGGTTACCGATGGAGGTTGGTAAAATTTAACCCTTGAAATATTCCGGGAAATGCTACACACATGCCAGTGGTGCCTCCATTCCATCAGCCCCAGGGCAGCTGCACAGCAGCATGGGTGTCTGGTTCCAGCTCTCTGCCACATGCTTCTCCTAATGCCTCTCACCACAGGGAATTTCCTCCAAATTTCAAGAGTAAGTCTCTCTTGACATTAATTTCACAGAGTGGAATGTAAATTTCACTCTGCTTCAAATAAAATACCTTTGGAACAACATACTGAGTGTAAAAGAGCTTATAAATGAGAATAAAGATAAAATTCCAAAATTTCAGTGGAGAATGATAGCACTTAGTAATAATTGCACACATTCACCATAAAATGAGAACTTGAGGAGAACACTGTAAGTCACAAAATATTTGGATTTGAAGTATTAAAAATGTATAGCATCTGAGGATCTATCAGCTGTAAAAATGGTGTTCTCCATTTCCTTCATTTTCAGCTAACCTATTTTACATGTAAAGCTGTGAAATTCATGTTGTTACAAAATTGACTTTTTCCAGCTGCTTCTCCTGCAGCAGGACTCCGACTTCGAGCAGCACACAGAACAAGCATCAGGCTGAAAATGGAACCCAGAGACAAAAAGATGCCCAGGACTTCAATTACTGTAAATTACATAAGGCCACAAAATTCAGGGAAATATCCTGACATCACTCTGTGGTGTAGACTGGGCTGGGTGGAGGAGGGTGGGGCTAACAGGGCAAACATCACCTCCCACTTAACCTTTTTATCCAAGAGTGGCCAAAATTGCTTCAAGAAAGAGAATTGTATTTATGTGTTGCCATAATAGTTTTCACACCTTTTCAAGCTCAAAAGCAAAGGTAGTTGAGTAGGTTGAAAGTTTGGGCTTTCTAAAGATCTTTTATGTACCCAGGAAAGATTTTTAATCTCTTATAAACAGGATGTATTGGTCTGCTTTGTGTGGTCCCTTCTCACATAAAGTGTAAGGCTTATTCCTGTCAATGGAAAAGTGAATTTAGCTTTTGGACTATCTCCTGCATCTTTTCCTTCCTCAATAATAATATGATCTTGAGATGCTTTGGGGCTTACTTTATTATGTCAGGGATATCTAAATTGTATCTCTTCAGTTACATGCTAGATAAAAATTGCCCAGTATGGTTTTCTTTGCCAGTCTTCATGGTGCTTATACGTCAAAATGTCTTTATCTTCAGGATAGTATAGTTGGTAAAAAATTATTTTCCCTGTGAAACCGTGTTATTACTTCATTATTGAATTCTGACTTTTGCGTGAGGCTACCATGCAACTTCACCAACAGTCTAATAAAAAAAAAAAACCCAAAGTATTTCCCAGAGAATAAACAGCTCATATTTATAATAAATCTGAGGGTAATATTTATTCTATTTATACTTCTGGCATCACTGATAGCCCTTCACTCCCGTTCAACGCCACAAGCCCAACCGCACCAGCAGCGTTCTCAGAACAGTCCTGAGGAGTAGGACATTCCCTGGAACCAGCTCAGCTCCACTTTCCGCCATCAGCAGCACGGCTGCTCTGATTCTGCAATCCTGCCTTTGTTTGTCTGACACACTCTACCTTTTCTAAACTGACTTTGAGGAGAAACCCTTAAACCACCCACCTCACTTTGACACGAAACCCGAATAAGCACCCGGCCCAGAGCTGCTGCCCCTGCCTGCACATCGGTGCTGGCAATCCCAGCGGGGCCGCCGCTCGCCTTTGGGAATGGCCTCCGTAAACCTCTGTGCAGAGCTCATGAGTGCGGCTGGGAAACACTGCCAGAGACACTGCCACGGTCCCCTCAGAGTGCCGCCGCTCGCCTTTGGGAATGGCCTCTGTAAACCTCTGTGCAGTGCCCGTGAGCGCGGCAGGGAAACAATGCCACACACCACCAAGGTCCCCTCAAAGTGCCACCACTGTCCTTTGGGAAAACCTCTGAGCAATGCCCATGAGTGTGGCTGGGAAACACTGCTGGACACACCCCACGGTCCCCTCAAGGGGCCAGGGCAGCTAAGACCCTAAAGCAGTCCAGACAAAGATTGTTTCACTGCCAGCTGCAGGTGTTGGTTTGATTTTAAACCAACAGTATTAGAATAAACCAGCACAGCATCACCTACCAAACAGTTCAGAGGGCTGTTGGTGATTTAGGATGTTTTTCGTATTGCTCACACTACAGTTAGAAAAAAAAATATAATAAATCTGAACCCTCCCTCATACTTCCCTGACCTGGCTCAACTCTGCTTGGCTGGGAGGCTTTGACAGAAATGTGGTGGGAAGAAGGAGAACAGAGCTTCCAGGCAAAAGCATTTTTCGAGGAGTTAATGAAATTTGCAAGTATAATTATTTTTAATCTGGGTGCCAAGTTCTCTCTCCATTCCATGAAATCCTGGTGCTGTGATGCTACAAAAGGAACACATGAGCCCTCAACTCTCATTACAGCATCGTTATATAATCCACAAATACCAGTCTCAAATTAAATCTACTGAAATGGGCTTTACCTCATCAGAGAGTACTAAGGAATAGAGTATCTATGCAACTTGGAGCCCATGGCAGCTCCAAATCTGCCCTCCAACAAGCCAGCAAGGTGAAAAAAATCGAAGTTTGTTTTCACAGAAAGCTCTTGCCAAGCTGAATTCAACAGGGGGCTGCAAGGAGACCCAGCAGCCATCAGCTGCCAGGAGATGCACAGCCAAAGGCACCCTGGAGCTGATCCACTCCACAAGCCACCAACTGCTGCCTGCGGGCAGTATTGAGAGAGGAAAAATGGCCAAGAAAGGCAATCACTCAGAAATATCTCTCAGTCCAGGGTTTGCTTATTCTTCAGCATCTCCTCCGTGCCCAGCAGCAGCAGCAGCTCCACCGACTCCACCGGAGAGCAGAGCCTGCGGTGGGCATGACCCAAAAACCAAAAGGCTAAATCACCACTCATTCAACCTCTGGTCATGAGAGAGAAATGAAGCAAGTGAAATGCAGAAGGAAAGACATTCTTGCAGCTTCCCCAAGCACCGCCTGCAGGTCCCTGGACTCGGCCGATGCTTCCAGTTCTCTGTTTCGGGGCACTCCACGCGGTTTGGCTGCCTTTGGGAGCCCAAGATGTGCCCAGAGTGCTCACAGCTCCTGAGCCCTGCTCTGTGTGAGTCCCTGGCTGCCTTCAGGAGCCTAAGATGTGCCCAGGGCGCTCACAGCTCCCGAGCCCTGCTCTGTGTGAGTCCCTGGCTGCCTTCAGGAACCCAAGATGTGCCCAGGGTGCTCACAGCTCCCGAGCCCTGCTCTGTGTGAGTCCCTGGCTGCCTTCAGGAACCCAAGATGTGCCCAGGGTGCTCACAGCTCCCGAGCCCTGCTCTGTGTGAGTCCCTGGCTGCCTTCAGGAACCCAAGATGTGCCCAGGGTGCTCACAGCTCCCGAGCCCTGCTCTCTGTGAGTCCCAGAACGCAGCTCCTGCCCTCCAGCGCACCATGGCTCCAGGCTCCCGGTCCTTTTGGGCACCACTCCAGATGAGCTTGCATGCAGACAGACACTCCACGGCTGGCAAAAATCTGCTGTGGGGTATTGCAGTCTGGCCAGAAGCATTTATTTTAAAAAACCTGCTGTAACAGCAAATACACATGTATTTAGATTCTGTTCCAATTTTCTCCTTTTGTTTGCCGGGCACGTCGCCGTGTTAATGCTGTATTACCCACAGGGGATATCCAGCAACTCAACTGCAGAACTGCAAGGAGTATTTCATTCCAGGTTAGAGATTTCCAAGAACTTAAAGAAATTCCTTTCAATTTCCTTACTGTAAAATTTTGTGATCACAAACAAAAGGCAAATTTAACAGAAGAACAAACGTATTAGCTAAATTAAAAACTCACCACTCCCCCAATTTAGTCTCTTGATGTTGTTAATGGTGGCTACTCAGGAAAAAAATCTAAGGACAAGGCCAATGTCCACGCAGCATCCAAGCAAGCTGAGTCTCATCCCTTCTTAAACCAATTCTGAAGACAGGGTTCTTCTTCCACAGTTTCCACGGTAGCATACAATAAATGGATCTGTACTAGAATTGAATCAGATCTGCCTAACAAATATCCTGTTTTAGATCACAGCCTCAGAGCTTATGTCCAGCTAATACCAATGCTGAGTTTAGGATGAGACCTAAAGGACATGAAGTCTGCTCTGTCAGCCTAGGTGAGAGTCACAGGCTTTTTATTTTCTCCCTAGAGTGTGGACACTGACTTACAAGGTTCTGGAGAAGAAACACCTTTGGCTTCCTGACCAGGCATTACCAGCGGTCAGCAGTCAGCAGGCAGCACGCCCAGGTGTATCAGGCTGACAGCAAGAGCTGCCATTACTGGAGCAGCCAGAACATCTTGGAAGAGATGTTCAGAAGTGCAGAGAAATTAATTTGAGCAATTTGCAAAAGGAAGCCATTGACAAAAGCCGCAGTTTCCAAAACCACTGGCAGCAGATACCATGCTTATAAGATTTCCCTCCAAATGAGCATCTGGAATACAAAAAGAAAAAACAACAGAAAGGCTTCTGGGGAAGGAAACTCTTAAAACACATCTTTATATTCCAAGGCTTTTGTGATCATGTCTTGGATTAAAGGTTAGGCTTTAACCTAGACATCTGGGGCTGGATTTATCATATTGGAAGAAAAATTAAAACCAACTGTTCCCCATCCCAAAATCAGAAGCTGACAGGCTCTTTCCATTGTTTTGCATAACAATACTGTGGAAATGAGCTTCAAGTAACATTTTCACTCAAGCTTTTGTTAAAGAAGAATGCTAATCATCCCCATCCTGCATCCCAATTACTCACTGCTTCTTAACTTCATTAACAACTCAAGAATCAGCACAGAAACAGAAGTCCTACAGAATGAAAAGACAGGCAGCAGAAATAAATATATCAGAACCATTCTGAAGCCTCTTCTCGCTGCCAGATGAAAGCTATGGAGAGATGAGGCATCACACGCAAGAGGCCACGTGGCGATGGCGCTGGACTGTGACTCACAGCCACAGCTCAAGTGCCACAAGACTCCTTGTGACGACCGCACACAAGTGCCCCATCCAGCGTCCAAAGCTGTATGAAAAAAAGCAAACAAACCAAAAAACGTGCCTGAAGCCTCCTGAGATGTCATGAGAGTGATCTGTGTACAGAGACACCCAGACAGTGAAGGGGTTCACAGAGCTCTGGAACAGACACATCTCTGGGGTGAGGGGGGTACCACACCATAAACCTGTGACTGGCAAGCCTAACAAAGTTAAAACCCATCTGCCCTGCTGAATTTCAAACCCCTGAGTACACTCCTCTGATTCATAGCTGAGGCCACACCGGCACTGTCCCGTCATTTAGAGCAATCCCAATTCTCCCACACGGATGATTTCAGGTATCTCATCTTTACACAGCTGAGCCGTCTATTTTTAAACCCAGTTATCAGCAGGCAGGATATTGGAATAAAACTGATTAAACATCATTTCACACACAGAAAGGCAAACGATGGATCTGGTAAAGAAACAAGTGATATAATGAATACACGCATGTGACAGCAGACTAGAGAATATGCAGCAGAGTGTTCATTTAAGAGCAGATTTTAAATTTGACCTTCACAGTATGCAACAGAGGTGGTGTACATACACAAGTATGGCTTTACAGAAAGAATATTTATCCATCAAGTTCAACCGAGCTTCTATAAATAATGCAGAAGCAAAACACTAATTGGCCTGTTGCAGAAAAATTTTGCATTTCACAACTCAGTATATTATCTGGGGGTTTCTCCTGACTAATCCAAGAACGCAGACATCTGTCCAAGGAGCCAGTACACAGCTCCCACAAGAAGTACCAGCTTTTTCTTTTCTAACCTTGTTTCCTGTGAGAGATTAGACATTTCCACTGTCCAGCTATCCATACCTCTGTTACTTTTCTCCTATGAAGTTGCTTTGCAAATTTCAACCATGTCTTAAGAGAGGAACATGCTTCAAAAATATTGCTTGTAAAAATACAGCCCAAACCAAAAGCCAGGCAAAGAGAGATCCAAAACGGTGGTGAACAGCAGTTGTGAAGCACTCCTTATATTTCAAGGAGACACCCAGCAGCCCCACCTGTAGTGCCTTGCTGTCCCACACACAGGAGACTGAGCTCTCTGCCAAAGCAGGGAGAAGCAGAAGCGAAGGAGCTGAGGAATCCAAGAACAGCAGCTCCAAACCTGCCAGAAACCCCATCACTCCTTCAGTCCCTTACAGAACAACTCTCCTGCCCAGTAGAGATAAACTATGATCAAAACTTCAGGTTCTGACCGTGTTTCCTCTTGCTTAAAGGTTTTTGTTTTCTTCCCCCCGTAAATAGAATAAATGCTTGAAATTAATCTCATTCCTCCAATTTCACTTTTTTTTGTAATTATAATTTCCTCAAACGTATTTTCAAAGGTTGGAAGAATTATTTGTGCTGTTTTAAAAGGGTCTTTTTCCTGAAGAGGTGAGACTGAGAAAATCCTTCTGCCAGGCCAGACAGACAGGTGAATTACTGTGCATCACGGAGGCACCAGCCATCACCTGGAGCAACGCCTGCCTGGGCAAGCGCTCTGTCCTCACCACAAATGGGGAGCCAAAACCCGCTGCAAGAGCCACGCTAACATGCTTGGTTCAATGCTCATGAACGTTTCAGAGAAGGCATTTAGCCTCGTGCCCAGGGGACAGGCGTGCAGCCAGCGCGGGTGACGCAGGGGACACAGAGCCACCCCGTGCCCTGCAGGGTCCCTGCCCCGGGTCACGCTGGGCACCAAAGGCACTGCTGTTCGCACTGTCCTCTGGTCCTTGGGGCTCAAGGAATCCTCCCACAGCTTGCTGAGCACATTAGTGAACAAACACGCAGAATTCCTGAACGTTGATCCAAACGCTTTACTCACTCAAGCTCATTCCCATGCCTCGGGTGGAAGTGTTTTCCTCCAGAAGGTGATCACCAGCCGAGCAACTCCTTGCGTTTTCAAACCTACCCAGCTGCCGAAATGTTAATACCCCAAGAAGCAGGGGACTCCTCTCTCTCCTCTCACCTGAAGAGGATGGGCAGCACAGATGGGCTGCACTGAGCTGCTGCAAGGGCCACATGCCACTCAGAAAGGACTCAGCAGCCAAGTCCTCGGCCAGCCGCACTGATAACAGCTGAGATGACAGTTCCGAAGCTGCCTCTGGCTCTATCACACGGTTCTGCAGCTGATCAGCTACCCAGGCTGCCCCGGCCTCTGTCTGACATGTAACTTCTATTCAATTTGCCTGCCTTCCAGGGGAAACGATGCATCCTCCGTCACTTACTGCACAAGTTATTGTACAAGGCCTTCAATAAAAATCTCCCAATGGATTCTTTATGGAGAGATAAAATGAAATGTCTCTGCTTGCTTCGTTTGGTTTCTTGTTGGATCTCACTGGATAATTTTAGGTACCGTTCTTGGAAGAGGTTCTCTCTGACTTGGCCAATAATATCTTCTAGATATGAAGACAAATCTTATCTTTAAAGAGAAATTCACCCAAAATCTCTAATCCAGGCCTCTGAAAAAGCTGGCATTTAGGAAAGATCAGTGGAAGGGCTTTAGGAGTCTAAATGAAGTAATTTCGCTGATTCCTATTAGCAGCTCGAGCAGACTGGTTCCCAAACTTCAATTGCAAAGAACACATATCAAAGCACTGCTGCTTTTTAAGCCTGCTTTCCACAGAGAGGAAGGAGCACAGAGAACAGTCCTGGAGGGAGTCCAGGGTAAAGTTTATGTGTACAAACAAAGATCCTGCCTCAGGGTTTTGGTTCTTAAGAGTCCCTACAAAGTGTGAGTTTTGGACAACATCCATAAACCTTCAAACCTTAAGAAAAATTACAGATGCTCAACTAGACCCAACCATTCCAGTAATTTAAGCTGAATAGCAGAGGTCATAAGCAAACTAACAAATGATTGTCAACAGGGCTTTTTCTGTGGGACCACAATAAGGGAAATGCTTTTCTCCTGAGCATGACCTTGACAAGCTCCTGGTTTGTGCTCTGAGGCACATTCAGCTCATGGACCTGATCTCTTTTCCCATCGCTCCAAGGCGAGCCTTGCTTAAAACTTGGTATTTTAGAGGATCTTCTTCAGAAAGGTAAATTTCATCCTACAAAATAGCTAAAAAACGAATCCACTGCCATTCTGAATTAAGGCCTTCCCAAACTGATGACAAAAAAGTTCCTCTTATTTCTTGCATAATTTGCTGTAGATACTGCCATGAATTTCACTCTCTCCCAGCCCTGCCTGCTCAATGACGCTCAGTTTCCCTCGTCACACACTGAGAATCCTCTTGCTTTCCCAAAACTTCCCTGGAATAAGGGAAGTGATGAAACACAGCCTGTCCTCTCTCATCCCAGATTCAAGAGGCACAAATGGAGCCTCTGTAACACACACAGAGACCTGCCCAGCATCTGACAGGGACTTGCTCCTCAGCAGACAGGAGGATTTCTGAGCAGACAGATGGCATCTCAGTGCCCATTATTAACAGGGTTTAATGACCAGCACAAGTCATTACGTGCCAGAAGCTTGTTCCAGTCAGGCTGGACAGCAGCAAACCAAGCAAATCACTCTGCTGCTAATGGAAGGGGGCAATGCTATTCACAACCATTTGTTGAGACTTCACCCTAGGCCAGGAAGAATTAAACTGCACAGAATAAAACACAGGGCAGCAGGCAGGCTGGACGGAGGGGAAGCAGAATGCAGACAGAAAGAGTCCACATGTTCTGGGGGAAGGACAGCTTGTTTTGGTGAAGAGAGACTAAGTGCCAAGACTGGCCAACATCTCCTAAAGCAACATCCAAACTTCTGGTCTCCAGAGCATGAATTCAGGGTGCTCAGAGCCAGCTCCCCCCTGAGACACCAGATAAATCAACATCTTGGTCATATATTCTATATCCTTGAAGTGCTACACAAACAGGCCCTAATTCCAACTACACCCAAAACCCGAGGCAAACACGATTACTCCCAGATGGAAACGAAGAATACAACACCGAGGGTCAGCAACTTCACCAGGGGCATGCTGCCAAGCCAAGTTCACTGCTGGAAGGCTCTGGCTTGGAATTCACTGTTTCATTTGATCGACCATGAATTTTCAGACTGTTGTGAGAATGGGCTCCTTTTTCAGGAAGGAAAACATCCTACATACTGGAATAATTAAAGCGATGACACAAACATGATCTGCACCCCCCAAAACACAGCATTTTATGCTCCTCCACAGCACACCTCTATGGCCCAACTTCTGCTCAGCCTGGAAACTGCTAAACTGGACCAGCGAGACTGAGATTACCTCTGTCCAACCTATCTGGCACAGTAAACTACAAGGAGAACGGCTCCTTAAAGACTGACATAATTGCTTAGGGACAAATAAAAATGTCCGAATGCATATATTCTCATATTGGCTATATTCTCAATATGTTATTACTTCTCCTTATAATTTCAATACAGATAAAAATGAAATTAAAATACTCCCACAATAAAATGAGAGAAAAAAACTGATTACTTGAAATTATATTTAAAAAAAACAGTTAGAGCCATGGCTACTTTTAAAGAACAAGGGATTTCACCTTTTGCAGTTTTGTCAAGTGCTATATATAAATGCCATTTTTGTCCATTGCATTAAGAGCATCTTCTCTTTCTACGTAAGAGGTAAATTTGGTATACCTTTTATAATATAAAAATGCAAAAGATCAGTATTTCCAAAATTTGGTGCCACGTGTGAAAACTAATCATATTCTCAACTTCATCTTACACAGTGCTTCCTTTTAGCACATCCTTTCCTCCTCCTGCCAGCTGCAGCCTTTAGTCCATTGGGGTATCAGTCGGACAAACAACGATGTCCATTCCACATACAATGCCCATTCCAGCCCTCTGGGCACTCCCCAAACTGCCAGCAACTCCCGTGCCTTTCTAGTGCCAGCGAAACAGGAGAAAAGAAACAGGTGAGAGACCAGGAAGAATGAATATCGTATGTTGTCAGGAGAATATGTTGTTATGGCTCCCACACTTCTCTTTTTCGCGGGCTGGAACAGTCTGTGAAAGGTTACTCACGAAGTGCACAAAGACTGTGCCACATCAGATGGCTGAAGCTGGTGGGTGATTTACTATGATTGTGCTAATTATCTCTTACCAATTACTGCAGACTCATGTTCAAAGTCCTAAACAATAAGCAGAACTCACATTTAGCCCAACGGCAAAAGATTAATTCAAAAAATGAAAAGAAACCCCCATAAAAGCACACCAGCAAATTTACTGTTATTTCAATGTCTCCATCTGTCCATCACTGGACACAATTCTGCACCACAGAACAGTCCAGGGAGCAGGACATTCTCCAGTGCAAACTGGGGCTCAGCAAGGCAGCACTTCAGGGGCATAACCAAGAGAATGCTTTACACATCAGCTCAACTCAGCTTAAAGAAGCTCTTTGGGAGGTCACAAGGGGCTCAAGGCCAGCTCAGTGGGACCCCACAGCTGGGCAGGGTGGGGGCAGAGCAGGGGTCTGACATCCCACAGCACTGCTGGGGCTGCCACTGGCAGTGCCTGTCCCCTGGGTCCTGTCCCCAGGCAGGGGACACGGGCATGGAGGCTGAGGCAGGGGGCTTTGAGACCCACAGCAGGGCAGGGCAGGGCAGGGCAGGGCAGGGCAGGGCAGGGCAGGGCAGGGCAGGGCAGGGCAGGGCAGGGCGCCGAAGGCACTGTCTTTCACAATCACACTCACCATCACAGCTTTGCAATGCTGCAAGGTGCTTTCTGGTAAATATTTATTGGGATTATGTTTCCTTGCTCAGGGCTAGCAAGAGAGCATGTGCCATCATCTTGAGGACAGATTGGGAATGCAAACCTAACATATTCTTCTCTTCCCTTTCAAAATCAGATGATCAGCTGTGGCTTTAGTCCTGCCAAATTTTGTCAAATATAGCACAAAATTATACAGAACCATAGTAACTGCACTCCCACTATTGTTCTGATTTAAAGAGGAGTTTGATTACATTAGGTAAATATTTGTCCTTATGTAATAGCTCCCTCCAACATTCTAAAAATTTTCCGTCTCCTAGAATTTAACTGAAGAGGGTGCTTCTATATGCCACTGCTCTGCCTCAAAATCAAGTATACTCTATTATACCGTGAGTATTAAACTGTGAGTAATGTTATTACAAGCAATAATAGTTATCCAGACAATTATGGAGTTGCAACTACAGTTTTCCTATTAAATCTAGAAGCTTTAAGCAAATTCAGAGCCAGTAAGAATTGCAACACCATCTCTGATGAGCTAAATAGCAGTTATTTATTCACAGATTGTTAAATTCTTATGGCCCTGGGACTTCCAGGAAGAAAGCAACAAAGAACTGACTCCCCATCTAAATACTGGCTCATTCTTCGTGTTGATATAATTATGAAGTTTCAGTCACTGCAAAGCTGTTCACACTGCTCTACATGCATTGCAAAATATATGCTAACTGCAGTTTTTCCATTATAAAACTCGCTAGTGAAGTCACTGTTCTATTTCCAGCTCAGCTCTGGCACTGTGCGGATGCTTGCTGCTTGGTAAATAGAAATATTTTTTTTTAGGCAAAACAGAACATACTGAATAAAAAAGCCAGAGGCTTTTGATACCCTTTCTTCCAAGTCATTTCAAATAAGGTAATGAAATAAATGAATACTAAAGAGCAAACAGAAGCTTGTGTGATGACTCAACACACCAGGAGTCATGAGGAAAATGCTGAATTCTTGACTACATGTTCCAATATAATACACAGGAGTGTACACACTGAAAAACTTTCACCTTTTAAAATAGGTGTTATCAACAACCCAGGCAACATTAACTGATGTTCTTACCACTTTGGTAATTACATTCCTCGTGGCACCCAAATGCACAGGAGAGGAATTTAAGATCTTCAGGCTTGGAAATAAGGCAAGCAAGCTCATCCGCCCTATGTCCTTCCTGCTCAGCTCCAGCTGGGGTCTTGACTTCTTTGGTCAAACTCCGAGATAAAAAACATTTTAGCCCCATGCAAATATATCAGCTCATTTTCCTAAGAATATCTGCTTAAATAAATTATTTCATTTGCATTGGCTGCATTCTTATATATGTTCTGTGAATCTTGGAGGCAAGGTGATTGTCACAAACATTTGTTCAAAAAAAGGAATTAAAACAAGCTGCTGACAGTTTTCTTCTGCAACAAAGAATATTTCTATCTGAAAAATGGTTATGAAAAGGGTCCAGATCAAACAATCACTAAAGTTGCCAGCACTTAGTGCATCACAGACAAACAGCACAGTTCAAGGGACTCACTCCCCACAGAAGAGTCTCCAGAGAAATAAATGCATACAACTTTCTAAATCCTGCTTCAAAAACGAGAGGCTTCAGCACAAAGCACTCGGAAGCCAAGCTGTTTGTCCAGATCTCAACTTCAGCACAACAACAATTCCCACGCACGGCGCTCCCGCTTTCCAAGAGCTGGACAGCAGAGCACAGTGACACAGCCTCAGCAGAGCACAGCGCCCAGGATGTCCTGCCTCACCCACCCTACAGCACACACAGCTCCCAGGGAGAACACAGCACTTTGAGCATTACCCAAGCACAACTCCCTCTGCCCTCGCCAGAATTTGGCCCAAGGATGAAAACATTGGCAGCCACGTGGGAGATGCACGCACAGACTGCACGGAGAGACTGCAAGAAAAAATATTTTAAGAGGTACATCTGGAAGGTAAGAATAGACTATTGCAGCGACAAAAATACTTTTTAAAATAGAGCACACTTGTTCTATCCCTTTCGGCTGCCAAGAGGAATCTGCAGCAGAGGGCTGGAGACAGCAGGGACAGGTGTTCTCTCTAAAAGGAGAATTCATTCTTTTGGCCACCTCTACAGCACGTTTGGGCCATGTGTTCAAATCCAAGTGTGGGATCCTTCCATCAGCAACATTCAGGCACTGGCAAGCTTTGCTGGAAGCTCTGCAGTTGCCTTTCACATGATCAGATGAAAAGCTGCCTTCTGAGCTTCTGTTTGCCATTCCTTTTTTCTTCTAAACCACGTATTATTTAAAATTATCTGGAAGAGTTACAAATTACTCTAACCAACTCTTTCAGCATGCAAGAATACATGACTGTAAGGAGATTATAAATATATTTTCTTACAGCTGAGCAGTTCAAGCCCAACATTTAAATGTTGGTATAAAAATATGCGAAACCAAATTGTATGACAGAGCTTGCTTTGTCAAAACACAAATGTCTCATGAAATATGCTGTCTGGCATCATAAGTAGTAGGTGATAATTTTCAGACAAACTTTTTAAAGGAAAAATACCTATTAAAATGAACAAAAATCATTCAAAATTAGGATTTGATATTTTAATTGTCTTTTGATTTCAAATGACAACAGTTCTGAGGTTTATTATATTTGTCTAAAGATCAGCCCCAAAATAAAAATATCAGCTATGCAAAATATTTTGTTCAAGCCTTCATAGCTTCTTAAAGTTACTGTTCCTTAGTTGAAAACTGCCCAAAAAACTCTTCTATTTATGCAGCTCCCCAATCTGCCTTTTTTGTCTCCAATATTTCCCCACAGTCCACAAACCAAAACACAGCATTTGTTTGGCTCTCATCCAGAGGGCCTTCACCATATAACTTATCAGGAGGTTTTCTCGATTTTATGTCTCCGGAGCAGCTGCGATCCTTTGGCAGCTCGTGAGGAGAAGGGAAGCTGAATGTGCAGGAAAGGAACCACTCTCAGCCAGTTGAGCATGGCCTCACCTGCACAGGAGCACAGCACCGCTGCCCTGCAGGAGGAGCGAGGAGAGAGGCACAGTGACCTGGAGTGCCGGCGAGGATGGGCTGGGAGCAAGGGCAGTGTGGTTTAGAATTTCATAATATTCGCGGGATTCGTGGAAGTTGGTAGAGGAGAAAGCAGGCAGAGCTCTCAAGATGGCGAAAGAGAGAGTTTTATTTACAGAAACTTCCTTATATATCCATTAATAATCTAGCAACCATTGGTCAGCAGAGACTCCACGTCCCAAAGCCATCGGTCACAGCTATACAGCACATAATACCAAACACAGAGATTAAAAAAGTACAAAGATGCAGTTTATCTCTATTCTCCATGAGAAAGAAGAGAAAGATTTCTAAAACAGTGCAACTACAAGGGAGGATAGAAAAGCTCCTCCCAGAGGGATGTTCTCCACTCGGACTCCTGGGCGCCGAGGGTGCAGCACATGGGCACAGAGTCATGGGAAGCAGAGGCTGCTCTGAGCACACCAGGCACAGGAACCTGAGCTGCAGAAGCTCGTGCTCATTTCTGCACTCCTGTCCCTGCCTTTCTCCAGTTACAGCTCCTCAGCTCTCAGCTATTACAGCACAGCTCTTCAGAGGCAGCTTTGATCATTCCAGAGAAATGAAGGCGACTGATAACAAAATCTGGACGTTCACTCCAAGCAAAGCAAGAACTATTAGGCTGCAATTGTATCACATTATGATCAGTTTTATCCCTCTAGAAAAGGCTTCACAAATAACCGAAAGACCTGCGAGTACAAATTTTTCAACTCGAGTAAACTATAAAGTATTTTGTTTCTTTGAAAGTGTGGAGGGTTTGATCTTCTCGTGCTTTGTCAAAGCAGGATGCAAAGCCCTGGATCTATTCAGCTGCATTCTGGTCACCCACAAAAACATGTTTTTGTCAACAGAGCAGACATGAGGTGACACACTCTTGTTCTGCATCAGCATCAGCCTCAAAAGGCTCCTGTGTTACACATGACCCTGAAAGGAAGAAGATAAATAAAGGAAAAAGGAAAAAATAGAGCTTAAGCCGAGATACAGCTGAGCTTCCTAAAAACCCTTACTATAATCTGTTTACACGGTTCCTGCAG
Organism: Origma solitaria; assembly: GCA_013397895.1. Classification (NCBI taxonomy): domain Eukaryota; kingdom Metazoa; phylum Chordata; class Aves; order Passeriformes; family Acanthizidae; genus Origma; species Origma solitaria. The sequence goes on along the minus strand of VZRL01006494.1, from coordinate 715,091 downwards.
AGACTCTTTGGGTGGACAACTGTTTTAGTTACACGGCACTTTACACTTCAAATTCTAGCAATTTACCTGAGCAACTAAAATCTTCTACACAGATAAGAACAGTAGAGATCAGAAATCCTCAGCCAGACAATTCCAGATGAAAAGCATGTTAGTGAGAGATTTTGTGTTGTATTAGGCAAAAAAGAGCAGCTGTTGTGGACATTGCACTTCAAACTGGCTGTTATTAAATATCTCACTGAAGTAAGTCATGTTCAAACCCACCCACAACATGACCAGTGGCAAAACCTGACAAGGATGACATCTGACTTCAACAACACTCATCCTGCAAATAAATACAAATATTCTCTCTTGATAGAGATGGCAGATTTTTTTTCCAAGGCAAATGTCTATGAAAATCAGGTGAGCTGTGGGTCATGTACTGTACCAGCCGGAAATCAGCAGCCTGAAAAGCTGCTGAGCATCCTTAATGCATTTTGCATTGCGAAAGTATTCAGCACTTCACTGAATCAGGCCCCACAGCCAATTAAGAATTGCTGATTGCAAGAAAATGACCTAAAACACAAAGGCCAACACATAAAGAAGAATTACTCCCCTTTTACACTAAGCCTTTTGCCCCAGGCCTAGCTGCATGCAGTGTCCAGGGCTAAACTGCAGCTTCGTCCCTACACGAGAACTGCACGTATTTTCTCACAAGCAGAAGCAGGCAGCAGATGCACATGCTGCAGAAACAAAATCCTGCCTAGAGGTAAATAGCAGCAAACAAGACTGCTGGCCAAAGGAACCCGTCCTGCTTCATTAAAACACTTCTCCTTTCGGTGAGTCTGTATTTTCCAGAAGGTAACCCTGCCTTGCCACAAGGCTGCTCTGCAGCTCAAACCTGTAGCACACGTTGTGTCTGAACAGCAAACAGGACAGGTACTTTTCATCAGCTGCCAACCTCGACACGTGCACAGCTCATCTCTGCTGGCTGTTCAAGGCTCCTCTTCAATCACCTGACTTGTCTATCCAAGAACTGCAGCAGCAGCTTACACTCTAACCATCAGCGCATTCTGATGTTCAAATCCAGCTACAACGAATTACTAAACTACTCAAATAAAATTAAATAAAAGTTACACAGCAATATTTCTCGCTGGCCCTACAGGCTGCACTCTGTCTAACATTATAGAAGCCCATCAAATATTTAAAGTGACCATGTCTACACAATTACACATAATTTAGTGGAGAGGAATATACTGCTAAACGATATAAATCATGCTGGCATTTGTGTCTATGCAGGACTAATATTAAATATAATTAAAATACTTATTTCTTTTTTTTCCTAAGAGAAACTCTCAGGCTGACTGCATTTGAACAATAGTCATTGTTCAACATACTGGTTCCACAGCCACCCCGAACAGACCGCAAATACAAGGGCAAGCTCCCTACAAGCACTTGAGCATTTAGAAAGACATCTTGGCTGAAATTCCAAACACCTAAGCTGTGCCCCAGCCCCAAGACGCTGCTGGGCAGGGGGAGCACGCCCTGTGCACCTTCACAGCTAAAACAGTGTGAAGCCTCTGCACTGAAGTTCTCTGCGGAGCTCAATCCAGACAACACATTCAGGGGCATGGATGGCTTTGATTTCACTATAAACCACATCAAACACACATATTGACTTGAAAACAGCAAAGGCGACAGCAACGTTTCAAAGACTTGCAGTTCTTTATGTGACAGCAAAGGGCAGGTTTCTCTTCCCCAGCATCTCTCTGATCAGGTTTCTCTTCCCCAACATCTCCCATTTTCTAGGGCAGCGCCTTCTCCATCAAACTGAGGATGGGATCAGAATGTGGCCAACATAACACATTCTTCACGATGAAAGCAGGACAGGCACAATTGCCATGGATCAACCGATGACCAGACCAGTGGTCAATAAAAGCAAATCAAATTATCTGTGTGGTCTTAGTTTTGCTCTCAAGGCTGCTGTCTTTGCAGACCAAGCCCAGAGGCTTTATTTTGGGCACAGCCAGTTAAGAAACACAAGTGGAACAGTTTGCCAAGCAGAATATGATGGAAATTCAGGAAGTTATTTCAAATCCCTATTTCACTAAGAATTTGTGAACATACACAGAAGCCAACTGTTCCATGAGATCATTTGAGAGATTGATCCAAATCACTATCAAAATGCTAAAGCTAAGATTTCTTCCACATCCTCCTACAATTATTTTCCCAGCAGTTATTCCTTTAGTGCATACTGGCAGTATCAATTTTTTATTCCATGAAGTTTCCATTTTTTTACCTCTGGTAGAAAGGCTTTGCTCTCTCAAGAGACTCCTAAAACTCCCTACATTGTACCAAAACACAAGGTAAATTTTGATTTACTACAGAAACTGAAGCATCGTTTTGTTACTTACGCACTGTTGTATGTATTCTAAATCCTGCAGCTTTGCATTGCCCTTCTCCTTTGGCCCATCCAAAAGCCCATCACTCGTGCCGTACATGTCAAAGCACAAAGATAGTTAGGAAATGGAACAGGTATCACTCGAAACATCCACACACACACATACCCCATCACCACCACGGAGTCTCAGCAACCACCCGTCTGCTTAAAACCTCAGTGTCAACCTTAAATTACAGAGAGAATAAGGCAGGTTCTCATTTCTTCCTGCAGAACAAGAGCTCCAGCCTCCAGCAAACCCCGCCAGCTTTGGATTCATGTCCTCAGGACAATTTGTCGAGGAGCTGTGGCTGCCATCCCTTCCCAAAGAGTCCGAGGCACCGAGGCCAGAGGATGTGGCGGCTGTGCTGTCACCGGGAAGGAGCAGCCCCCGGGCAGGCCTGACACGATCGTTTAGCCCATGGCAGGAGCATCAACACCTCCGGCGGCACCTGCGGAACGCGCCAGCCCGCACGGAGAGCGCTCGCTCACGGTGTCACCGCGCTCCGTGCGGCTTGGCGAGTGGCACTGCGCGGTGACACCTCCAGATGGCTCAGAGCAGCCACCGCGCAGGGGACAAAGCTCCATCGGGGAAACGCTGTCCTGACCTTCTGCATGGGCAGGAGGGCAGCCCCATGGCTTGGAGGCTCCTGAGCTGCAGTGGGGACAAACCGCACAGCGAAGACACAGCCCAGCAAAGTGCAGGAAACAGTCGCGGTCCCTTCGTGTGCCCCCGGCCCTACAACAACTCACTCATCACTCAGATGTGTTTCAGTGACCTCCAGACACCCCGAGCAGGTGACGGAAGCCCTGCCCAGAGCTGCCCCAGGAGCCAGCAGGCATTCTCCTCATGCCTCAGTGGCACTCTGTGCCCTCCTATCTTGGGTAAGAGGCCACAAAGCAATTTACCAAACAGAAAAAAAAATTAATTTCTCTCATAATACATTAAATAAAGAGCAAGTGAAACCCATTGTGCTGCAGACCATGAAAGAGCTGTGTGCTCTGGATTTTTCTGGATCTTTGCCCTGCCTTTTAGCTGCCTGGTTATTTTAAATAACCTCAGGGGTTTCTGTTTTATTAAGGGAAGTATTTTCCTTTCTGTTCAGATCCTTTCACATTTAAGGCTATCATCAGTCATATTGATTTTTCATGGACTAACTAGACTGAGGAAACGAATAATGTGTTATTCCTTACACACAGTTTTTCCAAATGGTTTCTTTGCCCAGGGCATGGCGTGGCAGAGGCTGTGCTGCACTTGTTGCTGACCGATACAAATGCCTGCTGCAATCCTGCACACCATCCCTTGCTCTGTGGCTCTGCTGCAAATGCAGGAGGCTGCAGTGCTGCAGCACCCACGCAGAGGAACCCACAGCAGTAAATAAAGTTGACCAGACAGAGTTTCTATCTCCCATGACCTGTGCTGCACTCCACACAGCTCTACTCTTCATACACAACTCGCTCGTGCCCCAGGCAAGGGCAGTTTTGGTAGAAGCCATCTGTGAGAATTTGGGATTTTTTCCCAGTAAAACTCCAGACAGAAACACAATATTAGAAATTTCTTGATCTAGAGCATGAAATTGTCTCAAAGACGTGACACATTACAGACTGTGACCGTGAGAAAGGAGGCATCATTTCACAGCTCAGCATGACTCCAGATGTTTGGCAAACAAGTGATAAACAGCACAAAGTGGCAATGGCTTCACCAAGGTGAGGGAGCAGCTGAGGGTGGATGTGCCGAATGAGGAAAGGACATTTCGGATCCAGGACGGAAACGAGACTCAGGCTGCAGGGAACGAAGAGGGCAGGAGGAAGCCACTGAGACTGAGCAGGCAAAGAACACAGCGAGGAGAAAACCAACGCCACGGCCAAGCTGGCTCCCCACTGCCACTCCCCACTAGTGCAAGATCAGGGTGGAAAGAGCACAAGCAAAAGAAATACACAGCCCACGGTGGAAGTGAAGCTCCCCACACAATTCATTTCCATCTCCTGAGGCTGCCATGATTTCCATGTTGGTTCAGCTCAGTGTAGCATTGACAGAAGGGTGGGGGACAAGGCAAAAACTTTTCAATGCAATTGCCTGTGGAGTTTGCCCTTTCACTAAAACTGGAAGGATATTTATAGAATAAAGTTTCACTTCAAACCCTGTCACATACTATATTACTCAGGAAGTGTCAAAAGTACAGCAGCAAAACTGAAATGAATTAAAATCATCTTTTGAACCATTTGATGCCTGGCAAAATAGGACAGGATGAGCAATGATACCCTTTGGAACCAAAACAAGGAGAACAGAATTTTAATCCATCTCTTTAGAGCTTATCTTCCATTTTGAGTATTTTGGGAAGAAGTTGGTACACCTGACTAAGGCACAGACGACTCAGCCACTGACAGAATGTGTAGCTTACCAACCAAAAATGGTGCTTTGCTTACCACCAGTTTGCATCATCAGACCAGTCAGATCTGTGACTCACTCACCAGGACACTGCTCAAGTGCATTTCCAAGCATCCTCCCACCCTCACTCTGTCCAAGGAGCTTCTCTGTAGCACTTAAATGTTGGAATTGATTTTTTGGTCACAAAAGAAGAAACAAGAAATGAAAGAGTCTGAAGAAGAAGGGATAGATAATGAATTTGAAAGAATGTCTCAAAAAAAATGAATCCACACATGACGACAATTCTTTCTGTGCATGTCAGACACAGGACAGTGAATGACCAGGCAACATTCAGTGGTTGGATCAGCAGCAACTGATCATCCTAGCAGCAAAACACATACAGTGTGATGCCTGGCAGCAGGAAATTTCAATCATTTCATTCTGAGACGTAAATAAAAATTCAAACATAGTCCTCAAGCTCAGTTAATCCTGATAAAAACTGAACAAGGAAACAAAAGTGTTTCTTTTACACCTATTCTTAGTGTTGCTCCAAGCTATACCACATCCCAATTACTCAAAAGTAACAAGTCCTTCAGGAATCAGAGCAGAAGGCATGGCCAGAAGACAATTTCTAGAAATGAAAGAGAAATTTGAAGTATCTCCACACTGGAATCTGCAAATCTTTCAAATAAAAGACTGGGGAAGGAATAACCACCATTTTCCTGAAAGAAAACAAAGTTCTAAGTTTTCAGCTATGAAAATTTCCTCAAATTTTACTGTTCAGGGAAGGCAACTAAGTGAATTATTGCCTGCTACATTGGAATACTTTCCCACAACCATAGGACATGTGGGGTTGAAACAATTCCCACTGTCTCTCGTTGCCTTCTTACTGCTGTCAATGTATTACTGAATGGCAAACTGAAGCCACCACAGTTCAGCTGTCCCAGGGCACACACCTTTCCTGTCACCAAACCATGTGGATTTACCCAGCTTCAGAGCATTACCGAAATCACCAAGTGGCCTTACAACTCTCCAAGCCCTCCCCTGGCCATGGATTAATGTCCTGAGCTGCAGCAAAGAAAAGTAAGCCACAGCAGGAAATAGTTTAATATCAAACTGATTCGAAAGACTATTTCTGTTTGTTCCATGTACTGAAAGAAAACAATTCTATTTCAGAACTGTGGAGATTTTTGGTTGTTTGTTGTGGGGTTTTTTGGTTGGTTGTTTTTTTGCTCCGGTTGGTTTGGTTGCTTTTAAATAAAAATAGCTAAATAAGACATCATAAACTTTAAAATAACCTCAGAACCTTTGTTTTCTAGCTAAAGGAATTTCATCCTTTTTATAGTTGAGTCCTCAGCTTGCCTGTGGGTGATGGGAAGGCTTGGGTCCATTATTGACCCAAGGAAAAAGGAAATAGATGCTGCAGACCTGTCTGGAGAAGGCATCGCTGGAGTCCCTCGACACAGTTCCATGGAAAAGGCCTTGGAATGATAGACCCAAAACTTATCTCAGTCCATTGCAAGCCTGACTAGTGCCCAGTACTATTTTAACGACTTCTACAGAAACGTCCTGACCATGTTTTCACTTCTGATGTATCACCTAAGACAGTGAATTCTATCCATCTTCCAACCAAAAGAAGTGGACCACCCTCCCCCATTTTGTTGCTTTCTTAGTTTTATTTTGCCATCCATTATGCAGAGTTCAAAAAGGAACATAATTTAAAATTTACTTGTCAGAATCAAGTTTTTATCTTTTTTCCCCCACAGATCCAGTGGAGAGAGGAGGAGGAGACAGTGAAGAGGAACAAAAAACACAACAACAAAAAAACCCCAAACAAACAAATAAGCAACAAAAAAAACCAACAAAAAAATAACAAAAAAACCCCAAAAAAACAAAACCAAAAAAACCAAAACCCAAAAAAGCCCCAAAACTTCCTGTGACATAAATAATGAAAAAGATGCTCAAAGACTGAAAATTTCACATGCAGCTTTTGAAGTTATTTTTTACTTCTTTATATTTTCTTGCATGCTCTACCTGCTGGTTTTTTTCCCTTGGTAGCTTGACAAGTTCTTTTCAAAAAAAGATATTTAAAAGGCAATTCAAGAAGTTTTCACTGATCTTGTCCAAATAAAAGGAAGATTCTCTTCGTTGAGTATGCAAACTGCAATCCTTTGAACAAAAGGCACTTGCCCACATGATGCCAAATCTTTTCTCAGCTGAGAGCTTACACAATACAGGCTCCATCCACAATAACACAAGTGCAGTAGGGAGGAAAAATTAAATTTAAACCAATCTCCTGCTTTGGCCAAGCACACCAGACAGAAATCCTCTTTCTGTCGTTTAGGTGTGAGGAAGTGTGATGTTTTCTGCATTATTTCTCCATGGAGCCAGCGCCTGGGTGCAGCGCTGAGGGGACAAAGCGGTGCCTGTGTGTGACACGAGCAGGCAGCTCCACCAGCCAAGGAGAGAACAAACCTCCCAGCGCTCGAGCTCATTTCCTCCGAGCTTGCTGAGTTATCCTCAGAACGGCTACAAAACAAAAGCAAATCTCCGGAAAACCACTCAACTGTGATCTCCGTGGACATCTCCAGCACCAGCCAGCCAAAAGGCACGGCTCACCTTTCTCCTCAGCTCACCTTTGCTCAGCTGTCCCATCTCCCTGCACTGCTCCCGGGTTAACCCCTCAGCCGCTGCGCTGCCCACAGCCCGACACACAGCACCGTGTGTAACCCTTCCTGCAGGGACATCGCAAAGCCACTCGCTGTCCCCTCGGCCACTCGCTGTCCCCTCGGGCACTCGCTGTCCCCTCGGGCACAGCTGCTGGGCGGAACGTGCTCCGTGTGAGGAACGTGCCGGGCACAGCACAGGTCTCACCCTTCTGGTGCCGCCCAGGCTGCACAACACGTGGGCAGCACCAGCTAAAGAAACCCAACCTGCCTGCATAGCAAGGGTGAGCCTGTCAGAAAGGGGCTCCATGGAAATGCTCCGTGCTTCCTACAGCTCGCGAAAGCTGGGAACAGTCACATTGCAGAGCACTGCTGCTCCCGGCGTTCAGCCCTCCATCCTGTGAGTTTTATCTTGGCTCTGTCTCCTGGGAAGGACTTGGAGAAACTGATGCATTGACCTCCAAATCCCTTGCTGCTTTCTCTCTTAAATTAAATCCAAATTAATCATCTTACAATAGCCACAAGGGTGCTGAGAAGACCTTTACCAACCCTCCACAGGCCGTGCTGCAGCCAGAGGTGCCCAGCGCTGCCCACGCTCTCAGCACCACAAAAGGACTTTGAATCGGCGCTCTCACGTCCAGATAAATACATCTGTGAAGTGGATGAAATACACAATGGTACGTACAATTGCTTTCCTTTTCCTTCAGTCTAAAGGAATACAAGTTAAAAAGTCCTACATGTGGACTCAGAGTATTAGCAGTCTGTCTCTGCAGCCTCCCAGCGTAAAGAACGCGGAAATTGAAGGTTTGAAAACGGTATCTTTTCTAAGCCAAAAGGGTTCCTTTAAGTCACTGATAGCTTTGCAGAAAATTCCCCTGTGAAGATGAAGGGGATGATACGTTAGAAATACTTTTCAGAGCTGATTTACGAGTCCTGCATGCGGCCAGGCCATAGGAAGTTACACAGAATTACTGTGAGATCTATTGTATGCACGTGTTATTAACTGCAGAGCCCTTCTGAAACACGAATGAAATAACACAACAGGCCACAGTACCTTCTTGAAAACTCCTCCTAACAAAAAAATTCAGGAGTAAAATGTAGGGAAGTAACGTGGGACACTAAACTCCTCAGCTTCCATGGCCACACTAATGAGGCATTATTATAATGAGGCATTATTATAATGAGGCATTATTATAATGAGGCATTATTATAATGAGGCATTATTATAATGAGGCATTATTATAATGAGGCATTATTATAATGAGGCATTATTATAATGAGGCACACCCTAGCAGGAGCTTTCCCACTTCCAAGTCAAAAAGTCTCCTTCCTCCTCCTACAGCAGTGACACAGGAACAATTAGGTAACTCAACAAAGAGTCTCCTCAAAACAGCAGTTTCTGGTTTCAGAACCTGAAGAGAGGTACAATTGTGTTTGATGGTGTGGTGCATGCCCACAGCTCCCCAGATTATTGACACGAAGCCGCTGTTCACAGCGGAGCCTCCCTCAAGCACTGCAGCCTCATGGTGCTCCAGACGCACTGCATAAATCCCAACTAACGCTTCCCGGTAGCAGTCACAACTGTGAGTGCAGCATCTTTTTTCAGTCTCTGGTTTACACTACAGCATCACTTTGAAACGCCTTCCACACTTTTGGGACACATGAGAATAAGCTTGCTTTTTTTTTTTCCTTTACATACCAGAAATAGCAGCATCAAAGACATGTTACACACAGTCTACCTCCTCACCCCAAGAGGCCCTAAGACCTAAAACACTGAGATTTGAAGGATGCATTCCTTTAGCAGTTACTGATACTTGATCACTACATCTTAACTAAGTCCTGCAAGTAATAAGCAGCATTATAACAGTCTCTGGCATCGCTGTTGTTCATCCTTCCCCTTATATTCTGACATCATTATCATGATCATGATGAAAGCTTTGAGCTCTGTTTATCCTCTGGATGTGTGAATGGCTGCACAGCGAAGGATTCACACATTTGTAATGTAGCAGTAAATGCAACATCGACTCGTAGGCCTGCATCTGCTGCCTTTCCTTCCTTCAACAAGAGTAATGAACATCATTCAGAAGCACGTTTTAGTTCCAGCTTGTTCCCACTGCCAGATCCCCCGTGTTGCACACACACCCTCAAAAGGCAAAAGAAAAGATCAAGTCCTTCCATAGGAGCTCGATCCTATTTGCACTTAACCACACTTCCCACCTCTTGATGAGAACCCAGGACTCGGAGGAACATCAGATCTGCTGATTTGCTCTGACACACATCACTGCAAACCAGCGAGTGCTTTACTGAGTCCTTTTCAGCTTTTCAAAGAGGGTCTTCACCTGGGCAGGTTCACCCTCTGATAACTGCAGCCTCTGCCGGGGCAGGCTCACCCTGGAGCCGAGGCTCTGTCCCAGGTCAGAGCAGAGCTCAGTGCCCGATCAGCGCACAGGAGACAAAGTGCCCTTTGCTGGAAGGCACAGGAGCGTGGCAGAGACACCAAACTATCACAATATCTGCTGAGTAAATCTGCTGAGCTCCAGAACACGGCTCTCCACAGCACCCATCGAATCGCTTTAAGGACCAGGAAGCTGACACCTATCCAAAGACAGGCAGAAAAGCAAAACAGCAAAATGCAAAACATTCCTAATCGACCAACTGCCTTCACTGTCACAGAGGAGCTAATTTATCACAGTGCTGGAATTGTCCTGCTCCTCACTGGGAAGCAACAGCATTCAGATTCTTGTAGATAATGATGGAAAATTTCTAGGGTTTAAGGGAGGAAAACAGCTATTTTGTCTTTTCTGACTCCTTCTGAGAATTCTGCTGGAGCTCATGTGGGCTGGGAGGAGGAGGAAGAGGAGGAAGACAGCTACAACCTGTGTTGTTTTTCCCCACAGTTTTGCTGGGTACAAAGCAAACCAGCATGAATTCAAATTTATTCTTTCAGTCAAACGATGCTCTGAGATGGGTATTCATGAGCTTCCCACATTTGCAATGCCTGAATGACCCACAGAGAATTCACGTTTGTCAAGTTTAAAGTTTTGCTTGCCTCTGAGTGCAGCCTGGAGCGAGTGAGCTCCACGAGCTGCTCCTGAGTGCCAGGCAGAGCTCCCAGCCCGCAGCTTTCTGTTCCTGCAGGTCATCCCCAGCCCTGCAGCCCCTACGGCACTGCCAGAGGACCCACACCGGCACAATCCTACAGCCCTCTGCTCGGGGAAACAGCCGCTTCTCTTTCTCTTCTCAGATAGGAAAGAGCAAAGAGACCAGAAATAAAATTATAACCTGCCTGAGCAACTCAAAGTCAATCCAAATATGCTGATTACCATGACAGCCTTCACACGGTTGAAATGTTTTCCACATTAAGTTCAGGCACTGGACCCACTTCTCCTTTCAACTGCAGGTTCTACTCCACTTTAATGCAGAAAACTCAAAAATTAATTTATAGGACTAAGCATTTAAACACACTGATGTGCAGGTTTATGTGTTGTCAAGAATGGCATTTAAAATTCTCACAGCATCAGAAGAGAAAATTTCAAATAAAGATGGAATGCATTCAGTCCTTGAATTTTCACTGATACATTTTGATGAACTCAATTAATTTAATCTCAATTCTCGAGATTAAAGCAGTACAATTAATTTAATTTCTCTTTTCTAGTTTCCACACCCAAAGTCACAGCTCATTCATGACCATGGGAGCAGGCAACCTTCCCCAGCGCATCCCAGCTGCTGCTGCGAGCAGGATCCAACAGCACAAATCCTACTCCGCAGCTTTGGGAGGCCACCCTCTAGCTCAGCTCTGCCTGGGGGGGATTCCTGTCTGGCAAAGGTTCTGCAGGGCCATGGAGAGGCTTAAATGTGGCTGAGGCAGGGCTGGAGCTGCCTGACCACTGAGACAGAACTGCTGCTCTAGACACTTGCTCACTCTCAGTTTCTTGGGGGATGCAGCAGCAGAGGAAGCGAAAGCAGGAATGAGCAGGCTGCTCTGAAGGCAGATGTTTATTCAAGGCTGCTTCTGCGCACGTAAACCAGGCACGAAAGGAAAGGGTTTATTTGGTTAATGCACTAAAAAGCACAAGATTTCACCATTTGCGATTTTACAATGTTAATCCTGCAAGAATAGCTGGAGTGGAGCTATTTATCATCTGGCACTCTATACTTTGTTTCCATAGAAGGAAATGAAAAAGGCCAGGAAGGTTCAGCCAATTTGTCTTTTAATACTCTTTATTGGTTCATTAATGATTAATTCTTTTTAACACTCTGCCCTAGATCCTAAATTCACAATGGCTCAATTTAGATGAAAGATTTCAAATCCCCATCTCTCCTCCCTCTTCTCTTCCGTTTCCTGAGCCTATGCAAAAAAAACCCAAACATGTCACTGCCCAGCACGCTGCTGTCAAAGGAAACCATCCAGGACAGAAAATCCTCTCTGGAGATCAAGAGATGCAAAGGATGAAACAAGCAAGGAGCAAAACCAAACCCATCCTGAAGAGCCACAAAGAGTAAAGGACCCACTCAATAATGATAATATCTGCCACCACTTAGGCACTAAGTCTACAACTTATTTGTGCCTAGTCCTGCACTACTGCAGAACTGCAGCATTCAACTGTGCTTCGTTACTGAATTCTTCCTTTGGAAGGAACGTGGAATTATTTCTTCAGCGAATTATTAAGAGCAGAAAATACTATTGTTCCACAAATAGAAATCCATGAAAATGCTTAGAAACTTCATATAACCAGAACATTTGAACATTTCCTTTGGATTAAAGAAAGCTACAGCCCTGATGACAGTGGTCTTTCCAAGTTCCACAACAGTTTAATAACAAAGCACTGTCCTGGATGCTAGAACATGCATAAGAGCATTCTGCCCACGCCAAGCTTCCTCCAGGATCTCAGCTCATCCCTTCAGTGTTTCCTGAAGCTGTAGTAGAATCAGATGAACAGCAGAGGTGTCTCAGATCCTATTTCTACCACCACTATCAGTGCAATGCAATTTTGCATCTCACTCCTGTTTAGATAAGGAAACAATCAAATAATCACCCTGACAGTGTGCTCTGAGATCTCTGGAGGAATTATGCCATTTCTGCTCAGTATTTTCACTCTCCTGTTTACATGCCGTTACTAGTGGTTGCAGTTCAAATACATATTTACCTCAAAGCAGACTTGACAAGACTGTAGCTCTCCCATTCATCTCAAATGAACAGAAGCATTTGCAAACATGTGCATTTCTGCACAGAGCAATTAACCAAGGTGATGCATTCATCTGAATCACAGCAGCTTTTGTTCTAATTTAAAAGCAAGGAAAAAAATCCAAACCCACAACAAAAAGCCAACAACAACTAAAAAAAAACCACAACAAAGTACTTTAGTTCCCTAGGTAGAATAGTATTTTTGGCCTAAGGACACTGATAGCACCATTCTACAGTTTACTCCGAAAGCTAAAAGCTTGAGTACCACAGCCAGGACTGTTACTCTGAACTTCAAAGTTAATGGGGAGAGCTTTGAAAGGATTTAACACTTGAGAAGCTGGTTGGTCTCGAGACAGGTGTCTGAATGGCAGGAGCTGGAACATTACCTAGTCAGTATTGCTAAAAATACATTTGCCACAATGACATGCTGAGTATTCTGAACTCAGCCACATTACTTTAGACAGTTTCCCACTCTCATTAAACATAAGCAAATCTGTGCAAGAACAAAACATTGCCCAAATCTTTTTGTGACTCTGTCATCTCACAGAGACAACCAACACTGTTGGAAATGCCTCTATAGATTAATAGCCCTCAACAATTCATCACTAATTTTGCTTTTTCATTCCCTTCTTCCTACCATATTGTGATTCCCATTACTGTTAAACTGGGCAGACTGGAGACTATTACCAAAATTACTGGTGTTATTTTAAGCAACTGCACAGTCCAATTGACCGCAGAGGAGCTACTCAGGTGCCAAGCTGGACATATGCTGAAATAGTTCCCTGAAATAATGCCAGGTACTACCTCACCAGACCCTCTGCTGTCCCCTCAGAGCCATTCTCCTCCGCAGGTGCTCAGAGCCTGCTCCGAAAGGACACTCCTGCACTGTGGAACAATGGTATTGTTATTCCACAGCATTATGCTCAGGAACACTGCAGGATCCTGCTCCCACTGCACACACAACCTAAAGCACGCCCCAGCCTGAGCTCACGGCTACAGCCTCTTCTCTTTGCATTTCCAGGTGAAAGAAAGATCAGAATCTCCTCTTGTGTTTGCCAAAAGTGGCATTTCCTCACACAGCATCTTTTCCTCTGAAAGCCAGCACCTGAATTTTAGTCTGGCACCAACACACCTACTGAAACCATTCTGTGTAGGTCAGCTTGAGAAACAGCAATTAACTCCCACTTGGCTGGAGCAGCACGAACACACATAATGTGCTGATCAGCCCCTGCTCTCACTGCATGGGAATTCAGGAGTAACAGCACTGTTATAATCTGCTGTAGAGATGGTGGCAATTTCATAATCATACTACAGTATTTATGCCAGCTGCACATAAAGATACACTCCCCCACTCCCCAGTTTTTTTAAAAAGTCAGTAAAGCATAAGCTTTATAGACCCTCTGAAGTGCAGAGCCAAGCGTATGCCTCCTTTTGTTTGGATTCATTGTGCACTTTCCTTATATATTCTGAAGAGCTGAGAAGGCACCCAAGAGAAACAGCTTGTAATCATCTGATATCGCCATGTGACCTCCCCTTTGCAATTTGCATTGGCTTTGAGTTTCCAGATGAAGATGTCGGACAAAATAGTGCTAGGATTAATTTTAGCCTCCTCCTCAAGATGACTCGCTGATACCAAAATAAGGTTAAAATACTTGACAGAGCAGAATATTCTCCTTGCCAACATAATCTGTTTCAGGCTCCTCAGGACTGAAATAAAGTGTGGAAAAACAATTCCAAGCAAAGAGGTGCAGTGAGCTTTGAGAGCAGGGAAAGAATTAAAATAGCTTCATTCTTCCCAGTTTGCAAATCAGGCTCCCCAGCAGGCAGCGCAGCCTGCGCAGCTCAGGTCTGAGCATAACACCTCCTTGGAATGAGACATTCACTGAAACTCATCAAAAGGTGCTGCAAACACAGTTTTGGTATGCTGATAGAACAAATTTCTGCAGTTTTTCACTTCCAACTACCTGCAGCAATAGGCTGTGGAAGGTTTAGTACCACAAAGCATTTTTACAGCCACGGCCTCGCACCTTGTGCCCAAAGCCCACGGCAGAACTGCAGAACTGCACCCAGCCCGTCCATTCCGGCACACACTCCACACTAACACAGCTTCAACACTATATTACCGTAATTTTTCAACCATGTTTGTTGAGAACAGCTCTAGAGAAAGCAATCAAGCCTTTCTGAATCCTCACCATAGAGAAAAACAGCCCAAACCTGCCCTCTCTCCCACACTGCCAGCCTGCCTGCAGCCCCCGAACAGGCTCACTTTGAATTACAGTCACACAACTCTTAAAAAGGAGCTCAGGCTTCAGCACCTTTCAGCATCCTTGCCAGCCAAAATATTATCGAGTGTGATTGTAAAGAGATCTTTTTTGGACAATTTTCAGAGCAAAACAAAATCTACTGTGGCAGCACAGTCATGCTTTCCTGGCAGTGCAATGAAAACCTGAAGGAGTGAAGAGTGCTGAATGCCAAGGATGCTGAGACACGGGAGGAGCAGAGGATGAGGGTGTTTCCGAGAGCACCCCAAGCACAGCGAGGAGGAGACTCAACGCTGAATTCTTTAGTGCCCCGGAGCTGAGGCTGAGGGTTTGCCACGTGCCGAAGCCATCGCCTCGGCTCGCAGGGCAGCGAGAGCTCGCTGCGGAGGCACAGTGACACTGCCCACTCCTGACTGGCAGCCTGACCTTCTCCTCCCTGCCACAAATCCACTCACCAGGAAAACCCTGCAGCTCATCCTCTCTGCCACAGACAGAGCAATTAACTTACTGCAGTCTGCTCCACACAAAAAACAGCAGCACTGTCTCCATCCCCGCTGGCACATTGCCCTGGGATGTCCGTGTGGGAAGAACAGAGTTTTACACACTTTTGGGGGGATTTCTAAGTATTTGAGACATTTTTACTGTGCATATTGCAAGACATATTTACAAGCAAGTGAACTCAAGGGTGTGTATACACTTCTGTCCAGACAAGCCCAGGAAAAGCTCTAACAACACTGAGTAGTGCCTAAAAATACACTTAATCATGCTCTAATACTTAGATCTAATACTTGTATAATAAACTACACTTATATATTTTACATGAACTACACCATAAATTAATTACAGTGGAAGTTAATGCAGACCATGACTGTATTTGTTACATTAACTTTCTCTTGCTGTGAGTAATTGCTTGACTCTACCAGGACATGACTGCTGGTTTGTAAGTGGACTTCAGGGGATTATTTTTTGAAAAATTAGGCTCAAATGAGACTTTCCAACAGAGTCTACACTTTCAGCATTTGAATGTGAACAGGAATGACACATGGGGCAAAAAGATACAGAAGCAGAAAAATATTCCAGTTCAACACATGCAGCATGAAATGCTGTCTTACCAACAGTGAGCAAAGAGGGAAAAGCAGCTGATGAAATCAGCAGATGAATTCAGAGACAAATGTACCACTGGCCTGGGAAGTCTTGGCACAAGGACATCTGCCTTGGAAAGCTGTGGAAAGGATGTGGAAAATGAAGAAACAAGAGGCAGGGAAAACTCGAGTCAGCCTCACTGGCAGGGATGAGCAAATCTGCTGGGGAGCGTGAAACGATGAGGGTGAGGAGATGGGAACATGGGCACAGCCAAACCCTGCAGAACTCACCAGGCATTAACTCCAGCACATGTCAACAGCAGAACCAGGCAAATGGAATGGCCCTGAAAATGTCCTGTTAGGGCTGGCAAGAGCCCCGAGGCACGAGGGAAGGAGAGAGGGAGGTTTCTTGGGGTCAGTCCTGTCTCCAGCCAGTGCTGTGGCTCCCCTGGCAACCCCAAGGTGCCACGGAGCAATGTCACACCTGCTGCTGCCACCACATTCCGTGTCACCTCGGCTCCATCAGGACGGGAGCCCACCCTGGGTGCCCAGAGGGGACGAGGGACAGCCACTCTGGGCTTACAGGAGCCCACCCTGGGTGCCAGGGCTTGGAGGGGACAAAGGACAGCCCCTCTGGGGTCACAGGAGCCCCCCTGGGTACCCAGGGTTCAGAGGGGACAAGGGACAGCCACTCTGGGGTTACAGCAGCCCACCCTGGGTGCTCAGAGGTGACAGGGGACAGCCCCTCCGGGGTTGCACAGGCACAGTGCAATGCCAGCCCCGCCAGCAGCAGCCTCTCCTGTCCCAAGCCCTGCGAAGATGCTGCAGGGACAGCTGTGACATTTGCGGGCAGACTGAATAAAAGACCTGCCGTGTAACCCTAGACTTTCACAGTCAACACACTCGTCTGGAGAAGCTCTGGGGTTTCACCGCTGACATTCACATGGCCCTGGTGCCCTGAGCCAGGGACAGCCACCCCTGCGGCAGGGACAGCACAGGGAATACCCAGAGCCCAAACACTCCTAGCCAAAGTAAACACACACCTTAAAACCTGCCATAAATGCGGGTTCGTTCTTGTTTTGTTTCATTTGCTGGTTTTTTTTAAACCACACATATTTAATACCTTAAGTTCTTTAGAAGGTATTTTAAGAATTAAAACCGAAGTCAGACAGCAGCAGGTGGATCTTTGGAAACCTTCAAAGAAATACGGTGTCCACTGGTTTGTCCTTCTTGTAAGTGAAAGGATTTGGTGCATTTATGGACAGAGAATAAAGTGGTGTTTGAGCAACCACAATCTGTCCCAGTACAAAGAATTCATGAAACGGTAAAAAGCAATAAAGGGAATGGATGGAATCTCACTATTTCATATACAGCGAAATAAATGCAAATGAGGAGTTCTTGAGTTGGGGGAATAGTGATCCAATTGCTACATGAAAGCACTTCTGCACATGCTGCAGCAGATTAAAAATAATAAACAGAGACTATATGTGCCTTTGCTCTGTGTATGGGACACAGTTTGTCTCCAAAACCTTAAAAAGCCAACAGAACCTCCGGATTATGAGAAGTCATTAAGAATTTCAGTTGCAATATATTAAGAGATGAATACTGGCAAAACAATAGCGATTGTATCATTTGTTTCAGTACATTAAAGAATACAAATTAACTTAGCTAATAAAACCTCAGCTAATACTCCCTCTTATTTTTATGCCTTATATTTGAAGAAAAAGATGTTATGAAGGTTAAAGAATTTACCAAATAAAATGCAAAAAAAAAGTTGGATCTCTCCTACAAAAGAACAACTGTCAAGCCATTATTTCTCTAACCAATTAATCACATCAGGAGGACACCACATGAGCTTTTACAAGTTTTCAGCTCTATATACTGAACACCAAATTCAATTAACTCCCCTGAGTTCCTGATGGTAGGGTGGGAGGTATGATTTTACACAGCACATGTAATTCTGTCCTATTATTATACACATGCCTTTTTTAAAAAAGGGAAAATGAACAACCAAGTAAACTATCAGTTTTCATGACATTCACTTCCTATTATTCCTTCCACACTATTTAATCTCTCCTAAAGTTAGTTCTGCTTGGAAGAACTAAAATTAAAAGAAACTGTCAGACCTATTAATCATGCCTTGCTTTACATTCCCCCTCATCACAAGTCACAAGTCTACTACTTAATTTCCAATTAATTAATTACTAGTGAAATCCATTATGACAAAGTTTTCACAAAATAAATGTGAAAAGAAAAATCTGAGGAAAAATTTGAGTAAGCTGTCACCAGAGTCAGAGATTTGTCTGAATTTTCTTTCAAATTTGTATAACTATTGTGATCTATATTTTCTTTTTTCAAAAATGGTCAGCTGTCTTTTCTTGTTATTATGCTCAGCAATTCTGTAATTTTGAAAAAAAATTACATTTCCAAAGTCATAAAACAGTTTCAAGACTTTTCTACTCTTTAAGTTTTCTATCTTGACAAATAATTTGCACGAAAGTGTGTGCAGAATTCCACCATAAATAAATACTAGAGAAGGAAAAAAAACCCATATAAATACATTGTAATATTGACAGAATATATATACAGACATCTCACTACCAGGATGAGACTGATTCAGTTACAGAATAAAAACTAGCTGAAAATGGCCAATTCACTTGAAGTTTTATTTACTGAATGTTGGAAAGCATCTTGTCATGAGCAATACACAGAACAAGAATTCATCATGCAAATTCAATTAAATTAATAACTTTTAATGTTGTACACTTTTTCCCTCAAGCAGTTTATTTTCTCCATGGAAAAATAAAACCTACTTTTATCAAGCATGCAATTATCTGATCAGTTTTTATCTCATCCCTGAATAAAGGCCCACAAAGAAGAGAGAGAAGTTTCATTATAAAACCAAACTGTTCTGCTGCCAGCCCAGGAACATCTTTCAGAATCTCAAAGAATTTTGCACATCACTTAATCAGACCTACAAATAAATTACCAATTTTAATTGGATCACTCATAGCATCTCTCTGAAACTATTTCATCATCCATGTTTACCTGCTTCGAAACAAGAGAAAAGAGGATGTGTGTGTTTGTCATTGGGTAATTAAATTAAGCCATCTGTGATCAAGCATTCTATAATTAACATTTGTTTACAGATACGGTGTCATCCAAATTACCTACACTCTAATCTCACCAGAAGTGAATTTGGATCTTTTTATTAACTCATCTGTGGAGCAGATTTTGCAGGCTCTGGCCCAAGGTCACTGTGTTAGCAGTGAACTCTGCTGTGAGAACACTTGACACTGCTGAACTGCTCCGGAGATCGCCAAACACCAGCGCCAAGCCTCGGGAGGGGGAAAAGGGAAAAGAAAAAATCCCTTCTCCATCTAAACAGCTTTAGAGAAGATAAAGTCTTCGTCCTTTAAAAGCTTTTAACATTTTCTGTCCTGTGCAGACTTGCTGCCACGAGCACACAGGCTGAGGACAAAATCCTGTCCACCCTGTGACCCGACAGGAGCAGAGCAGAGCAGATGTGCCCCTCGGCACCTGGGCCAGGTGGAGACACCTCCCCCAGTGCCACATAGCTTNAGGTGAGACACCTCCCCCAGTGCCACATAGCTTTGGGACACTGTCACCTTCACCTGGGCCAGGTGAGACACCTCCCCCAGTGCCACCGCAGCCTGGGACACTGTCACCTTCACCTGGGCCAGGTGAGACACCTCCCGCAGTGCCACCGCAGCCTGGGACACTGTCACGTTTGTGTGACACAGCTGCACCCCGGGCTGGCCTGCAGCGACAGACACCAATGCAGCTCCCCTGGCTGCAGACAGACACAGACACCAATGCAGCCCCCTGAGCTCCCTCTGCTCCCCTGCACCTCTGTCCCTGGTGGAACCTGCTCAGTCTCGGCTGCACTGCCACTGATGGGCTTTAAGGCACACTTTCCCACTTGTTCCATTTGCATAGGCAGCACTTTTATTTCCTAACTAATAAACCTCCAGTGCAGAGCTTCCCAGCCACAGGACAAAGCTCTGCCATCTCCTCCTTCCCTAGCCATGTCCCTTGATGAAAAGGCAGCCACACATTTCCTGTGAGCCACTGGGCTCCTCCCATATCCACCCCTGTGCCTGTCCTGCCGCCTGTGCACAGGGAGGTGACAGCTCCTGAGGTGTCTGTGCTGCTTCCTCAGGGCACAGGCTTCAGAGCCATCCTGCCAGGCTGCACAGCCTCCCTCCATCCTCATTCAAAGTGATTTTTTTAATCACACTTGACACAAGCTCTTCTAAAAAAGCAAATCATTACACTAGCAAACTGAGAAATAAATAGACTTTTTTCTGCCATTAGCCTTAGGAGATGGAGATCAGGAGCAAAGATCCATATCCCAAAATGTGGCTGGATGCACTGTTCAAACTAGAAATGAAGAGACAAGATGACATGATCCCTGCTGAACACAGTCCAGTACAAAAAACATCTGTCCAAAACTTGTGTTTACAGCTGAACCTACCCTGAGAGCCCCTGCTCTGCATAAGTTTGGCCATGAGTCTTTGAAGAGCAGCAAGGTTTTCCAAAAACGCACACTGAGGAATGCAGCAATTCTGCAAGGGAGATCAGATGCCAAAGTGTCTTCAGGAAAATGGAGGCAGTAAAGACTGAAAATGAAACAACTCTATCTCGCCAACAGACAGGAACCAGAAGGCTGAAGGGAACGAAGAAAATCCATCCATTTTAAGGGTATTTGAAAAGTAAAAGAGGCAAAGAAGATAGGAAAAAAGTCATTTTCATGTTAAATACCACCAGTCACAACCACTAAGGAAAAGCTTTCCTAGCACTTCTCCCTGTTTTCCCAGCCAAAGCTGAGGTGAGAACAAGACCCAGATCTCTCCTTGCAAGACTCTTCTGCTGCTTTACTGCAGTTCCTAGACTCTGTAAAAACCAGACATTTTAATTTAGTTTTCAATGTCAAATAACTGATTTCAAGTGCATTTCCCACAGCAATCCACACATTCTCTCGCTTTCTACTTTTAAACGCATGATAGCTTGCAGCTCTTTGAGGCTGCAGTATACATTATACTGCAAAATTACCATGTCAACAAATAACTTTTCTTTACTTGTAAACAGATCCTTTCTATGAGCTGGCAGATGTCTGCCAAATTACGCTTTTACTCATCGAGATGTTCACTGGGAAAAATATCAGTAAGATACAACCCTCTTGTGCAGTGAGCAGCAGCAAAAGGTTTGATGGAAAATGACTCCACCGAAATGCTCATCTCCCAGCAGTCAAAGGCCGTTCTGAGAGCTGGTGTGCTAGCAAGGGATCCCAGGCCTTGAGCAGAGCAGTTGTCTGATAAATTCTCTACACAGGGGCCATGCCACTCAAAACCAATCAATAAGCTGATGCCAAATGGTCAGAAATGTGTCCTGGAGCACCAAGGGGTAGAGAGGTGCTGTTCCACCGGCACACACACTGAGGCTGCAGACACGAGAGCAGGTGAATTCTCACCTTCGTGGGCACTCAGAGGGCAGACGGTGCCAAAACATCAGGCTGCTCATCCCTCAGGGCACAGAGAAGCTCCTGCCCACCGCTGACCCCGAGGGAATGCAATGCTAGCCGACTCTCCAGACACGCTCCAAACCCTCTGCACCACTGTCCCTCCTGCCATGGATTCCACCCACCCCAAAGCCCCAGAGCTCAGCCTCCCCATCTGCACCACCACGGATTTACAGCAAACGGCTTTGTGCAGAACCAAAGCGCGAGCAGGCGCCAATTCCAGCTTTAACTCGGCTGCGGGGCAGCCCTGCAGCAGAGCCCAGAGGGAACAGCAACCTGCAGGGCGGTGCTGCAGCAGCTCCTGCACACCTGCGGGCAGAGCAGAGGGCAGAGCAGAGGGCAGAGGGCAGCGTGGGCAGCCTGCCCAGGGCAGCGCAAGTCCCTCCCTGCTGCCCAGCCCCTGCCCTGGGGCACCAGGGTCCCATAGCAGCCCCACAGCCTGTGGGTTGTGAACCCTCTGCTGCTGCAGGACACATGAATGGCACAGCGACTTCTCTAACACATTTCTCTCACTGCAAATTAGACACATTTAACAAGAGGCACAGCATTTTCATAACTTCATCTTTAGTGGCCGTTGTTTCCATGTTCACTGCAATTATTCCCTCACCACAGATCTGAAGGCAATAAGAGATGCCTTGTGGGCATTTTGCTGCCAAAATTACCTCCACTTGTTTTGAATCAGCCTTGTCTCATGTTCTGCACAAATGCCAGACTAGACCTTCCTACAGCACCAGTCTGTCCTAACCTCCAGTGAGGCTCCTTGACACGTAAAGATAATGACAACATCAAGGAAAAATGAAAGAATCTGGTTTATCACTAGAAATACTTTTCCCCAAAATGTGTTTAAAGATCTTGGAGGGTAACTCAAAATCCCACTTTAACACTAGGATTTTGTCACTGGTAGTGAAGTGCTGCACAAAGAAAACACCTTTTGTTGAAGACCACGTGCTCATTCAGTTATTTTTTCACTAGTCACACCCTCTCGTTCTCTTTAAAAACAAGATTTCTCCAAGTTGCCAATAGTTGTTTCAAATATGCTCCTTTGCTGAATAAGCCTCCCAGTTTCTATATTCAGAGCACAACCGATGCAGAAGTCTCAACACCCACTAAACTTGAATAATTTATATTCTTACAGTCTTGTATGGCAAGATACAAAGTGACTTAATCATCAGGTATTCATAGCATTCTCCTCCACAGAAGTATGAAACTCAGTGAAAAATATCATTCCAATGCAAGTCCTCAGGCAGTATGTTCCACATAGGAGACTAACTTGAGTTTTCATTAAACATTCAGAGCCACAGACAAATAAAATACTTTTGGTTCTGTATGACTGCTTGCCTGGGCAGTTGGACAATTCATTATTAAGCACATTCCATTTCCCGAATAAGCTGAGAAAACAGGATAGATTGCTTTAATATTAATTCACGTGTCTGCATGGTGCCTATTGCATCTCACAAAGCTTTTTAAGCCTAATTCAAACTTCAAATGGCCTTTCACTGCTTCAGTGTTTGCAGTGATGGCTGAGCATCATTGCACAGATTTTACCTTCTCAAAAGGAAAGCATGGCATGATAGCAGGACTTGCATGCTCCCTTGCTTCATCATTATCCTGCTTATATATTTTATAAATACATTAACAAAGAAAGCAGATGTGTCCCTTTTGTCCTCAGATAAAAGCTACTCTAACAGTTTCATACAAGAGCCACAGAATTCATTCTGTCTTTGGGCACTGCTCAGTTTTGGTTTTGCATAGAGACACGTAGGTGCTAGCATTCAAACACCACTAATTTTCATAGAGTCCTAGAATTGTTTAAGTTGGAAAAAACCTTTAAAATCACCAAGTGCTACCATTAACCTAATCCCACCAAGCCCACCACTAAACCCTGTCCCTAAGTGCCACAACTACACATCTTTTCAATACTTCCAGGGATGGTGACTCTGCCACTTCCCAGGGTAGCCTGTTCAAATGCTGGACAATCCTTTCCAGGATGAAAATTTTCCTAAAATTCAATTCAAACCTCTCCTGGTGCAACTTGAGGCCATTTCCTCTTGTTCTATGGCTTGTTGCCTGGGAGAAGAGACTGACCCACATCCTACAACCTCCTTTCAGGAGATTGCAGAGAGCAGTGAGGTCTCACCTGAGTCTCCTTTTCTCCAGGCAGCAACCCCAGCTCTCGCAGTGCTCCTCAGACTTGTGCTCCAATCAGCCTCAGGATGAATCTCCTTAGTACACCCTCAGTGCCAGTATTGGGAAAGTGAATTTATGCTCTTTGATCTTCACTTCGAGCTGTTCTCACCCTTCTCCTTTGCCCTTCTCTGTCCCTGTGCAGCTCTGCCATGTGTCTGTCTCCTCCCATCTCTGCTGCTCTTTGCCCTCCTGTGTCCCACTCCATCCCCTCTCCCCCACCACCACCAGTCCCTGCCCTTCCCTGCTCCCTTTCTGCCCCTTGCTCTCTGCCCACCCCTCTCTACATGCCGATCTCTGGCCTTTTCTGCCCTTCCCTGTCCTTCCTCACCTTCTTTAACCTGCTCTCCTCTTGGCTCTCCCTTCTCCATCCCTCTCTCGCTGTCCATCTCCTTTGCCCTGCCTTCTTCTCTGCCTTTCTCCTTTGCTCTTCTCCCTCCTTTTCTGCCTGGCTCCTCCTGTCTCCATCACTCTTCTCATTTGCCTTTCTTCTCCTCCCATCTTCTCTCCCATCCCTCATTCTCTGCCTTTCCATCTCTTCCCTTCTTATCCTCCTCCCTTGCCCTTCTTCCTCACTGATCTCCACCCATCTTCTCTCTTCTCTGTGCCCTGCCCACCCGGCTCTGTCCGCCCATCTCAGCCCTTCTTTTGACCTTCTTCGACCTTCTCTGATCTTCCCTCAGCGCTGTGTCCACAGCAAAATTCATACACACACAGGTTCTTTTCTGTGGAGGCTGGATGCTGAGTTGTCTTGGAGGAAAAAACTCCCTACAAGAGATGTTTTGCTCCTTTAAACATTTTAAAGGTTTATGAAAATGAAAGGAGATTAAAAACATATATGTGATTGCCCGTTACATAAGTAGTTTTTGAAAGCATGCTGAGTTTAATGATATCTCAGTGGAACAAAATGAAGAAAATCGCTAATGACAGTTACCCAAAAAAATTCTTATAGCAAAGTACTTTCTCATTAGTTTCTTAAAGTGGTTTCACCTACCTTATGAACATGTACATTTAACCAATCCATTTTAAAAAAGGATGTTGATATCATGGTGCTCCAAAGCAAACAGAAAACCCCAACACATCACCAGCCCGAGCAGCAGCCACTGAACACACCTGAGCCAGCGCAGCTCGTGGGTAAGGACTGACTGAGAGCCAGGGGACATGGACAGGGACACTGCCGTCCTGTGCAGGGCAAAGGCTCACTGCAGGCCATTCTGCAGCAGCAGCGCCAGGGGAGAGGGGTGAGTGTGAGGATGCACACACTGACACCCTGGCGGTGCCAGCCATCAGCAGCTCAGCAGGGCCCAGCAGCAGGGTGAGGGTGAGGATGCACAAATTAATACCCTGGCAGTGCCCAGCCGGGGCTGCTCAGCATGGCACAGCAGCAGAGTGAGAGCATGGCCCAGCAGCAGGGTGAGGGTGAGGATGCACAAATTAATACCCTGGCAGTGCCCAGCCGGGGCAGCTCAGCATGGCACAGCTCACACCGAGCAGCATCTGACTGAGCTCCCAGCCTAACCCTGACTGCTGCCCCCAGCCACAGCACACTCGGCCTTTTTCCATCTCCTTCCCTGCCCCAGCCCACCTTTTCCTCTGTCCTATCTGTCTAAGCTCACCTTCTCAGTGCAAGGAGCATCTCGTGCATCACTGCATTCACAGCACCCCCAGCTCAGTGCTGTCCTGATCTCAGCCAAGGCCCCCAAGTTCTGCTGTCCAGTGAGGAGAATCAGGGGCTGGGAGCACATGCTATCATGGGCAGTAATTTCCTGACAACCAGCAGTACCCAGGGTCTGACAGAAGAGTCACCAGCTGGCCTGCACAGGGAAGTTAAGCTCTCTTTGTTACGAACTGCAGGCAAGGCTATTTATATTTCAGTTCTCAGTTAATATCATGGCTTTGCGGTTTCCCAAAGCACGTTCTAGCATTTCTCTTTTGCTGTGACATCTGGCAGCACATCTTCAATATTTTCCAAGAGCAAATAGGGCTGTCAGTATTCAGTTCAATACCTGGATTACAATCACCCTGACCAGCTCTTTGGTCTGCAAGTGATTCCATCAGTTACCGTGAAACTATTTTCACAAAGGAAGGCAAGAGCAATAGAATTTGGCTTCAAACACATGAGCACTTGCCAGGTACAAATTTTAAGGATTGACACCTAAACGAATGAAATCACTCACTTGACAATAACCCACCAAAAGCAGCAGCATCACGGCTTTTATAAATGAAAAAGCTTTTAAGAAATCAGCTCTAATTAGCTGAACTCAGTAATGCTACTCACTATCATGGAATAAGTAACTCTCAGTATCTTATTTTTAGCATCTGCTGCACTACAAAATAGTGTCTTGGACACAAACCTGCTCCCCTCATCAACCAAAAGGCCCCTTTATCCTTTCCTGTAGTGAAAGCCACTAGACACTAGCTGTTAGCCCATGCTAAGGCAATTCCATATCACACAAGTATAGCACAGATTGAACACCTGAAGGCAATGGAATCCTGCTTTTTCAAAGTTAGCAACAGAGGGTGCAATGTGGCACCTCCAGGCTTTGCAGATCAGGAGGCTGCTCAGGGATTGGACCAGCTCAACTTTCATAGTGGCTGAAAAGAGCACGAAGTCAATGCTGGAAAACCCCAGGATTATGCAGCACCTGTCCACAGCGCAGCAGCATTTCGATGGGATCCAGTTGCAGACATGATAGCAATGGATATGTTAATTAACTGGCAATGCATACACAATAATTATAGCTATCACATCATCACACGTTCTCCCCTCATTATTTCTAGTCATAATATTTACACCTTTGAATGCAGCAAAAATGGTAAAGGACTTTCTTGCAGTTGTTCTTGGCGATTTTGCCCATGTGAATTTTCACAGTTCACTGGAGGACTTCAGTCAGAGAAGGCGAGTCCAGGCTGAACCCTGTTACATAAACATGACCTTGAAGGCTCCGAGCCAAAAGGTTTTATTGACTCACTTTTACTGGGACATGTGTTTATTTGAGAATACGAATTTCACAAATATACATCCCAGCTCACCAGACTCGCAAGGAGCTGTCAAATGAAATCCATCATGAAAGAATTGTATTTAAACTGGGGCTTTAAACTGCCCTCCGTACAGCTCCTTTTAGGAGCTGAAACATCAGTCTAAACCCCAAGTAGCATCACTGCCATTTTTTGCAAGGTGTCCTTGTACATATATTCCTGTCAGAGTGGAAAACACAGCTCAAACTTCCCAAGCTATCTAAAGATGAACTACACACAAAACCCCACATTCAGCTTCCTGCCCAAAAGCTACGGAGTCAGAGTGTACCAGAGATGGCAATTTACTCTGTTAAGGGTAAAAAGACAATGAAGTTTTGGGAACCCAGAGCAACAAAAGAATTCACAAAATGAGACACACTGATTTCTGTTCCTACTGAAATTAATTACCACCTAAGAAATTTGAGAGGTTGAGCTTGGTGAGCGAGCCATGCACATTTGCTCATTTAAACAAAGTTCAGTCAACAGAAGACTCATTCCTATGAGCAGCTACGCCAATGAGCAGCAAACCATGTGGATGTGTCTATCAGCCTCTGAGCCAGAAGGCTTAGAAGCAAATCATTCAACACACATCTTTTCCTGTTCGAATGCTGTTATGAGGATACGCCTGCCACCATAGCCCACAGTTTTGTTGGCACCAGCATCACATCCCAAAGCCCCGACCCCAATTTAAAAGCCTCTGATAGGCACAACCTATGAGTCTCTGATAATGGCTCAGCAGACTCAGTCATCCCAGGCTATGAGAGACAGAAAATGAAGAAATTAAGCAAATCCATCTCGGCTTCTGTGGGCTTCCTTAGTGCTTCCTTATCAGCAGATCTGCCTTGCTGAAGATCCATCCAAACCCTGCTGGCTTAGGCACATCCTGAAATGCAGCTCCCTTCTCTCTGCATACAAAGCCTTCCAATTCCTTCCGGATGAAGCATCAGAAAGAGAAAGGGGAAAAGTAACAGGAAAGAAAAACTAAATCAGGATGAGATCCAAACACTGCTAAAATCAATAGCAGGCTCTCTATTAACTTCAGTGGGTTTTTGATGTAGCACAGAGAAGTCAAACAGACTGAACGGCAAGCAAATCGATTTGTTAGATGCTCAGATACCACAGTGAATGATGCCTTGGGCACACACGACACATTACTGATCTACTCTCATTATGGCTTTCATATATTACACATCACACACTCATATGTATAACTCCTAAATAATACAGAAAAAACACCAGAATAAAGGCATTCTGTATTACCTCATTAAGCATGTCAAAAAATACTCAAAAAATATCATCCTTCATCTCCACTTTTGCCTCCAATATTAGATGTTCCCATTATTTTTTAAATAGCAATATTCTGGCAAAAATATAGAACAATTGAGACTTGCATTAAAAGCATGCACTAGTAGCAATTACTTTTTCTGAAACTGAAAATATTATGAAATTGAGTCTAATTTTGAATACAAACAGAATCAGAATCAAAATATATATGACCATTTTTCAATTTCTAATTCACTTATCTTAGCAAGCACATATTCCCATTGAATACTGAAGATTATTTTTCCAATGTTAAGGAAAAACAGGACTACAATAAAAGAATAATTTCTGCAATAAGTTCTGAAAAGGACATTTTCAAATATGGCAGGTAATAACAGAAGAAAGAAATAAGCCAGTCATTACAGATCTTGGTCAAGAAATACAAGCAGGAGTGTCTGTACATCATTATTATTGCTAATTGTACTTCATCCTTATGATTTGTTCTCTTATATGCTGTTACTAGTTTCACTAAACTCATGGTAACGCTCCCGTAGGTTTCTCCTGCTCAGAAAAACCAGAAAATAGAAAAAGTTCTAAGGTGACAGGATCTTGCCACCACTGCTTGCATGCTTTTCAGGACTGGGTTCCTGTGCCAAAGCAAAACACCACAGAGAACAGCACTGCTGTTAGATAACACGGCCAGGCAGGCCAATAAACTTCTCCATCACATCGTGGCCTCCTGCTTTTTAGAGATCATTTAATAAGACAGACGGTCCTGCTGCCACTTGTGCTGCTCCAAAGGGATTCCTTTGCCTCTTCCAACACGAGGATGCAAACCCAGACTGCCTGAATTGTCTCACAGAGTCTGACTCGAACCTCACAACTTACAAAAAACAATGCTTGCCCCAATAAAACTTTGCTCTTGTGAATCATTTCTGTGTCCCATTCATTGATTGCCTTATAACACCCACAGCCTGTGGCATGCCAAGTGCCTGAGTGACGGGTTTTGGTTCATGAATCACTCCGGTCCTCGTGGGCAGAGCAGCTCCACACCGATCCTCACTGAGCCCTGGGGGTGACCCTGGGCTGCACTGTCCCCAAACACAGGGACACTGTCCCCCCACACACAGTGACAGTCCCCACGGCAATGTGGCCCCAGCTGCTCCCCCAGCAGCAGCGGTTCCTGCACTGTCCCCAGCACGGTCATTCCAGCTGTGCATGCACACACACATCTGGATAAAACAGCAGTGTGAGTACCCTGTGACACCGTGCCTAGCCCTACAGCTGTGGAAATGGAGATCTGGGAAACCTTCTGGGTCTAACAGCACCAGCATGTCCTCCTCGCACCATAAATCCTTGTGTACCTTACAGCAAAGCCACAGCAGAAAACACAACATGCACACGATGTTTCATTGAGTCTGTGCAGGAATGGAAGATTTTGTACTGCCTGACAGTGAATCCTACAGCCTCGGAGATGTGGCTGCTTGCATTTAAATGCTTCAAGTATTGGTTTCAGGTTGATCTTCTGGAGGCTGGAGGGGTGGGGAGTGGGGGTGATGTTTGGGGGATTAATTGTTTGGTGGTTTGGGGTTTGGTTTGGGGTTTTTTTTGTACCTTGTTCTTTGTAATGTAAATTCTCTTCATGGCAAGTTCCAAGCACATGAAAAACCTCCTCGAAATTTGGGAAATCTAATAAGTGGTGGAAACTATTCTCAAGTCCAAAGCTGCACTGCTGTCCCACAGGTACTCCTTCAGATAGGATTGATTCAGTACATTAACACTGTGGTTTCTTGCTATCTTTGAGTCATACCAGCACTTCTGACTGAGGCACAGTCCCTCCTGGAAAACAGTCCACACGTGCTCAGCTGCATTTGTCCTGTAATTGCCACAGCCCTTCTGAAGAGCAAATGACAGCCCTTGTTCAGCTCATCAGCCCACAGCCACAGGCTCCTTTTGCCCCCTCTCCTCTTTCCTTTTTAATTGAAATACTTTGGACACAAGTAGCTCTTCCTGCAGAGGAAATCAATTATGAAATAAATCTAATATTCAGATCAGACTATATTAGAAGGGACTACTCATCATATATATGATATTTCCCGATTACATCTTAGCGTGGCTCACTGAGTCATCACTTCAGCATCCTCACTAAATCAAAAATTAAACAAAGCGAATCAGTCAATTAATGTGGCTGCTTCTTGCTCTGTGCACATATAATCTTTTCAAGTCCAGCCCTTAACTTAATTTGGAGCAGGGCTGCTCAGTGTCTAGGAAGAAGCCTTCACTTGGCAGAGCTGGCTCTGCTGCTCCAGCACAGGATGCTCAGCTCAGCACTCGAAATCACTGCCACAACACCACCTCAGCCAGCCAGAGGTCAGCCCTGAACACATTCATTTGCAGCAGAGAAAACGCAGCACTGCTCAGTGCAACAATCACCACCAACAACCACAGCTCAGTGTTCTCTCTTACTCCTTCCAACACCACAGACATTTTCTCCCCAAACCTGTGCCAAGCATGGCAGGCACACTGGGAATCCACTCATCTCTTCATCTATTTGAAAACCTGGCTACACCCACAGCCACAACAGAAAGAAGATGCAAAAGGCTCTGATCCTCACCAGACACAGCCATTTGCTGATCATACACACAGCACATTGTTTTCAGCAGGTATTCTTTAAGGTAAAGAAAAGGAAAAGATGGGTTCAGCACACAAGAAAATATTCTGCCCTTGAGAAACACTTCCTAGGTCTCCACTGAAATATCTGCGTGAGTACAGAGATGGACCCAACTCCATCAAATGTGATTCATGCAGCCTCTCTCCAGACACAGAAGGGTTAGATGTTTGTTTTTAAAGCAAAAAATGGCCTGTATAAACTTCTTTTAGTACAAAAAGCTACAACTCCTGCTTAGGAGTCGTCACTGTCCATGACTTGTGCTTTCGGGGGCCTATGCCAGTGCTCATAAAAGAGAGAAAGAAACCCCAGCACAGAGAACAGCTCTCCTTCCAAAGGAATGGCCACACTGGGGCAGAACAAAGCTGCATTCAGCACCCAGCTCCTGAAGAACCTGGGAACCAGACATATTCAAATCTCTTCTCAGCTGAGATATAGGCAGAGCAAGTGGCTAAATACTCCTGGTTCTGCAGTAGCAAAGATGAGATTGTTTTCCCCTCTTCTACACAAGTGTTTGTGCATTTGCTCTCCAATTCAACACACACTCTCCTTTAATTCCCCACAGCCTCCTCACATGCACAGGGCTCCAAGAAAAGAAATTCTAGTGCTGAAAAGAGTTCTAGTCTCATAAAGTCTGCAGAGGAGCTTTGCAATGGATTTAGATGGGATTAGAGCATTTATCTAGATTAACAATGCCTAATAGTACAGCTAACAAACAAATTGCTCTGCGTAAGGAGACATGATGATTGTATTTTTCTTGACTGGTCACTCTTCCCCCAGACATCTCTCCCTTACCAACATCTGCAGTGTCTGTGCACATTCTAACTGACAATATTTCCCCACTTTTCCCCAGTTTCTGGCCTGCCAGGCTGAACACATGGTTCTGACTCGAGGATGCAATCACATCAGGCACCTGAACAGTTCTCTGACATAAGAGATGAGGTGTGACACCCACCCCACTAAGGGTGCTGGTTTGGCTCCTTTTCCTTTACACAACAGCGCTTTCCACAAAGTTGCAGAAACTCAACGTTTCTAAAGTCCCACTGACTTTGCTCAGTGCAAGCTTTACACAGATGAAAATACTTGACAGACCATGTAATCATGCACAGCACTGTCCCTAAGAAACCAAACTTGGATGTCACATTTTCAACAGACGCAGGGGTTGAGTATAATTTGCTATAACTACGAAACTAAAAGCCTAAGGACTTACACTTCACCTTGCATTTGCAGGAAGTGCTGCTATGGTGAATTGGCTCAGCAGCACAAGCTAACAGGAGACAATCTCAGCTACGAAAGCAGAGTGCTACTTAGACACATTTGCATCATTTTTCTTGTACTTCATATTTTTTAGGTAAATCCAAGTAATTTCTCTTCACAAATATGTTTGCACCTTGGAAAATTACTGCAGATATCCATCACCAACCACAAACTTGTGGATTTTGGACCACGTACTGTGAAACGCAGCACTTTCCTAACAAGACCTACTGCTCAAACACTTCCACGGGGGAACATTTGCCAATAGGTTTGTCCCTGCTCGTTCTCTTATTTTGGCAAACCCCCTGGAAATAGTTTTTAACGTCCTAATCACCAACTTCAAACACACTACCACTGCAAAGTCAGGCGTGCACAGCATCCTGTGCTCTAATTCTTTCCAACAAAGTACTGACCGTATCAAAACTGTTCTTTCCTTTCAATGCATGTGTTCCAGCACCTCATCTTATAGTCCCTTATCTACAGCTTTGTCAAAACAGCTTCAGAAGAACTGCCTGCTAAGCTTCATAATTATGCTAAGTACCAGAATCTAATAATCCATGGGCACATACGAAAGCTATCGGAATTATTAACCTCACACAGGTCTCAGTGCAGAGCAGAACAGATGTCTGTATATAGAAGTTGCATTACTTTTACATAATGATGTGAGAACAAAGTCACTTGGTCATTCACTGAAGCTTAGAGCCAGGATTTTTAATAATATGGGCCCAGCCAAGAAAACTTTCTCCATTTCCATTTTAAACCACGTAAAAAGCAAGGAGGTGTCAGGTCCATTTTGCCGCTAAACACTGCTCACATCAGACATTTGAATGATGTGGGCAGGCTGGGAGCCCTGGCACCTGCAGGGACAGTGCCACAGGAACTGTCCCCAAGGCTGGGACAGGAGCTCCAGCGAACAGCGGCACTGAGCAGCAGCAGCAAGGCAGCTCAAGAACAGCACTACTTCTACCGAATGGCTTTACAAACACCCTCCTATTTTTATACAAATAAGTATTTTACTTTTCTGATCGCATTGTTTTGATTATGTGTTACTAGCCATGACATTACCACCCCAACTGCTTTTTCTTTCACCCCCTGCTCCATCTCTTTGCAAATCTTGTTCTCTCTGGCAATGTTTTTGAGAGTCTTCACCTGGTTTTGAACAGGAATACATTAATGCAATGAACTGATTTTGTTTTATTATCTTTAAGACATCTTCTACCTCTGATTACTTTGCACTTAATGCACAAAGAACATTCACATGTAATCTAGACATGAAGGGCATATAGACTAATAATTATGCAGTAAAGAGCTCCCATTTAAATGTGTCACTTACATTTAAAATCCTGCTCATTCTTCTTAACATTCTATATTAAAGCTGATTTAAATTATATACTAATACAGCCTTGTAATTGCAAGAGTAAAATTTAGTATTTATTCCAAAGTTAATGAGTATCTCTAAGTTACATTAACTGGGAAGCAATAAATTACAGTAAAATATGATTTGCTGCACTGAAACCTAGCAGAAATTCTATTGTAGCATAACAGGTAGTTCCAATTGTAGGATTTACAAGTCATTGCCACACACAGGGGACACCAGTCAGCAAGTCAGCTGAGGCACAGAGATGGCTCAAGCTGATCTTTTAATCCCTCTGAACATCATTTCCATACCATCTTTGAGATCTTCAACATCCATAAGCAGGGCACAAGAAATGTATGGTTTTTTAAAATCAAGACATGAAATGCAAACCCCACCACTGCCACACTGCCTTTTTCATTAAAAAAAAACACCTCCTTCTGCAAGGAACACACTCTGGGTGCAGGTCTCAGCACCAAGGTATGGCTCAGCTTCCCAGCAGAACAGCAGAGAATGTGGCAAAATTTAAGGGCTGCTGCTCCATGGAACAGCTCTGTTCTCCTGGGCCTGCACAGGTCACACCAACCCACCCAGGACTGAATCTGGGGCTTGGTTTTCTCTATGGAAAATAAATCACTAACATTTTAATGGATCCACTATTTCAATAGCTCGGTGAAGGAAAAGCAGAACAAGAGCACATCTGACTCCTGTTTCCAGCTGCCGCACAGCCGCTGGCCACAGCCACATCTGCGCACAGACCACGAGGCTCCGGTGCCACATCAGCCTGCTCAAGCGAACCACGAGTGACAGGAGAACGGCAGAGACAGAACGTTTGTCTGATGAGAGCCCAGAGACAGCGTGGGACCCCGGAACACCAGCCCTGTTTGGAACACATTTACTCACTGCAGGGCGCCGTCCCTGGAAGGAGAATGAGTCCTCTCTGTGTTTTCAGAAGGCATACACCTGTACTTCTAAAGAAGTCAGATTTGTTTATTCTACACAGATGTAATTAACATCTACGGAGTGTATAATATACTTCTCATCTGCTTCTGGTTACCAATTTAGCCAGGCTCTGAAAATGGAGGCATGGAAAACTGCAAAGCCAGACTCATTACCTTTACAAGTTGATTCCCACCAGGACCTGCCCTTATTAACCTTAGTTTTAAATTACAAAGTCACAGATGTACTCATCAGTTGCTTGATGAAGATTCATTTGCCAATCTCATCTCACAAAAGGAGTAATTAACATGAAGACATTACAGGCTGATGATTGGAATTGTTATAACGCAGGACTGCAGACAACTAGCAAGACACCTGCATATCTGTAACAATTAAAAGCGCTCTCAAAAGTTCAAATTAACCAGCATAATTCTAAGAAATTAAGTAAAAAGCACTGAATTACATCAGTCATAGGCCTGTTCTGCACACAGTCGGACAAATAAATTCACATCCCCAAGTGGAACACTGTTATAGACATGGTGGTTTGAGGACAGAAAGAAAGAACTATGTCATTTATTTGGCTGTTTTATTAGGAAAGAATCGAACAAGTCTTTGGCTCATAATCCCTTCACCACATCTGACAAAAGCAGAAACAAACTCCAGGCTAAATACAGGTTAGAGATTACTGCTCTGAATTAACCTAATTATGTGATTCAATTTGGCAACTTTAGGGAACGGATGGCTAGCACCGTGGAGGTAAGAAGGGGCAGGGGGGAAATGAAAGGTTGGCAGCTTCGGAGCAAGGAGGCAGGACACAAGGAACAGGGTTCACAGGGAGTCATCTGAGAAAATAATGGATCAAAGCACAAAGACACCAAAGGCACGGGCGTTTCCAGCCACGCTGCAGCTCTGGGAGCCACCGCTCTCTGATCACTCCTGGATTTGATCAGCCTCCTGACCACCTTGGCCTCTCAATGGGAGCTCCAAAGGCAGATGGTGTGAAAATCCCTGAGAAATTCCGGAGGGACATCCTGGGATCAGCTGGGCTGTGCAAATCCAGCTGGAAGCTGCTGTTGGTGCCCAGCGCAGCAGCCTGCCTGCAAAACCAGCCCCGCATGATCTGCATGGGACCCATGAAGCCGTGAATGGCTGGGGACATTTCTCCCAGGGCATCACTGCCCTCTCCTTTCCTCTGCCAGGGGCCTGTCCCGGTCTGTAAGAGCTGCTTGTCCCAAGGCCCTTTTTATGACACTTTCTGGAGTGTTTGGAGGAGCAGAGGCAGCCCAGGCTAAGGGCAAGGAGCCCATGGGTGCCCTTACCCAGCGGTGTCCCGGACACACGGAGATCCTGTGGAGCAGCAGCTTTGATGCACTACTGGAAAACTTAGCCCTTAGGTGCAGAAGGGCTTGCTTGAGCAGAAATGCTGAAGTGCAGCTCTGCTGCAGTAAGATCAGGAGCACCTGTGCCCCTTTGTTCCTCCCGTGGCACCTTCAGGGGTACATCTGCCCTGCACCTCACATCACTCTGCAGGACGCTGCAGGCAACGCCAGCTCCTCTCCTCTCCTCTCAGCCAGAGCTGTGCACTGCAGTCAGAGCAGGGCAGAGGCACAGGACACAGCAGAGCTGACACACACAGCCTCCAGCCCCGGGCAGTCTGCACAGAGCTGAGCTGTGCCAGGCAGCTGTGCCAGCCCAGCCACAGATGGAGGCACAGAGGCACAGCATCCTGGGCAGCCCTGCAGATGCTTCCTCTCCCTTCTGCAGAGGGGACTCTGCCCCCACAGCCTGGGTAGGTCCTGCACATTTGCAAGCCGTTCCCAGCATGATCATCCCTCAAAATCCAAATTCAATGGTACGAAGCAACAAAACTCACAGAAATACTGATTTTCTAGTCAGAACAAAATTAAAAAAAGAAAGTGAAAGCTGTGCACCTACAGGGGTCTCCTGTCAAAGATAACAGTTTTTACATCTCCAGATTCTTAGTCTTCTTCAATTTTCTATATTACACTGTCATTTAAGAACTCAGAGTATTTGCTGAGGGTTAGTTCAGCTCCAGACACTCTCCTTCCTCTGTTTTGCTTGCAACCACCCACTAGTCAAAAGGACTGCAAGCACACGAGAAACATTCCACTACTGGGTAAACAGTGTATTTACAGAATAACTCCACCACAGCACTGCTGAGGACTTGTGGGTTTAGTCCAAGCATATTTACTGTGAACACAAGAATAGAAACTTGGACCCGTAAAATGGACTAGATCACGAGAGCCTGAGGACAAAAAAGCCCCAGAACCATTGCAGAAACTTCAGAGGGAGAATGCTTTCCCAGAAAAGGACACAATGAGTATGTAATAGTACTGGAAAAGAAAATGAGTGCCCTTGTAAGGTACACCAAGCTAATCTCGTTCCTTCAATGAAGAGCACTAAGACTTCATGCTAAGATTCTTCAGCAGCTAAGCTTTTCTAAACATATTCAGGGACGGAGAGATGCTATTTTGAAAGATGACTGGAAGGGTTTTCAGGAGACAAAGACAAAAAAAAAAAGTCAATGGTGAGCAGTAACTGTATAATCCTGAGTCTGTACTGCCCGTCTGAATGTCAGCTGTTTAATGTACAATTCTCCTCTGACGTTTGCCTTTCAAGGCTGCCTGCCTGCTTCATGCTCAAACAAACAACTCGTTCAGCTAATCCTGATCTGTGGAAAAGTTTTATCAGTAGCTATTTAACAGCAATACGTAGATGGATTTCCTTGCATGAAGGAATTAAGACAGTCTGAGGATGCATATGGTCATTGAAAAGTTTTTCCACTGAAATGAGAAGCACCAGGTTGTGCAGACCTTATTATTAATGAGAAGAATTTACTTAGCTAAGCAGCCTGGAAAATCTAGTCTTTTGGGGATCTGCTTTCAGTGTGAAAGCACGGCTGTGGAGCCTGTACACATGAAGCAAAGAAGAAAACCCTGAAATATTAAATATTAAGTAGATACTATTCAGTTAAGGAAAGCTTTCACGCAATCCATGAATTACACTGAAAAAGCACTCGAGCATTTTGAAGACAACTGGATCTGCAAGTGCAGGAATAGAGTCCACCATCCCTTTGCTCCAAACCAAAACACAGACTATTTGTACATTTAACATATGGAGGTAGCGACCTAAGAGAATACCCTTACCACTGTATCCCCAGTTTAAGAAAAACATAAACCAAAACCACAGAAACCTTCAGGAGTACAGGTGTTACATTTTGGTAGCAATTTAAAAGCTAGGAACTTAGAATGCCACTCAACTGCAATACCCAGCTCTCCACCTTTATGAGGACAAAAAGGCTGAAAGATAAATCTGATCGAAATGGTTTTATTTACAACATACCTGTTTTTCCTCAGGCAGAGGACTCAGTGTGCCATCATTTTTTGGGCTTTGGACAAGTACTCTTTAAAATGTCATTTCTGATAGGTTATGTACAGTTTAATGGGGGGAGGTTATTATTTCAGATCAGAGAGAACTCATAAATCATCTCACCATAACCCCTGTACACTGCCGGCTGTTTAGCCAGCTCCTACCTGAAGCAGCCCATTGCCTGGACTGAGGAAGGAGCACAGAAATTAGTGCTGGAGCCCCGACCAGACACACTGACCACACCACCCTGGGTGGAGCATGGCAGGCGCAGCTCAGGCTGGAGCAGGCTGTGGCCACAGAGAGCCATCCACTGTCACCCACTGTCCTCCTCCTGACAGTCCCCAAGGCCCTGGGGATTGAGACGGTGAATAAAATTACCCAGCACATGACACCCACAGAGGAGCCACAGCAATGGATCTGTGAAGCGCCCTGAACACCACATCCATAGCCTAATTTTATCCTCACCCCCATCTCCCATAAATACCCTGTACCCTAAAACTGGGTCACTGCTGCCTGCAGGGCGGCAGGGGAAAATTCATAAATATTGATGCAGGAAAAAGAAATAAACTTTAATTGGAGGAGTGGGTTCTGTCTGCCATGCCCCAGGAGCCTCAGTGCCATCAGCACTTTGTGGTGCCAAACCATAATCTAAAGGCTGAATTTTACGCCAGGTCACCAGAACTGTCAAGGCTTCCCATCCTCCATTTCAGCCCATTAGTATCCAGAGAAGTCAAAAGCCTTCTTTGGCCCCATCACCACTTCTGGAAAGGACTTGCACTCCCTCCAAAAGCTGCCTCTCCTGATGAGGCTGCGAGAGAAGATGCTCTCCACGTGCCAGGAAAGCACCAACTCCTCCACCTCTAAACCCCAAAGCCCAGCACCAGCCAGCAGGATTTGTGTTTCGAAGTGATGTGTTTTCAAAAGAGACATGGTTTTCTGATTCAGAAGAGCCTTCTAATAATGAACTGCATGGCCCATAGTTATTTCAGCTTGGTGGTTTCTAAATAGCACAAAAAATTGCATGACAAATTATGTTTTTAAAATAACTTAAGGTAGGGAAAAAATAATCACAACCAATTCATCTATTTGCAGGGAAAAGCCTTCCAGTAAGCACCTCCATCATAAAGGAGGGAATACACAGAAAAGTTCTCCTCTACCCACTAAAATTCAGGTTTTAGCACGGAGGCAAACAGCAGACAGCATGAGCTGAGCTCAGTACGTCACTATCTCCTTGAGAGAATAATGCAGCTTTCATATCAAGAACACACAGTTATAGGTCTCTGCAAGAAATTGCTCAGAAATACAATTAGCAGATAATGTAATTGAACAAATATGTCTCATGGAAAGGATATAAACTTCAAATTAACCAGTGCCTGAATTGACTTTGCTGTTGATCACATTTTACATAAGCTTAAGCCACCACAGTTCAACAAGCCGAGCCTTGAACTGAAGGGACATTCAAACCATCAATCACGGGGAGCCAAAATTTGCACCCTACAGGAGCTCATGAACAGAAAGACAAAGCTGTGTGTGTATTTTTAATTCAACATGTTCTAGTCAAGATGTTGTTGTTGTTTTGATATTCAACCAATTCTCACTGGCATTGAAGTTATCCATAATTTGTTATATCAGCCCAGCCAAGAGAGCAGGGAGCTGCAGCTGGGGAGGCAGAAGGTGGTGACAGACTGGAGAAAGGACCCTCATGGAAGGTTATCTGTCCTCTCACTGCATCGATGTGAGTGCAGAAGGATCCAGGCTCTCTAACCAGTGCCTGGAGGCACCCCATGAAAATGCCTTCAGACACCAAACCTGTGCGCCTGCAGAATTTATTTTTGTGTGAGTGAGTAGTTTCAACACCTCTGGTGTTTGCCAAAGAATCAAAGCATTAAAAATTCAGGTAAACTGACTGCTCTTGTGTCACAGTAAAACAGCACAAACACGTGTCACCACTCATCTCTGCGCTGAACTATCCTCCGCTGGTTCCAAAAGCAAGGGCCAGCAGTCCAAGGAGAAAAATATCGCAGGTAGAACAACTGAAACCCAAGGAAAAAACTGGCATTTGAACGCCTCCACTCTTACATGAAAAACACCTTTTTACAGCAATCAGTAGGTATCATGTCCCCTCAAATTGCTAATTTTCTGCACTCCAAACCAGAATATTGTTGCCCACTACAAATAAAGTGCCACCAGTGCCTCAGCATTGCAGGGCGAGCTCCACCCCAAAACATCCACCTCTCCTGAAAGCCTCCGAGGTTTGTACAACCACAGACAGATTAATAAAATTGACCAAGGATGAAGCAGGACTAAAATAGCTTGCTTTCTTTCTAAAGCCATTGGCAAAAATCAAACCAATTAAAATCATGATCTGAGTCAGTTTTAGTTGATTGTTAGCCCCTCGGGAAAAATGCCGCCAGAGCAGCGTTGCAGTTGGTTTCCAATTTAGCTGTCAGAGTGACAAGGGAAGGGGCTCGAGGAGATGAAGGAGGGCATTAATAATAACAGAGGCAAAGATGAGAGCTCGGTGCACACCACGGGCACAGGATTTGCATCAAATTCTCATGCCCCTCTGACAGACAGTGACAAAAGCACCTTGCACAGAGCGCTGTGGATGTTCCACGGACAGCAAGTCCTCTCAGCTGACCAGGCAGGGAGGGAAGGCTGGGATCACCTTCCGATCACCAAACCCAACAGAAATATCCCCCTGGATTGGCCACTGGCACACCCAGCCATGGGGTGAGCCTGCCAAGGACACCCTGTGCATCCACATGCCATCGACCCTAGAGAGTCACCTCAGCTGGCTCCATCCAGGGCAGCAAGATGTAGTGACAACAGCAATACTCGCAAGAGGCTGGAGGGGAGAATGCAATAACACAGAAAATACCTTGGTATCAATGATGATGGGTGCCCAGCAAGCACCACCAGGTAATGAGCTACCAGCAGAGCAGCAAGGCTGTGCTGTGCTCACTGCTGGAGCCTCCCTGGGGCAGGAACCCACGGGAGGTAGAACCTGCTGCGTGTGGATCCTCCCTGGCACAGGAACCCACAGGAGGTGGAATTTGCTGTGTGTGGATCCTCCCTGGCACAGGAACCCACGGGAGGTGGAATTTGCTGTGTGCAGCCCCACAGCAGCTACTGAAGCTGCCGAAGGGGAGGCGAGTCGAGGCAATTTGCAGCCGTGAAAGCCATCCAAGCAGCCCTGGAGATGCCTGAATGAGGAAAGCAGCCTGTCGTCTGTCCCTGCAGCAGCTCCTGGAGGGTGGCGGTGCCCTGGAGGGTGGCTGCACTAGTGGCACTGCTGGGGCAAACACAGCCGGGCTGTGCTCCAGGGCAGGACATTGCTGCACGGGCAGCACACAGCCCTCTGACCGTGTGCCATGTGCCATACACAGGACCCAGAACTTCACCTGCCCAAGGCAGCGTGCTCCCTTCACAAGCACCTACAGGAACAGCAGAGAGCCACTCACACCAACAGCATGGGAGGAGACATCAGCCACAGGGCACTCGGCCAGCCAGGCTGGCCACCAGGTCACACCAACAGAATAAACAGCGTGATGCTGTCGTGACAGAACGCGACCCCTGACAGAAGCAGTTCAGACCTAAAAAAATCCCAAATGATCGAGCAACAACAACAAAAACACCACCATAGGACAGAAGCTAAAAATAAGATTCAGCAGCACTGCTTTCCATCAGCTCTTCCTCTGTGCCTGAAAGGGAAGAGCTTGCAGTGACTGCCCTTGCTTTGGATTCAGGATCACAAACAACTCATCAATTCCCAATAGCTCACACACAGCTTGAGCCAAGGTATCATTTTTCTGGGGAGGAAAAACAAGAGCAAGGAACTATTACAACTCTAAAAATACCATGGAGTGATGAACTGGAGGCTGGGTCCTTGGCAGATGCTGATTTTCCTGCCGCTCTCACGCACGCAGCCGTTCCTGCCCCGCAGCAGCTGTGCCGTGTGAGCTGTGTCCCTTTGGGCTAAGGGGGGACCTTGTCTTTGCAGGAAAGCCTGGCACGGTGCTTGTTCCCTTTCAGCTGTGCCCCTCAGTGCTTCAGGCCCATCTAAAGCAGGTCCTTGTGGGTTTTGAGGCATGTAGAGGAATTACAAACATTACACGTTTGTCATCCCAACTGGTGGGCATCACCCCACAGAGGCAGAGAAACTGAAAAGGGACAGCTTTCCAGACGTAGCCAAGGTGCAGGGAATAATTAGTGAACCATATATTATTCAGCCTACTGAAAGAGGTGGACAACTGATAGTCTTTGCATTTTGAGATTCCCGTCCTTAACCTCTGCTGCAGATGAAGTGAAAAGGATTGGGACATGATGTGTTTCCCACAGGACAAGCTGGAAAAGACTAACCTGGGTGCATGCAAAGAGGAGTGTTTAATTCCACAGCACCCAGAGGAGAGGCTACTACAGAAGATGAGAATTTAGCCACCACCACGCCACAGCAAAAGCAAACTCATCAAATTTCAGTCTTCTACTTTTAAATCTGTCCCACGCCATTTTCATATGTCTGCACGTCCTGATCAATTAGCTTACGTCAAAGCCTCGTTACACACACACACGCAAGTTTTAATTGATTTACCCAAGTCACTGAGCAAGGAATGAATTACATCTTGGAAAATAAAGCTGGGCAGACTAGGGCAGCCTGCTTCAGTGCTATGAGATTTAAAAGTTCAAAAACAAAGGCGGATCTGGTTTCTTCCCCAGTTTGATCATAAGCCTCAAACTGCCTGGTGCTCCGAGGCGCTGTCAGCGGGGCCTGAGCAGCAGCCAGCCCTCTGATTT
Source organism: Origma solitaria (assembly GCA_013397895.1). Classification (NCBI taxonomy): domain Eukaryota; kingdom Metazoa; phylum Chordata; class Aves; order Passeriformes; family Acanthizidae; genus Origma; species Origma solitaria. Next base: position 672,713 of record VZRL01006494.1, on the reverse strand, counting down.
TTCATATCAGTGCAGCCAGGGTATTAAGCCTACAAGTACAGTCATGCTCCATAGAAATAACTTGTTTATCTGGCAAAAAACTTACACTGATCACAGCGGTATTAGCCAGAATTTACAAAGCATCAGCCATTCTCTCTACCCAGTAAAACACAGAGACATCACACAGCACACTGCAGATCTGAATACTGAATAGAAAATGCACATAAAATTTGGGGTTGTTAGCTTTGTAGCTTTGTAGTGGTATTTTGACTTGGTCAAAAATTGATGCCACCACCTTTAAAGACTCTTCATTCACACCATATTTACCAGGGTGTTAATGATCCTTCAGGACCTTTGAGTCAATAATCCTCACGCTTGTGAAAAAAGGTAAAATATAAATAAGAAACAGATAAAGATTAAGATAATGCAAGAGACTGAATTATACTGTGTAATTCCCAAAGCCAAATTCTGAAGCACAAACAACCACAATACAGTGAGATGGAGAGGCAGCAGCTGCCTTCAAAAACATCTAGCACAGGACAGTAAAAACTCCAAACCATACTCCTTCAGATGACAGCACCTTCCAGGCCATCTTTGAGGATGCAAACTAAACCCAGGATTCTGCTGCCTTTTATTCACCAGCAGGGTCTTCTGCTGCTGCAAGATCAGATCTCAGGAACCAAATCTGTTTCTCTTATATACTTCAGTCTCTATTAAACTTGCTGGCCCTATGATGGCAATTCCTTGTACCCACACAAATCCCATACTGCAGAATCAAGCCCCCAAGTTATGGTTTATTCTAGCCATCTTCAGGCCTATTTTAAAACCGAACATTGATTCAACACAAGCACGCACACACTTTCTGTAAAGAAAAGAAATGAAAAAAAGAGAGCAAACATTTAAAATATTCATCACAACAGCGGTCAGCACTCTGAAATGCAAAGCATATCGCACTTCCACTGAGGATATTATTCAGCAAGGCTGATACCGAGCAGCACAAATCATGTTTCAATCTAACCTGACAAGACAGTCCTGGCTCAGGTTCTGTTCTTTATAGGCTGCCACCCAAATAAACACCAATGAGCTACCAAAGTCTCTTACCAGTCGTTATTCAAACACATCCCATGCACAGGGACAGTTTAAAATGTTCAAAGCAGCAATAAGAACAGTAATTAGAGATCTGACTGAGGAGGCAAAAGCACCTTAAGAAGAGCTATACAAAAGTACAGGTTTCACACAGAGTATAAGAATCTGCTGATGAATTAGCAGCAATGATCTTCACAACTCCATAGAAGAAGAGCAGTGCTTATCTTCTCTCAGTGACAGAGGTACTGCCTTGACAAACAGCTCATCCAGACACGTCTGAATGAGAGCGATGAAAGTGTGCTGTGTTTTCTTGATTTCTTTTATAAGCCTTTTGTCACTCACTCAGACTTCCCTCACGCACATTCAATTGCTCCTTCTGAAATACATTTAACGTATGAATTTGTGATAGTGGGAACATGGCATGACAAGAATATACAACATTCACTGATAGGGGACCCAAACCAAAACACGAACAGGTTTTGGGGAAATGAAAAATAGAGATGCTTGGCACCTTGCAGGACAGATTGTCAAGCCTTTTTTACAGCATTTTAGGCTGTCAAACCTGTGTGCTTTCACTACAGTCTGGTCTCACTAAGAGTTTCAAAGGCAGGGCTGTGGGGGATTCTTGGCTTTCAATACTACTACAGAAGTTAACCCCATTAATGCCATTAGAAAATGCAAGGACCTAAATTTCCTTTCAAACTGCTTTATCAATGAAAGAAAAATCTGACTTCCAAATCCCAAAAAATTTCATCTGGTAATTACTCCATTAAGTCTGGCAGAAGCACACACTTTGAATTTAGTGAAAATGTCCGTGTACCCCCACATTGCCTTCAACACAACAGTAAATGTATTTATCTTTTCTGTGACAGAGCTCCTGAGCTTCAGAAAAACTCAAGCAGTAATTCAGACCTCACTTTTGGGGATCATGAGACTGACTGACATTGGTGCCACACGTGGCCTTTGGCAGGACTGGCAATTAAAGGACAGCACTTGTCCCAACCCATGGCAAGCTCAGGACAGACCTTTTTATCCTATGGTAAATGGAAAAAAAGACTTTGGACACCCAGGCATAGGCAGGGGACAACCTGAAGACGTCATTTAAAAAAAGAGTTTCATTCTTGGGTGTTTGCACCAATACATGTAGGACACAGATTTAACAAGCAACAAAAATAGTCACAGTTTTATAAATTGAAGAGGTGAAAAATCAGACAAGATGACTGAAGTTTTTTTAGATCCTTGAGCTGTGACTGACCAGAACATTACACACCACTTTGAGCTGGGTCTCCCTTCTAGATATTTAACCATTTATTTGTTTTTCACTTCTAAACCCAGTTCTGTCTCTCTTGGTTAGAGGTTCAGCCTTCTCCTGCCACTTTACAATTTGGGTACTTTTCAGACAATCTGCAAAAGACCCAAGTGGGAGAAAACCTCCCCAGGCAATGAACTCAGCCAGTTAACCTGGTCTGCAAAGGTATTTCTGCACAGGTATTTCTCTTGATACACTCACTATTCTCTCAATTCGCTCAGCAAATGCTAATGATTTTGCCAGCTCCTGCCAACAGCGATGACAAACACATATCTTTGGGCTTCTTATGACAAGCCCTGGAGTTGCAGCACATCCATCAGCTCCTTCTCCTCCCCATGCCTCACTATCTCCATCTCTGCCATTGCTAACTCCACATCTCCCTGGGGCTGGGGCTCCACTGAACCTCTTCCCACAGATCAGTGCCTGCCTCAGTTTACCCCACCGCTGCTTCTCTGCTCCCCAAAAACTGACCCCCTGCGCCCAGAAAACACAGAGCCAGGCTGGCATTACATTTCCAGAAACACTGATCAACTCTGCCCACAATATCTCTCTTCCATTACATTTTTCAGCTTCCTTGTGGTCTCCAGCGACTTTTCAGAGCTAATTTTCCATCGTTCAAAGTTTCAGAGAGTTTGCTTTCTCCTGCCACTGCACCACACTTTCTCCCCCTCCTTTCTCAGCCTGGCACCTCTCATTCATTCCACAAAGCAACTGAAAGTTCGTCCTTCATGATCAAATATGGAGTGAAATAAAACCCAGGCGCTTCCAACCCAAAAGGCACAGCCCCCTGGCCTCGCTACAGAGCTTCCTGCCATCCTCCCCACCACTGCCTCGAAACTGCTTTTTTTCAGCTGTTACGTATTTCAAAATCTCTTCCTAACATTGTTCAGAATTGCCTAACTAATTTTTCTGATCATCCTCAAAAGTCTTGCAGAAACATCTCAGTTCTGACGGGAGGCCTTTTCAGAGCAAGGGTGGAACAAGGACAGAGATGGAAAACCTGACAGGTCTTTTTCCTTAAAATAGTTCCAATGTGCCTGTTTTCCCTGAGTAACCTCAGAGAGGTTTTGCTTATGACCCGGTGGGGGAACAAATTCAAATTTTTAAACCCTGAAAGTTGCTGTGAAAAGAATTGACAATTTTCACAGCTCTGCATAATCCTGTTCTCCTCTCATTAACTGCTCCAAGTTAAATTAAGCATCCCTAAACAAGAACATCTACTGTTCTCAAATGAACTACTGGGAAAAAGTACAAATGTACCTTTCTCCTATCTTCCACACTGCTCTCTCTTCGTACAGGAGTTACTGGATCACTGTCTACAAAGATTTCACTCTTCCCATCACCTACTGACTGGACAGATACCATCTATGAAAAGACTATTATTTTTACTAGTCTGTTACTCCCAACATCCTAGAAACCATGTGATAGAAATTCCTCCCAAAGACACAATTATACGAACAGAACTTGAAAAATGGGGTTTGCACTGATAATATAAAAAGAAAAAAAGACAAAACAAATGACATAAAACCCAACCCCAAAACAAACACCCCAAACCCTCTTCCAGCCAAAGAAACCAAATATTCTGCTTTGCAGCGGCCGAGTAACACAGCTCTACATGGTCAGCAAGGCAGGTACCAACCAAGCCCCAGCACTAAAACAGCCCTGTTCCTTTGCCAGCCTCCCTGGCCAGGAAGCATCCTGACCTTAGAGTGGATCTGGAACAGGTCACACTTCACCCCAGAAATCTTTTTTCAGCTCCTGGGACTGCCTGGAGTCAGACTTCTGACTTTCTGCTGCTGTCGCCCTCCCATTAGGTGCCCAGGAAGAGATTTACCATTTGATCCCTTTTGACTTACTTCACTTTTACCACCTTCTACTCAATTCCGCCCAAAAAAGATTAAAACCCAGTATCGTCTCCTCGGAACGCAAACACGGGGCAGAGGGGGAAGAAGAGCAGAGCAGCAAATGAAAGTCATTCCAGCTCTCCTTGCCCAATCGCTTGGAAGCAGTCAGCTATTTTTGGCAGTCTCTGAACGTTCAGTCACTGGCGTGCAAGACGAGCCACGAGCGTAGAGCAGAGCACATGACAAACCTGTGCCGATCCTACACCGGAGGGGCTGCACACACCACAGCAAAGAGCTCGGACACACCTGCAGCCCGGCACGGGAGGAGCACCTGCACTCCACCATGGTCTCACAATTACAAACCACGATTCCCTCAGGAAATGCACACACCTGTAATTCCCACCAATGCTACAACTCCCAAAACCACCTCCACATCCTTCCACCAGGAAAGACTTTCGCCGATCAGGCACTCCAGCTCTGCACCCCGCAAGAAGTGACAATAGCTGGCAGTGATGATTGGGTCCATCATAGTTTCTTATTCTCCTGCAGCACTCAGAGGAACGAAGTCTAAGTGACAGCAGTTCGGAGCACAGTGTATAATTACAATTAAAACATTTATCATTTTCAAGGCAGTCCCGTAGCACAGCTTGGGCAAATTGAGATATAAGAGCAACATAAGTATTTTGTATGTCTACTGAACACAAAAGATAGGTGCACAGAACTCCACAGCAGATGTAAAATCCAAAGGAAAAATGTTTCTGTGTAAGCAATTTGACAGCACACTGACAACACGTGGAAGTAAATCCAGCCTAAGCTACTTGAACACTGTGGCCAGCTCCAGTGAACTACTTAGGAGACAAAAGGGAAAAAAAGGTACCTACCATCTTCTTGGTAACTGCTGAAAAATAGCTGAAAAACCAAATCAGGAGAAATCTTTCTCCACTTGTGTGTCTGCCGGGCAGGTGAGAGTGTGCAGTGCCAGAGATGTGCTCTGGATCACCTGGAGCTCAGTCTGCATCGCTCCCTTCTCCTGCTGGCTCTCTCTCTGCCCCTCTCCGTTAGCTTTCCTCCATAGTTCTTTCACACTCTTTCTACTGTATCTTTCCATTTTATGCAAGAAAAAATGTCCTGCACTTTTTCCTTCCATTTAATGAAAACCAGAAATTGCCAAAATTTGAGCAAAAAGTAACCTACAACAGAAGAGGAACAACTCTGAGAATTCCTGATTCCCCTTTCCTGGAGATGCTCACAAGCTGTGTGGACAGAGTCCTGAGTGATGAGCTCAGGGCACCTCACTGGAGCAGGGAGTTGGACTGGATGAGCTCCAGGGCTCCCTTCCAGTGCGGACCAGTCCGTGATTCGGTACGCAAAATGAACAGAGCAGTCACACAATTAGGTGAGTGCTAATTACCACTGGATTTGAATAGACAGGCTGTGGGAGGGCAGGACAAAGCGGCTCAGAACCCCTAAACTTCTGAAATTCAACTCGGGCTGAAAGCTGAGTGAAGCTGCTGGAAGCGCAGAGCTGGCGCTCAGCACTCTCCTCTCCCGCGCCGAGGGACTGCAGCCCCTGGGGACCACCACCTGCGGCCAGGAGAGAGAGGGAACTGTCCCATTCCTTCCCAGCGAGAAGGGCAAGTCACCTGTCACCTTTGTCACCAGAGCCACCAGCCCTCGCTGTCACTAGCCCTCGCTGTCACCGTGTCACCGCACGCCGAGCTGTGTGTGTGTCACTGCCCAGGGGACATCCCCAGGGGCCTCTGTGAGGTGACAGCAGGGCTGCCCCAGAGGCTTCCAGCATGTTCCAGGTGGTTCCAGAAGACTCCACAAAGGGCTCGCCAAAGCTGGCAGCAGCACTGGTGCCACCTCGATGTTTTCAGGGGATGGAGGAGGAAGAAGGCGAGGAGGACAATCAGACAGGTACTGCCACCACTGCTGCTGGAACCCTGTCCTGGGATGGCAGTCTCAGTGGCTAAAACTCACAGGAACAGGGACACAGAAACCCCCAGAGCAGCTCAGCACCGCTGCAGGATCCTCTGTGCTGGCATCTAACAGTGATGAGCAGAGATGAAGCTGCCACTTGTCCAAAGTGACACCCAAAGCAAATGACACTCGGGTCAGATGAGGATTACACGATGCACACCTCTGGTCTGATCACATTAACACAAAAGAAATTCACCCTAAATTGGGCGGGAACTAAAAGCACGTGAATAAAAAATATCAAGCGCTGGTTAAACAATTTATTCTTAAGGCAGCCAAGCCAGTCTTGTATCAATTATGTCAAGCCTCAGCTGAAAAGCATCCAGAGATTCCCTGGGCCACAGAACAGAGTGATCTCTATAAATACACCTTCATTTCAGCCACAAGCACAACCAGTGTCAAAGGTAACGAACCACCACTGGTTCAGATTTAGTCAGTCTTGAACTGCGGACATGTAATGCAGCCCAGATCAATGGCTATTCGGTTGCTATTTCAGGAATATCTCTTCTTCCCACTTCATTTCTGTCCTCTGCTCCCTCCCACCTCACAGTGAGGCTCTAATTATTCAAACAACGTAAGCAGAGCTCAATCCATGCCAGCCCTTTCTTCCTTTAGTACTGACCTTGCCTTATACATCACTCTCACAAAACTAATTAAGTGGAGAACAGTCTCAGTTTACACTCTCTCCGTGAAAAGAACTGAATTGTTACCTGCCTGAGGGTGCAATTCAAATTATTTTCGCCTTCATTTCACTCAGCAACACAATACAAATATTGAGCAAGAAATCAGACCCGGCAATTCAAGAAAACCTTTTACCCAAGGTACCACAGACAAAAATAAAAGGATTATTGTAAATAACATATATAACATAGTTGTCTCGTTTTGGTTTTTAATATGGCTTTTCATGTAAGCTTGACCAAGACATGTTGTGGGAAAAGCAGGGAATTTTGTTAGGTCAAATTAAATAGCTGAGGAAAGAAAAACAGTTTGGGGTACAAAAGTCCTAGAGCCAAGCTCAGCTAAGAGGGATATGAGTGGCTAAGAAACCTTCAGTCCCACAGGAGATCTGAAACCACAGAATCTGTGAGAGCACCCAGCCATCAGCAGGGCAGCTCCTCTCCAATACACAGAAACACAGCAGTCCTGCTCTGAAAACGCTCAGCTAGAGGTCATCCAGCACGTGAAGCTTGTCCTCCTAGAGTTACAGATGTTTTGTTTGTACACGGGACACCTCTAGATTTACAGAGGATTTTATAAAAGGATTTTATATTCACTGAGGAACAGGACTTGCCACATCTTCACTCCTGAGGAAGTGTTTCGTATAACTCTGGAGCCATGTCTTCTTCAACATTCTGTGGCAATAACACACAATGAGGAACGGGAGAAGAAAATTAACATTCGCCTGACCCAAGGCTACACTGCAGCACAAAATTCCCAAAGCGCAGGGACAAGACCAATGCCTTGCAGGAAATCACAGTAAATGGCACAAATACAATTAATGACAAGTGTCCGGTATATTGTGGGTGGCCACAGACCAGAGATGGCAGCAGCCTAAGCCATGCAAATTCCTGTTCATCTGCTGTGGATGCTGGTGCTCCTCCCTGTGCAGCGCCCTGCAATGCTCTGTGGGGCTACTCATCCTCCAGGCTGCGTCTGCCTGCGAGGTTTTCCTTTGAAGATGAGATTTGGCGTCTGTCAAGAAGCAACTATTATTAAGTTTTCCTCTAGAAGAAAAAAATAAGAAGACTGTCTTTTACTACCCTCTGTACAACACGAGTTCTTTGGCATGGACGGCAGCCACACAGGAACCAACACCGTAACAAACCCCAGAGTGTGGAGCCTGTCCCTGAAAATCCTGCCTTACTGTGGATTTTTTGAACATTGGGAATCATTAAAGAGCACGAATGTGCTGGCATTTTAATCTCAAGACCACTTCCACTTTTTAGTTGCTGATGTTTTATCAGCACAGTGAGGGGCCACTATCTCGGGATTTAGAGGGAAGGATGTTTCTTTTATGAAGAGTTACTGTCATTTGTGGTACCAAAACCAGTCACAGATAATGAGTCATCACAGGAGGTAGTTACTGTAAATATTCCAAGCATGGGCACATTAACAGCCACCCACTAATCAGAGGCAATGCCACAGGCAGACACAGAACTCCCACCAGTGTCAGTGGGAATTCTGAATGGATCAGGACCTCAGCCAAGCACCGAGTAGCTATTGTAACCTGCAGCGTTAATATCCAGGATGGAATGGGTCATGCCCCAGATTTTGGCTGTTGCTTTCCAGTGGGCGATGCAGGCATCTGTTCAGAGTGGATCTGCAATCTCTGACAGGAGGCTTAGAGATATCCAGTGTGAAGTGAACTAAACAAAAGCATTGAGTTTAATTCCTTGGTGTCATTAAATGTTTACAAACACGAGTTCCGATGCATAAGTCAATAGCACCAACTGACCACAGAAAGACCCAATCTGCTGCTGGCAAACGTCTGCCTGGACAGATATACAAGTTCACTGCTGAGTTTGGTGGGGCTTTTTGTCTGAAACACAAAAGAACTGGCACCCACCTTTCTGCCAAAAAGACCAAGAAGTGCCCTGCCTCTGACCCCAGCTGGCCAAGCAGCACTTGGGGCTGTGAGCACTGTGCTCCCTTCCCCCTTCGCACCCAGGTCTGCACTTGCTGCTAATTTTGATTCCGTGGACTCAGCCCAAGACGTGGTCAGCTTACATGCTGCTCTTCTTCAGCCCCTGAAGTAAGTTACTTTCTCATGATTCAGTACTATAGAAATATAACTGTTGAGATCAGCTTCTTTATTTTTGTCAGCTTTTCTCCAGACCTTTCAATCATAAGCTGCATTATACCATATCGCCATAAAGCCAAGAAAAGCAGTAATAGATACCTCAAAATTCTGACTTCTATTTTTCCTGCCAAGTGATTTCTCTAAGTGCTTTGTTTTCTGCTGTCACTGAATTAGAATAGTACCTGCACTTCCAAAGTCTTCACTGTTACTGTCACTATTTCAATACACTCTTCTCAGAAGCTTTCAGCTTCAAAAATGTTGCTGTTTTTCTTTCTGGAGAAAATACGCTCTGCATTTTCTCACTGCTTAATGGTTGAGGTTATCAGACTGTTGGACAAAGCTATCAAAGTTTCTTGTGGTGACACCATGGTGACAGGAAGAGATCCCGCCGCATCTGCTTTGACAGGAAGCCAGTAGTATATAATTCACTTGGTAAAAAGAAACACAAATGCAGATGAATCCATTCCTCAGGTTTAGTTTCAGAGTCTCTGCTCCATGTCTTGACTTTGCTGAGAGGAGCCACACAAATTGCTCAGCAGCCTCTGGAAAGAGTCTGGCTGTAATTCCAGACAGCACGAGCTCGTTAAGGCCCAGATCCAAAGGACAGGGCTTTCAGCACGTCTCAGCTCCCTTTTAATGCCCCACAACTCTCCCCAAATAAAAGAGAAAAGCTATTCAATTCAAAATAGCTTATGGTGATACAGCCATGAGGATAGCTGGGGACCCTCCAGGCGCTGTTCTCACAGTGCAAGGCACAAACTTTTTGGGGGAGAGTTGGGGAACGTCACCTGGCCAGGCACGGGGTGGCTCTGCACCATGGCAGGACAGGAACCCCTCTGGTGGAGCTGCACCAGGAGCATTTCCTGAGCACAGAGCTGCCGTCCCAGCAGAGCTGCCGTCCCAGCAGAGCTGCCCCCAGCCCTGACACCATCACTGCAGGATGCTGAGCCGCTCTCCTCCCCATCCTCACATTCCTGCGAGCCCTGGAAATACTGCACAGGGAGGAGAGGCACGGAAAACAGCCCCGTGCTCGAAATCAACCCAGGGGGACAGGGCTGCCCTCTGGAACCTGCTGCCTGCTGCCACAGCCTCCTCTGAGCACTCCAGTGTGCCTTTGGAATCACCTGGGCTGACAGCATCCAGCATCTGTCTAACACTCACACAGTTCAGAAAAAAATGGGGGGGTGGTGTGAAATCAATGCCATAATCTTATAGGTATTCACTCACAGTTAATGCAACATCTTACACAAAGTAAAGGTGCACATCCCTGACTTCATTCTGTGAATCCATGAGCTTTATTTAGATTGGGATAGATAATTCTCAAACATCCACAGGCACTTTTGAAGGCAACCAGATATTGAGGCAAACAGTCATCACTGGGTTTTCTAGGCAGGACTTTTAAGTGGGACCCACAGACTCTAAAGCAAGCACTTTCCTCTTTGGCTTCAGAAAAGAAGTGAAAAAAAACCCAACTGTTTTCATTAAAAATAGATTTTGATACTTCCGTAACACCTGCAGAACTCCGACACCATCACAGACTTTGCGAAAGGGTAATTTAACTGCAAATGGCCACTGCCAGGCAGAAAGTATTTGCTCTGGATTGTGCTTATTCCCACCAAAATCCATGGCCTTTCAAGGCTCTGGATGAAGCAGTTTTTTCTACAAAAACCCACCCCAAAAGCCGACTGAAGAAAGCGTCTTTCAACAACTTACACAGAGCAACTCATATTTGGGCTGAATATGGCCCTCCCCAAGTTCCTCAGAGAACTACAGCAAAGTCTCATCTCATGCATGGCCCTGGAATGCCTGAGAAAGCTTCAGGAGCAAGAAAAGCTGACACTGCTCTCACCGAGAAGTACTTCACAATTATTATGCAAATATAACCCTGGGACACCTGCATTTACAGTAGGTATTCAAACTACATCATCTGATCTTACAGAACGGGGGCACATGAATGTATCACCACAATAAGCTACTCACATATGAAACATGATTATAATGTCCTTTGAAAGAAGAGTTAACTAACTCAAAAACATAGAGCTTTCCATCAGGACTCAAGTGCCACAGTACAACTGCAGAAAAATGCAGGAAATGGTACCCCATCCTTTCCAGGCAAATTACTGTTTTACTGTATTAAAAAAACCCAACCAAACCAAAAAATCTAACAAAAAACCCCACCCATCACTGCCTGGATTTACTATGGCTAGGGCCAAATTAAACATTCCCATTTAAGAGTATTAACACTTGCACTCACCAGAAGAAAATTCAGGTGGTTCAGAAGAAAAAACATTTCCTATTTTTTGCCTAGTAACTCAAGAGGCTGAAGACCACGTAGCCTATTCATGAACTAGCAAATATTAACTCCTTATCACCATCCCCGGAGCCTTTTTAAAAGCTTATTTCACAGGTGCTAACCATGACTCACTTGCCTACAGCAGTACCAGATCACCTCACACATGTAGCGGCTCCTCCTGCTGTATCTAAAACTGCCTCTTTACTTGGTGATAACAGAAAGTTTTTATGTGAGCTCAAAGAGCGTAGCAGCGTCTCCTGGAAGCAGAGTATCAGCACCAACTGCTTTTCTTGGGAGTCTCAGAATATACACCTTCTGGTACCCTGTCACCGCTGACATCAAAGCCTCGCACGTCTAAGGCATCACTGACTCATTTACAGCACACACAAATGCCTTTGTCCCCTGGTTTGAAACACACGTATGTGCCAAAGCCTGAACGAAGGCAATTCCGACATGAAGAATAGCATTAAAACTCGTCATCACAGCACAAAATGGACTATGTAAGCTTGATTTAAAAAAGCAAGCTTTCAGGCAAGCATAGCACAAGAATGGGAAATTCTTTTTGTTTACAGTTATAACACAGTTCTGAATCATGCAAAATAATTTCCCAGAAAGGCGGGAATCTTTTGTTCTGCGTTGCTTAATGAATTATTTAAAGTGCGATTTAGTGAATAAGGCCACCATAAAAGAAAGTGAAAACCAACTCAGCTTCAAAAAAGATAATTCAAAGGCAAAAAAACTATTTATCTAGAAAAATGTAAGATTCTGCAATGCATCTGAGTAGTGAACTTGATTGTGTTGTTGTGAAAAAAAAAAAATGTGATGCAAAAGCTAAGGTTTTGGACATAAGACAGAACATAGTAAGAACAGGAAAGACAGAGCCGGGGGGAAAAAAACTCACATAAAAAACCCTCAAAATAGCTCTCAAAAGTGTTAAACACAAACTTTCAAAATCATGAAACCAAAAAGCTTGTTATCAAGACTGGAAAGGTGGAATTGTTTAGATTTGGCCTCTCAGGTAGCCAAAAAAGTAAATGACAGGGAAGTGTCCCACTCCATTTTTCAAACTAGCGAATAAGGAGTAGTTTTTGCTCCCTCGGGGCGGCCCGGCCCATAGCCACAGCCCTCGCCGGGCGCCAGCCGGGTGTTCGAGACGAGACACGGGGTCACGGAGATGGGGTTCGTGGGGAACACACAGGATCACCGCGCCGGGGGCACCCGAGCGCTCCGCACCGCCCGCAGCCCGCCGGGGACACCGCCACCTGTGCGTGTCCCCAGCGGCCACCCGCCCCGGCCATGCACCCCGACAGGGACCTGCACCCCGCCCCGGCCATGCACCCCGCACCTGACAGGGAAAATGAACCCCGACAGGGAGCCGCACTCCAACAGGGACCCCTGCACCCCAATAAGGACACCGCAGCCGGCAGGGACCCGCACATGACAGGGACCCCCGCACATGACAAGGACCCGCACCCCGACAGGGACCCCCGCACCCGATAGGGACCCCTGCACCCCTACAAGGACCCCGCACC
>VZRL01006494.1:620583-659495 GCA_013397895.1 Origma solitaria | reverse complement strand
GCCGGGGAACGAGCGGGTATCGGGGGGCTGCACCTGCCTTACCCTTGGAAGCATCTTTCTCTTCTTTGGGCTTGATCACCTTCCCGCTCATAGACCCCAGCTTGGGTGGGAAAATCCCCGGGAGCGTGGCGAATTCCGGCTGGACCCAAAGAAACCTCGGGCGGGGGGCAGCGTGCGTGCGTGTGGGGGATCCTCTACGCCGAAAANCAGCACCGAGCCCCTGCGCCGCTCGCCGTGCCGGAGACAAAAGCGATATTCCCTGTGTCTGCCCGGCCCCGGCCCCCTCCTTCCCCCGCCCCCCCGGCTCTGCCTCCCCTCCCCAGGGCCAGGGAAGCGCAGCTGGTCCTGGAAGTCCCACCGACCGGGGGGAGGGGGGTACGGTGAGTTCGGGGGGGTTGTTTGCTTGAGTGTGTTGGGTTCGGGTTTTTCTCTTTTCGCATCCTCCCCTAATAATAATGGGATGGAGCAGCAGAGCTGCAGCCGCGGATAGGAGGAGGAGGAAGAGGACGCGAGTCCCCGTCACTGCAGAAGAGGCGGCAGGTTTACGCTGGCGGCAGCAAGGAGGGCTGGGGCTGCCCCTCCAGCCCCCCCGGCTCCGCGATCCCCCTCCCCATCACCGCACCGCTCTCCACCGAACGGGGCGGGGGGGCTGGGGGCAGCACGCATCCCGCTGCCCTCCAGCGACGGAGCGGTGCCCCACGGCCGGACCTGACTGTCCCCATTTGGGGAGCCGCTCCCCCCTCCCGATACTGCCAGGGGAGGCTCCGGGCACCGCCCGGTCCCGAGCCCGCAGCCTGTTGCTGCCGCCGCGAGAGTGCCCAGCGCCGGCCGGGGGACACGGGGGGCAAAGGGGAGCACCGGGCTCTCGTTAACGGGGGGCAAAGGGGGGCACAGAGTTCCCTTTAACAGGGGACTCGGGAGGCAAAGGGGGCACCGAGCTCCCATTAACGGGGGGCAAAGGGGGGCACAGGGTTCCTTTCACAGGGGACTCGAGGGCAAAGGGGGACACCGGGCTCCTTTCACAGGGGACTCGGGGGGCAAAGGGGGGCAGCGGGCTCCTTTCACACGGAACACGCAGAGCCTTTGCCGGCTGCCCACAGCCCTGCAGCTCTGCCCCGGGCCGTGGGACAGCGCTCACCCCTTCCCTCCCCCTCCACCCGAGCTCGGGGATCAGGAGGGGACCCCGAGAGCAGCCAGAGCTCCCTGACCTGCCCTACCAAGCGCCGTGTCCCGCCCCCCTCCTTGCCTCGCCCCGTTCGCCTCGGGGGCCAAGCTCCCCATGCCCGGGCCGCCGTCGGGGGCAGAAACCCGATACAGGGACACCCCTGGGAGCCTGGCAGCGCCCGGAATAAAATGCCGGGAAGGGCCAGCCCTGAGTGCCCGGGGGAGCCCTCGGGGCGGCACTCGGGCTCCCGCAGCCCCTGTCCCCACGCCCATGGTGGCCTGGTGGCAGCAGGGCACAGGGGATTTCTCCCAGAGCCAGAGGGATGGAGGCAGGGGGGGCTCCAGGGGATGGCAGTGTGCCCTGAGCACTCTCCGCACACCGTGCCCAGCGCAGGAGAGCACCCCTGCGGGTCCCCGGACAGCAGCAGCCCCTATTTTTAGTGGGGCCGAATTCCTGCCCCTTGACCCTGCCCTGCTGCAGCCCGGGGACAGCTGGAGGCAGATCGGCTTTCGGCTCCTGCCCGCCCCGGGCCAGCGCTGCCCGAGCAGAAGAGCCTCGGAGTCAGTGGGTGATGAAACACAGCGTGGGAGAAGGTCTGTTCCCACTGCACACTAGTGGCAGGAGATCTGATGCCGTTCGGGGTATTAGGGCTGTTTAGGAATCAGGAGCCGGGATCACAGTTGGCATCCTGGCTCTGGATTGCCCTGGTGGGTCAGCTTGCTCGGCAGAGACACAGGATTCCTGGGGAAGCGGTGAAGTCACCATCCCTGGAGGTAGCAAGAAACCACAGAGATGTGGCTCTTAGGGACATGGTGCAGAGGTGAACATGGGAGTGCTGGTGAACATGGGAGTTAGATTTGATGATCTCAGAGGCCCTTCCCAATCAAAATGATTCTAGGATTCAGTAAGTCCTCTGATGGTAGTGGTCTTACACGGAGAGCACTGTAAAAGTCGGTTTAAGTTCAGCCTCTTCTGTGATTTGTTTCTTAACACATCGGAGATTTCCCGTGAGATTCAAAAACTTGGTCTTTTTCTTGTCTGTTTGTCTCGGGTCAGATAGGAAACCCTGAGTCCAGAGAGCTGAAGTGTAACAGGGAAGGAGGGGTTCTGTGGTCCAGCTGAGGCAGCACTGTCAGAAGCAGCTGCTGAGCCCCAGAAAGGAGATTTCAGCTGTCCACTACAACTTAGACCTCATTTTCAAAGGCATTTGCAGTGTCTTCGCTGAGAGTCGCTGACAATTCACACTTCTGCTCTGAGGTCCTTCCAGCACCAAATGTCGCTGATAAACGCTGTGGTTGGTGCTGACAATGGACTTGCCTTACCTGAGCCATTCTCATCTGTGCCAGGAGACGTGTTAAGTTTTGCAGGAATAGCTATTACCTTGACCAAATGAGGCCCATGCACTCAGACTAAACGTTGGAAGGAGGCAGCAGCTCAGCAGGTTGTGGAAGAATTGTACCAACTGGTGGGCAGAGAGAGCTTACCCTGCTGTTTTAAAATGAGTTAGTTTTTCCCCTTACTAGTTTTCAGGGCTTAGAAGTGTCAGTTAAAGTAGTAATAAAATACCGTGTTATGCATGCAAAATGTAAGGGAATTTGCGTGAAGGCTTATTGCAATCCAGGTACAGTTTGCACAGCCTTTAATTTTAAAGCTACCTTGATGGCTCGAGTATTCCGGTGGAGATGGTATTTGTGGTCAGGATGCTGACTTATGTCTTCAGATTGCCTCATCAGTTCCTTGCTTTGAAGTGAGCATCTCTGGATTTTAGGTAAATCACTTCAGGTCTGGCTTCGCAATGAAATGTCTTTAATTAACTCACAAATATTTAAACATGAATCTGAGCCTTAGTATCTTGATACATCAGTTCCCAACTATAGCAGGGAAAATTGTCACCTCATTCCTTTACAGCTACAACACTGGAAGCTGAGAAGCACTCGGATGCTGTGGTGGCAGAAGTGATACACAAGCTCCACAGCACAGCCAGACTCACGCAGAACTTACCTATACATGGCCCTGAAACGGATCCTGTACTTCTCACTGTCAGCATTTATGAGTTTCTGAATTTAGAGCAATTTCTGCACCTCCAGATAAATCAGATACCTAGAGAAAGAAGACTTAGTGAAGTTTAATAGGAAGCAATCTGATGTGTCCTGTGTAAATGCTGTTTAGGTGTTCCCTATTCGTCTGTGTGCTCTGGGAGGGTTCTGAATTCAATACTGTCTTTGTTGGGGGGAGCACGATTTAAAGTCAAATATCAGTAAAATTGCTCTAATTACACACCTTTTGTGTGCCTCCCAAGGTTGTGATGGAGTCATTTAAACTGAGTGGCAGCAAGCCAGGCAGCACAAATGGTTGGAGCATCATCTGTACCCTTTTATGGTTTCTGAGCTCTCCTTCCCAGAGGGACAAATGCAATTGCCCCAGGCACAGCAAGGTCTCACAAGCTCCGAGTGTGAAGGGACACATGGGGTTTTTGCAGCAGAGACACACAGAGCGGATCATATTTGGGCTCTGGGAGTACCCACAGCACGGGGTGGCTCTCTGGAAGCAGGCGCAGCAGGGCTGGCGTGCTGCACGGAGCTGTGCTCTGCTCAGGGTATTTATTCCCCCAGAAACATCTCCCAGAAGGTTCTGACTTGGCACAGGCTTGGCTAAGTCAAGTATCACAATCTGAAACTGTAAACTGTAAGTGCTTTTATACAACAAAACTCTTGCTGCTTAATGTGCAGTAGCTGTATGGTCTGTCTATAAAACACACACTCAAGGCATGAACATGCTTTTCCTAACCGTCGTAAAATATCTATAGAGACATATATTCCTGGGAATTTTGGAACTTAGACAGATACAGTAGTGACATTGCTCCTCAATGTATTTTTTCCTTGGTTCTTTGGCTGATTCTCAAGTTGAAATTTTTCTGTAGATATGTGTTTGTAAAAGGTCCAGATTCTACTCTTTTATATAGCAGGAATCTTATGTTATGCCTTTAAAGCTTTGTCATGATGGCTCTGGTATGTTCCCAGTTAAATGTGAAGTAAAACTCTCCCTACATTCAGGCAGAGCAGGATTAGGCCTTACATTAAAATTCCAGACATGATAAAGTCTCACTAATACAGTAGTTAATCCTCATTCCAGTTTATATTTCAATATTCTTACTGGCACCTACAGATATCTGTTCAATTTTGGTGAAATAAGTAAGGCGTATGTCTAGTGGCATACACCACTGTTGTGCAGTGGTGCCTATAAAATCAGTTCAGATAAATCCATTGCACATCCCCTCATTGCCTGGCCTGCCACTGTTTCCATTGGAACACCCGGGCAAATCTCTTCCCTACAGTTGTGTGTTATAATAAACCCTACGGAGATTTACAGGTGAGATAAATAATACAGGGCCAAAGCACAGCCTATCCTCAAGCAGGCACGCCCCTGTTCTAATGGATGTTTCATTTGGCCCCCATCTTATTTTTACCATTCCTATTCCTGCACAGTCTTAAGCACTACACAGAAGATCTTTTTTGGGCAGACGCTTGCTGTGCGCAGTCTTCCTCCTTTGATTGCCAAAACCCAACTGCTGCACGCAAATAGAGTTCCAGCTAATGGATGGTACGGAGATTGCAGTTTAATTTCTCTAAGTAATTCGCTCTGATCGACAGAGGCGCCCTCAGAAGATACAAGTGGGGAGGGATAATGATCACACATCCTGCGGAGTGGTGGCCCTGGCTGCGTGCCAGGTGCCACCAAAGCTGCTCCATCCCTGCCCTCCTCAGCAGGACAGGGCGGAAAAAATATAATGAAAGGCTTTGTGGGTTGGGATACGGGCAGGGAGAGATCGCTCACCAATTACTGCCACAGGGAAAACAAATCATTTAATGTCTTGCAAATCAAATCAGAGTAGGATAATGAGTAGAAACTAAATCTTGAAAACCAACAAAACAAGTTTTCTGTCTTAAAATCATACCCAGATTACCTCTAATAGATGCCTGCTTGCCAGCCTGCCTTTGAGGTTGCCCCTCTCCTCAAGTTTGATGAATCGCAGCTGTTTAAGAATTCTCCTTTGCAGCAGCAGCAGCATCGCCCTGCCAGCACAACCTTCAGCCGTGCAATAACCATTTATCAGCAGCACACTGGGACTGAGGAGCGCTGGGAGCAGTGACAGAGGTCTGCAGGTGTATCGCGATGGGAGAAGCCATAAAGGTGCATCCTTTCCCTTTCCCTTCCCCTTCCCTCACCCAGCCCTGCCCGTGTTTGCACAAATGTGCACACACATGGAGCAGACGAGGCTGGTCCTTGCAAAAATGACAGTTTGTGTCCTCTCCAGGGGACACACTGGGGACCGTCACCAACTGAAATAAAGCCACAACGTGGTCGGTTCTGTTACACATCTGCAGACAGAACTTTAACAGGTGCAGTGAAAGAAAATGAAGTATTCGGTATCCTAAACTGAAACCAGGTGCCTCGATGTCAAAACAGGTTTTTGCCTGGGCCCCTTCTCCAAGGCTGGTGACAGTTTGTGACAGAGAGGTAAAGATGAAAGACCTGGGAGTGGTTCTGGGGCTATTCGTGGCACAGTCAGAGGGTGAGGGCTGTCCCACACCCCTCATGAACATAACCACAAGAAGCACAAATCACTAGTGCTCACTGCTTTTCACTGTGTAAAGTAAGTCAAAGTGCCCTCCTTCACACAGCCCTTCATTCTGTGCGTTACAGCTTTCCCTTACAACTCCTTCGTCTGCTTGGTCAAGTCCTAAAACTTAGCGGGTTTTGAAGTGGAGCTGGAAGAGGAGCTTTGATGTTGGACTGCGAGCTGCAGACTGGCAGCAGATCTCACTCCAGCCTTCGTGGAGCTGAGAGAAAATCGCATTTGAAGAGGCTGGGGAGGCAGAATGTGCATCATGCAAAACCCGAGCCTGAGATCCCGAGGCAGACTCTGATGGCCATGAAGTCCATCAGAAATCTTCAGGCACATCAGAAATGGGCAGGAAAAGGGCTGCAGTGAGCACTGCATGGCTGATCTGAGCCTAGCCTGGAGTTACACCGAGTTTAGGAAAGGGAATAGAACAGCAGCAGGAAAAAGAGCATACAGCAATATTTGAAAGGAAACTTGCCCAGCAGAGCTCTAACATTATTGGAGGCTTGCATATACAATGATGTCATAGGATAACATTTTCATGTCTGGTATTTTTCTTTAGTGCTGTAAAAATTAATCAGTGTTTGATTTTTACAAGCCTGAAAGACAGAGACAGAAATGTGATAGTTTTTCAAGCCTATTTTGGACTCAGAGAAATCTAAAAAAAATCCAGTTCTGCCTAAAGTTCTTTCCTTAAAGAAAAAACAGAAAGATGTTAAATTGGTTCAAGAAGCTCATCTTAAAAGAAAGTTCTAAGTGTTGCAAGAAGCCTACAGTAACACAAGATATATTCTGCTAATTCGAACATGCTCTTTCACACCAAGTAGCACTAGATTTGTACTGCCACAAAACAAGTTGCTTCCTCTGACATGAGCCTATTATCTCTGTACTGCTTTCTGTTCTTTTCCTCCATGGAATTGCCTTCTCCTTTAAAGCTCTCTGCAGTTCATCCCATAGCCTCAGTTCTTTCAAACTTGCGGCAATTTTAAGCAGCATCTGCTGGAATTGTTCTAGCATTTTGTTCACTGGGACGTGACCTAGGTTCAGACCTCACGCTGGATCAGAAGGTGAAGCTCACCTGTGTTACACTGAGCACCTCTGCAGCATTTCTTCTGTTCCCTCTGGTCATGGCACATGTCCCCAAGGCTTCCCGTGCGTGTCCAACCGAGCTGAACTTGGAGCTGCCTCGTAAAGCTCTCACATGTCTTAATCAGATGGCAGCTGCTATTTCTTAGGTGTCAACCAAGTTTTGATCTCAATGATATGCACAGTGCGGTGTGTGCGCACGAGCAAAGAAATGAGAAATGCTTTTCCCTTTTGTTTTATAGAATTATCTGAGTCCTCCTGACCCACGAAATAAATCCCCACAGCACAAGGGGCTGGCTCTCGTATTGGTCTGGTAGCTAGCTTGGTCTTTGAGGAAAAGCAAAGCTTTAGCTCTGAAAATCGAGTGTCTCATGACTGGAGATTTTTTTTTATTTTTAACAAAGCTAACTTCAGGTAAATTGAGGGATTTGGATTTGTTCAAGGCAGAGCTTGTAGCTACAGCTTTTCTCCTTTAGACTGGCATCAAGCGCAGGTCCTTGCCTTGCCAGCCCAAGAGGATTCTACCTGCTCATCCTTTGTAGAGAGCCACAGACAGCTCAGGAGATATACCCTGTTCAAAGAACTGTTCCTGGAGGTCATAGTTCAGAAAGTAAAAGGGATTTAAAACGGTTTATGTGTGTTTACACATCTCCTTCTAAAGCTCCATACAAACTGTGTTGATATAAAGGATTTCTTTAATGTTTTCCTCCTGACTCATTTCAAAGCAGTGTCCAAACCGTGTGTTCAGATCAGAAGTGCTGTGTGCAGTGACCTGTGTGCACCAACACCTGACATTTCGTTTGAGGCAGAGCAGCGCCTGGGCTCAGGGCTGGTGACACAAACTGGTGACTCCTTGTCATGCCATCCTTTTCCTGAAACCTTGCCAGATACCACCTTGGAGCACCACTGAAACTGTGCTTCCAGATTTGCCTCCCTGTTCCCCATTTCTGTCCTCCAAAATTATTTCTGAGTGTATCTACTTTTTAATTTCTGGTGACACTATGATAGCTGCGGATACATTATTTATAGCCACAAGATTTGTCTTTCCGTGCCTCCAATCGGAATGGTCCCTAGCAATGTTTAATAGCTATCACTACTCTGTATCCCGTTCTGGATTTTCCTTCAGGGAATATGCCAGCAGGGATGGGGCTGAAATCCTTCTGGATGGGGAGCAGAGACAAATGCTGCTCTGTTTGTAAACACTTCAAGGCTAAATTTAGCAGGAGTCAGAATTGTTTATGGACGTCAAGCTCCCCCAGCCGTCCCAGGAACGTCTCAGGCATGAGGACACGTGTGCTGTGGATTTAAATAGCGCCAGCACCTCTTGCCCAGCCCTGCTGCAGCCCCCCTGGCCTGGCAGCACCACCACAAATATCACTGTGCGGCTACAGGAACTCTCCATGACGCCTTGCAGAGGCTGGAAGGAAAGCCTTGGTCACCTGGAATATTGTCCAGCACAGACGGGAGGGCTTGGGGGTCTGGTGAAGTTTGGAAGGCCAGGAGAGCCCTCGCAGCGTGAGCAGGTTCTGAGCAGGTTCTGTGCTGAGCAATTTCAAGCTCGAGGGAAAGCAAACTGAGCCGCGGTGGGTGCAGCAGGGAGTATTAACCTGGGTGGATCGGACCCACGTATCCTTTCTTTCTGCAGTCAGAGGCAATGGGTTGTACAAACAGCCTGGGCTGTGTCTGAAGGAAACACAGCTGCAGGGAAGCGGTGCTGTGCTCAAACAATGTGTGCAATAAACTCTGCGCTCCTCAGAACAGGCTGCCAAGCAGGTGCCAAACGATCTGAATATATCATGCCAGCAGTTCAACTCAATCTTTGTAGACCCTGAAGCAGCAGCTTGGCTTCTCTTGTTTCGCAGAGCCCATGAATACATACAGCTACACATACCATGCTTTTTTAAAGCCATAGTGAAACCACAATGTCTTTTCTGACCACCTCTTGGCTTCATAAGACTGAAGGAGATTAAAATACACAAAAGAAGTAGCTGGTATATTCTAAAAAGAAACAAACAAAACACAGTCTTACAGCCCAATAAAGCAAACATCTTCAGAAAATGTCAAGAGGCCAGAACAATGCTATTTGGAGTTCTATCTAGTCTTGGAGAACTGTTGTCACTTTTTCTCTTTTTTTTTGAAAGAGAAAATCCATGCCATAAACCTGAGGTTATAGAAGGAACTCACAGAAAGGGCTGAATTTATTTAAGAGAAAAACAACTGAACTGAAAAGCATAACTCCTCTCTGCTTGGTGTTACCAGCTCAACATGGGGAAAAGCGACACCATCTCCACAAAAGAAACAGAATTCCACAAGAAGGGATTACACCCAGTAAATCTGGGAAATCTTACTGAGCTTACTCAGTCCAACTAATGCAATTGGTACAAGTGCTGGGATTCTCTTCCAGAGAAAAAAAAAAGGAAAATATATAAACTAGATATTTGGAATGAGCAATCAGGACATTCTGGACACACCCTGTTATTAAGTACAGCTGCTTACCACTCTTACTCTACTGCCTCCTGTGTGCTTTGCTCTTTAGGTCATCCTGGAGTGCAGGGGAGCTGCCCCAAGGAAAGAGCTTCACACAGTCTGTTTGTAAGGGTTTGCACAGAAAGCTTTGACCCTGTGCCCCTCGTTTAGAGCGCTTTCTCCGTGGCACACCCCTGGAACAGCCTCTTGGAGGGGCCATGGGCAGTACTCACAATCCCTGCCAGTCCAGCTTTCTCACACACCCAGAGCAACTGTATTTGGAAACCATCAGCAGCTCCTTAAAAGAAGCAGTGAGAGTCAAAGTGTGTGACACAAGGCACTTTGAGAGAGCCATATCCTTTCCATTTCAAGTGGGGTGCTTGTCAACATTTCCATTCCTCTGCCCTTGGCAGAACGTGCACCATGTCATGTCCACAAAATACTCAGCTGCAGTTTATGTCCCCACACTCTTTCCTGTATGCAGAATATCCCATCCATTTAAACGGGAGGATTACAGGAGTAGGAGAAAGCTTAGCACAAACAATAGCTGTGATCAAACGCGGCGCACGAGTGATTTGTGGGAAGTGCGAGACATATCGAGGATGGCAGGTGCTGCTCTCGCTTGCGAGCTATTTATGCTCGTGGAGTCACTCCACAAACTCTGCTTGCTTTACCCTGCTCATAGATCCCTTTTCACAGGGAGAGGTGTGGAGTACGAAAGCATGGGCCAACTCTCTAATTTTAAAGGTAAGGGAATTAAGTATTGCTTAAAAACCCCAATATAATAAGTGGAGGAGAAGCCTGATACAACCAGTTTCAAAGAAGGGCATCACAACAAACAAGGAGATAGATAACAGGGGGAAAAGAGACGGAAAAGGAGTGGAGGGGAAAAAAATAAAATGTTTTTGGCTTGGAAAAGATTAACCTTAGAGATCCAGGCTCTGACAAGATTTTTTCTTTTATAATTATAATGAAGGAATCACTGCCTCCCACAAGAAGTAAATATATTTGGTAAACAAGACTTGGCTGCTTACTTCCGAGGGCTGAGTGATGAACGCGCCCAGCAGTTGCATTTGGGGGGTTTTGGCCCCGAGTGTGGACCCCAGGGCTTCGGGGGGAGCTGGCAGTGGTCCTTGGGCAGCACGCTGGCCATGGGGCCACGGTCACCCTGCACAGGAAACTGCTGTCACTGCTCCCCCAAAGCAGCACAGCGCCCACACACAGCACGAGGGCTTCTGAATTCCACTGGAAATAAAAACTGCAAAGCACCGAGCACGGCCCATCCGGGACATTGTCAGAGTCAGCCCCAGCACGCTCAGCTGATGTGAGACATTGCAAAGCCCAGGATGAATCCCTTACACACTGTCCTTGACCTGGGGAGGAGCGGAGATGTCACCGCAGTCTGAGCCCTGCATCCGCACTCCAGATCCGCCAGGGAACACACAGGGAGCTGCAGCCCTGGTGCCCTTCAGAGATAACACCCCCAGCGCTGTCAGCCTCGCTCGTGTGCCCCTGGAAATGATGGTTTGCAAACCTGCTATTTCTGACTCTGAATTCCAGCTGTGAGTGTGTGTGCCGTGGAAGGGTTAGCACCCACGCTATTTACAGCTCAGCTCGGAGGCACCCACAAAGGTTAGAGAAAGCAAGTCAAGTCGAATATCACCTATTTTCTGTAGCCTTCATCCTAAGCCTTTTAGCCTGGCACACCTCCATTAAAATGAATGAGAACTTCTGTGCTAAAGCTGGAAAATTCACCAAAAACCATTCTCCTCGTCTTTTGTTATTACAGCCATGTAGTTTTCAATTGCTCCTCAGGCACAATTCTTGTAGGCACGAACTGCATCACTACCAATTATTTTTCTTGAAGTACCAAGCATCACTGTCACTGTGTCATAACTAAGGCAATAATACAACTCTCAGAAGTGATTTAGGGAAATAAACCAGATCTGATTAGCAAGCATCTTCTTTAAAGCAAACTAACACAAGTCATTAATCATAAAAGTTTCTAATTTCAGAAATGAGTTAACTGAACTTTAATGAGACAAACAGCTTTTAAAAGCTGCCACCATGAGACCGCCTGCATTAAGCTGGGAGAGTGTTGTAAAATGACTGATTTCATTACCAGTCCCAGGAAGAGCTCTGCCACAAGCAGCTTGAGGAATCTAAAAAATCTCCAAATTCCTTTCAAAAGTTCTACTTGTTTATGGTACATGGTCTTCCAGGACATCCACAGTATATTTGCATATAGAGCTGAGGTCAGCACCACAGTACAACAGCAGATAATTCTATAATTAGTGAAGCAGATTCCGTGCCATGTTCCAGCTGGTTTGGCTGTCACCCTCTGCGAGGAGCAGTGACCCCAGCAAGAAGGCAGCTGCAGGCAGGGCAGAGCTCCTGAGCACCCATCACATGCTATTGTATTCCACCTTTCCTTCCCCCAGCTCCTCAGCCCATCCATGGGAAGCTGGGAGGGAGAGGAGGAGACAGGAGAGGGCACAGAAGGGTTGGGGATGGCCATGGCACATCCTCCCTGTGTCCAGGCTGAAAAGATCTCTTCCAGACCAATATTTCTGTGGTTGCTGACCTCAGGACACCAACATAGATGCATGCATTTGAAACCAATATAAAAGAAAGAGAAAAGATTGTTTCTGCTGGGAAACTGCTCCTTCCTGAGTGTAATGTTGGAGCAGAATCCTTGCACTCTTGGTGCAGGAAAACTCCTGCATATCAATAACTGGAGGCACAGTGCAAATCAAAACAAATACTGGCATTGACAATGTGCTAGCCACTGTGGGAAGAGTCAGAGGGGAGGGATCATTTTTTTTTTTTTCATTAAAAGACAATTAAAGGGAACAATAACTTGAAAAAAGGGAATTGAATCAACTAAAAACTCCCTTCCTTGAGCAAAAAGTTACATACACCTGTATTTACTGACATCTAGTGTGGCAAGATAATGCTTCCCGAGAAACAATTCAACTTCTGTTCCTGACAGTGAAGCACTAAGAACAATTTCCATTAAGAATACCTAGAAGAGCTACTTCTTCCTGAAGAAGTGATGAACTGAGAGCTCTTCACTAATGACTTGTGATTCATTTCCTCAACACCTCCGGTAATGAAGTACTGTTGAATTCTCTTCCATGAGTGAGGCGCCTACTCCTTCATCTCCAGGGCTGTGCCCAGTGCACAATTTCAGTTTTTTCACTTTCCTTACTCAGTCAGAGCTTAAAAATGCCATCACTCTATCTGGGTAGCTTTGACCCCCAAGAAAAACAGATTATTTCTAGAAGAAATATTTCCCCTTCAGACTCACTGTTTCAATTGTACTAGGAATTCAGGAGGATCATCCTGAGAAGTCACTTGGCCCACGGAAACATGCAGCATTTGGCAGCTGCACAGCCCTGAAAGCTCTTTGTTAGCTGCATTTCAGGGGTTGGATTGTATGAAATACTAATTATGATTCTGCAAGTTCCCAAGCCCCTTTCAACCACAAATTGAGCTGAAAATATCAGATCTGTTGTAAAATGACACAGCAAATAGAAAAAGGAGTAAAAGTCTTACTGTGTCCCACGCACGGCTGTGTTCCTTGGGCTGCAGAAACACAAACCCATCTCGTGTATAAATTGGCAGGTGTTTGTGGCAGCACCACGCCTCTCCCAGCACAGACACCTGGGTCTGCTCAGCTCTGACGGCGAGAAGTCCCTCTGGTGTGAGATGTTCACAGCACTGCATCCACTGATAGATGCTGATTTCCAGGGGAAAATCCCAATTACAGCTGGAAGGGAAAGAAGTGCACCGAGGGAGAGGCAGGCGATGGAGCTGTGCCCCTGTGCCAGCTGGGGCAGAGGAGCAAGGAGTGCCTGCTCTCGGCTCCAGCTGATGTGCTGCAGCCCAGCAGCCACAATTAGCACTAGATTAGGGTTTTTAATGGGCTCACTACCTGCCTTGTAGGCTGGACCCAACTTTCAGGTGCCCTAATCGGGAGATGAAAAGAGTTTTTTGTCTGTCTGTGTCTAAGGAAGTTTTGGATCCATTAGCAATTATGATAATGGATCTGTTTCCACAGAATTAATTGCTCCTTTGCCCAAGTCATAGACAAGTTTGCTGTAAAAATTAATTACTTGGCATATACAATACGCTCAACAGTCAAGTAATAAGCTAATTTTCAGAGAATCCACAGAGGGCCCCAGTCTCCCCACTTGTCAGAGCACTTTCTGAATATCCCATGTAAAGTCAGTTGGCTGCGTTGTCCTGCAATTCCTTTCCCATGGCATTTGAGAGCCCCAAAACGCCTGACCTGGCACTTGACAGCTCAGCAAACAGCCCAGGAAAGTACAGGGGTGTTAAATAAACCACATCTGCCAAACAGCCATCCCATCAAGCAGTTCCCTCCTCGCAAACACACTGATGCTGTCGCAAGGGTCATTGTGTCTGAAAACAGATGGGGGCAATGCCAACAAGCAGTGGAGGGTCTCCACACTGCTCTCCTTCCCAGGTCACATCTTCCTCCAGGGAGGACTGGCTGCTGCCCCGGAGGGATGTGGCACCAGGGAAGGAAAGGGACAGCTTTGCAGTCAGAGGATCACCCAGCTCTAGAGCCCTTCAGCTCCACGTCCTTTCGGCTTCAAGGGTTTGGTGTTGCCTCTCCCCACTGCCAGGTGAGCAGCCCACCTCCAAATCTCCAAATTCTGGGCTGATCCCACACAGAGGAGATAACTCTGTGCTTTGCTGCCTAGGGTGGCTTGAGCTCCCACCATTGCCTCACCTGAGGGAAGCTCTGCTTCCTGCCCAGCTCGAGGGTTTTCTGGCACCTGGAGCCAGCCAGCATTTCGCAGCCTCTGCTGTTTTGGCCAATTTCATTGGAGCTCACCGAATTGTTCCACAGCGAAGGACAGCAGGTTCACAACAGGGCTTTTTTCCTTAGGAAAGCAGACTGAAAATTTGCATAGAATGTTTGCAAGCAACCTAATTATCTCTCCTGAACAGCCTCCCACCCATCAGGTCCCCACAGTGATTGATGCTGCGTGCTCCTCTTGCCTGCCCCAAAAGCAGAGTGGAACACTTACATTAGCACAAAGACATTGATTTCAACCAAGATCTGAATGCTTTTGCCAAATGCCCGCATGAACAAAGCTAAATGCTTCCTGGGCATGCATGAACACAGCATAGCTGATCTACTCAGGTCTGGGAGATGATCACTTTAAAGGATCGGGGATGCTTGGCTGTTTTTATTAGTGTTCAGTGCAGCTATTTGCAGCCCCTGCAAATTTCTTTCAGTGCTCAAATATTAAAGGTCTTTTTCTAGCCCTCCTGAGCATATGTAGCACTTTGCACGAACCCCATGCACACAGCTGCAGAGGGACTGTGCTCCATGGCAGAGCTGCCCCGGCCGTGGATGCAAACGAGAGGAGACAAGCTGGCAGAGACTGAGGCTGCGAGCGGAGCAGGGCAGCGAGGACAGAGCCTCCCGGGGCAGCTGAACCCAGCAGACCTTCCCAGAGCCACCGCAGCCCTTGGCATGGCTTTGTTCCCACTCAGTTCACAAGAGCTGAGCACCAAATACCAGCAGCAGAAACCTCGGGCGCATTCTGACAGCCACACCGAGGCTGCTCCCCAAAGTCCTGCCCCGAGGATGGAAAGTCCTTCAGTGGTCAGCTCCCGTGGCTGTCCATGGGAATAGCCCCAAACTAATGCTGAGCATATCTGGAGGGAAAAAATAAAGCCAACAAAACCCCACCAACACAGAAAAACAGCACCCTCCTGACAGGGAAAATTACCATTTTTAACATAAAACTTCTCTCTGCTGCTGGGTTTCATGACTGCTTTGCCAGATGCAGGTGTTTTCAGCAATAAGACAATCCACTACAAATCAACAACCAATCTAAATGTTAATATAACCTGCCTTTAGGAAATTAATCTGTTTTAAAAGTACAGAACCGTCCTGGCTCAGTTATTTTCTTAACCTTCCTGGTGCCCTTGAGTGTGCACAATTCATACAAGGAAACAGCATTTTTAATTTCTTGTGGACATATGTTATATAACCTCACAGAAAAATGCTGGAAATGATCATCTATGAAGAGCATGGGGCTTCCATCTGGCACCGTTTTGATTTGAGACTGACAAAAATATCTAGCAGAACTGCACAGAAAACACTGAGATTGCTAATGGTCCAAATGGTATCTTCTGGGGGGAAGAGAAAGAATAAAGATAATGAAAATCAGACAATCTGCAAAGAGACATTTAAAATAGAAAAAGGAAGACGCGTGGTTTGGGTTGTTTTTCCTTTTTCCCCTGTAGTGCTGTTCGTGTACTGATTCCTGCTGCAGGGAGCCACACAAATCTTCTCCTCAAGTTTTATTCACAGGAGGAGGGGAAATCTCAACTGCCAAGGGAAGACAGGTCATGATTAAAAGTAAGAAATATGTTTGTTTGATCCCAGAAAATTCAGTAGTAAAGAACCCCCAAAACATTCAGTTCTGCTTTGGCTTATGCCAAATGCAATTGAAATTTTCATCCATTTGAAACAAAACCATAAACAGTATCAGTTTGATAGAGAATTAAAAATAAAATAACCAAAAAAAAAGGTAGGGAAAGAGAGATCACATGGGAAATTACCATGTCCTAGTACCAAGAGATAACTGCTTGAACTGGATCCTGAGTCTGGAACAATTGAAAACAAACAATTATGGCCATATAGCTTTTAACCTTCCCAGGAGAAGGTTTTGCACCTCTGTAGTTCAAGACAGAAAAGGGATTTAGGAAAAGTTTTCACAGCACTCTGCCTCGTGCTCCTGTCCAGCCAACTGCAGTTTTATGTGCCAGGAAATTGATTAATGGGCTAAATTTCTCATGTAACGAGAAAAAAATTCTGCAAAAAATAACTTCTTGCAGTGAAAGCCAGTGTTGTGGGCTGCACCATCAAATTTTTACAGATTTACAGATTACAGTCAGCCAGACTGGCAAGACATTTTACTGTAAACCAGGATATTCAGTTCTGAGGAAACACTCAGATTTATTTCATAGTTTCCTTTAAAAGGAAAAATTACCTTCTTTCCTGGGACTCCAGATAGCCTTTTATGGCCTATCACTTCCACTCTGCAGCTGGCTGGAGGGATGGGAACTTTTTGTATCTTTTGAGGGATTTTATTACGTTCAGACTCCGCTCCCCAAACAGAAACCATCAAGCCTGTGCCATGAAGGAATGGAGCTCTGCTCACTGCTCCAGGGGTGGCAATGAGGACAGTCCCATCCTTCCATCCCTCCCTGAGCCTGGCAGCCCCACCACCGTGCTGGGCAAGGGAGACCTCTTCACCTGCTCCTGCTCCTGCTCTGAAAGGCTGCAGGATCCCAGATCAGGAATCCCTAGCGCAGGAGGCTGCACCTGCCGCTCGTGGGCCATTTGCTCCATCCTCAGGAGCAGCAGTGAACCATTCAGTTACTCTAGAGCAGCCTTCTCCCCCAGGCTGGGCTGTGTCTGGGCTGCAGCATCTCTGTCCCCTGCTCCCTCCCAGAGGGTTTGCTCTCCCTCCTCACCCCTGGTGTGCCCTGTTCCCTGCTCAGGAGCTCACAGCAGGACATTCAGTGCCCTCCCTCCAGCTGAGAGCAGGGCAAGTCCTCATGGAGCTGGGGAGGAGCTGCCCAGGGCCCCTGGACCCTAACCCCGTCCCCTCCCGGCTGTGGGGGTCCAGCTGTTCCCCACCCATCCTCATCCTCTCCATGTCCGCAGACAGCCCTGCCTGCACTCGGCATGCACACATTTCTGTGTTTGGGAACATGAAACATACTTTGCAAGCCCAATCCACGCCAGAACAAATCCCTTTAGCATCCTTTCCTTCAGCAGCGTTTCTAGGAATGGCACGGAAAATGCTGGAGGGGTTTTCTTTGCTGCAGCTTCCATCCAGGGCCTTTGGCCGTGCCACGGTCTGTCACAGCTGGGAAGTGGGTCAGTATCTCACCAGCACGAGGGTGAAACACTCAGAGAGAGGAACTGAAAGCAGCTTTATAACTTCCCAGCACCATTCTTAGAGCCTCAGCTGCTCTGCCTCGGAAAAGATATTTCCCAGACTGCAGGTGTTGCTTCAGAACATCCAAGGAAATGTAGACCAGCTTTAAGCACTCTGAAGGAAATATTCAGCTGTTAAATGCCTCAGCTGTCTACCTCTCTGCAGAGAAGGATGCAAATTTCTGAGTCTAGGCAGTTTCCAAAAAAAGTCAAATTTCTGTCTGGCAGTGTTACTGCTGAGTTCTAAGAAATATTTCTATTTCTCTGAGATCTGGTAGTCTCAATCCAGGCTAGAATTTTATCTTAAAATAAGCTAATTTTTCATTTGGTTCAGCTTGGCAGGCCCTGCATCTCTGCCTTTCAGCCACCTAGAAGCTCTTACTCATAGACACAGCCATGTCACAGAAATGTTGGGAAAAAATGCTGTAGCCAAAAAGAAGACTCAGAGCAATCTGGGGCCACTGTTGGCACCACAGCACCCACAGCTTCACTGCCCAGCACATCCTCTGGCACTCTGTGCCACCTTCCTTTTGCTGCAGCGTTGTGGCAATAAAAGCAAGCAATTCTTATTTCAGTGTGTGCAGTTCCTGATTTCATGGAGCTATAGATTACATTTATATAGACTGAATGTTGAGACATCCTATATATCTGCCAATGGTTCCTCAAGGAGAGCAAATGCCTTTGAGGGCTCTGAATGAACATGTTTTCGGACCAGACCCATGAGGCTGCAAAGGTCATGCGTGGCATGTTATCGAGGTAAGATCTTACAGGAAAAAATCCTCCAAACTGTGAAAACAAACTTCTTAATTGGTGAAAACCACAGTTGGGAACATCCCAGGCAGCTGTTCTTCAGTGCTCTGGAGCCCTGCCAAGACATATATCAGCTTTGAGCTGAGAACAAGTGTGATGAATTCCCGCCAAGAGGGTAATGTTTTTGAGTTATAAGCACCTAAAAATAGTCATATGTAATGAAATTGCCTCCTCAGCCATAACTGCTACAACGCTACAATGCACCGCGTCCACCCCAAAAGGGCTCCTGCATCCCACGGAGTCAGGAAAGGGCTCCTGCAGCTGTCAGTGGGCACAGGGCATCATTGCTCTGGGTCTCCTCTCACCCCCACTGGTCAGGCTGTCACAGGCTGAAAACCATCACCACGGAAGGGTCCCACTGCAGCTGCAGCAATGTCTGCAGCACCATTTCCACTGGGACAGCGCAGGATGATAATTTCTAAACATTACCCTTTCAGCGCATACAGAAAGCTCAGTGCTAATCTCATAACATTTGCAAGGAAATCTTTTTAATCAGTAATGAAAGCCAAACATTATCCAGCCTTTATTGACCTGCAATAACAGAGCACTGCTGTACATTTCCCCTGTGCCTCTTGCACAGGTTCATTTGACTCGATCTGTGCTTGGTGTTTATTCTTAGCTCACAAAGCTCAAAGAGTTTATATTATTGATTTGCTGTATTTCAGGTTCAATCCCTTGGTGCCCCTCAAGCTGAATGAATTAAGTCAGAAAGAGTTAACACCTTTACTTCCAAGACACAAACGCGGCCGTGGTTTATGTAAGCCACACATCACTCTGGCAGTGCTCAGCACATTAACTGGGAAGTGCCAAGCGCTGCAGCAATATCGATATTCGCGACAGCAAGAGTATTCAGAAATGGGAGTTTGCTCCCGGCAAAGGAAAAGGGATGTGTTCAGAGCAGGAGAGTGAAAAGGCACAGCACAGAACTCTAGCAGAGTGGGAATAGCCCTTCCCTCAGTGATGGTTTGTCAGCCTGGGCTGCACCCGCTGCAGCGCCGAGCTCGTGGCTCAAACCCTTCTCCCACCACCTCTTTATTTCACAGGCTGGGAGCCCTTGGGGCAGGGACTGTGACCTTGTCTGCTGATCACAGGGCATTTACTCACCATGCCTCGGTGCCAGAGCTAAGGAGCATCGGCTGAAAGCTGCGATGGGGAGCTCAGCCCAGGGAAACGCAGCAGTGCAGTGTGCATGGCATCGCTCTCTCCAGAGCTGCAGGGAGCAGGTCCATTCCTTTGGGCTTCCTGCACTGAGTGAGCCTTTTCACCAGCCTCCACCTCCTCGTCACATGTGGCTTATTCTCAGCTTAGAGGAACCCAAAGCCACAATAAATGTCATACAATTTCCACATTATTTTTCTCCCAAAGTTTTGCGTCCCTGAGGACATGACAAGAGGAGCGCCACGAAGATTTAATGAGTAGCCCAGAGAGGGTAGGAACATACTGGACCACATCCTTATCTGTAGAAGCTATGGAAGAATTTTCCCAGGTGTGTCAGCTGCATGAAAATGTCATTTCTCTTGCTCTTCAGCGCATCAAGCACCAGCTTGGGGCAGAGCTGCCTTTTGCAGCCACAGAGCATCTGAGAACAGCACTGATCAGAGCAAGCTGGGAGAGCATACAGAGAGATGCCACAACTGCCTTTCTTTTCCCTTCCTTGGGAGCCTTTTCAATGAATTTGAGATAAAACTTGCCTTACTGAGTTCGACTGCTCCAGTCACAGCCACTGCTCTGCCCTTCGGTAGCTTTGAGCTTCCCTCCTCCTGTGTCCCAGCCCCAGGGCTCCGTGCTGAAGCCACAGACAAGTCTTGTCAGACCAGTCGCCTTTCAACGGCATTCTGGTGTGAAAATACACCTTAACAAGAAAATAAAACTGGAAAAGCAAACTATTGCACTAAAATATGGAGCCCAGGAATAGAAACAATGCTGGCTAGAGTGCAGACAGGAGAACCCAGCTTCAATGGCAGGAGTCTTGAAATAACGACTACAATGGCTCATGTACCACTAATGTTAACCATTAACTCTCTTTTTCCATGCAAAAAGCTTAAGCAGAGTGCCCCAGTGTCTGCCAGGTCTGTGATCGTGGTCTTATCCCCCACTCTGGTGCCCAGGGGCATTTCACAGGTCCAGCTCTGCCCTTCTCAGTTTCTTACAGAGAGGGTGTGTGCAGACATGAATATCCAGCCTCTGCATTAATGCAGCTGCCGAGGTAAGGCTTTTTCAGAAAGGTTTGTGCTGGGGCTGCATGCCCAGCCACAGCAAATTCAGTGACCACAGGGTGACAGAGCACTAAAATATGAAAGTCTTTGTATTGTGATTGTACTTGGGGATTGCTCAGTTGGCTCTGAAAAGGAGCTGTGACTCTATAAATAGTAAGTACGTTATCATTTCTTGCCCACTTTAAACATACTGCTGTATTTCAATCATGGTTCAGAGTAAATCAAATTCCATGTGAGGCATGGTAGAAATGTGTGCGCCAGAGGTGCACCCTGAGCTCATATAAATCAGCACAGCCCCACTGATGGCTGAGGAAAGACAATTTCTGCTGAAGGTCTGCAGGGCAGCGTTGGTATCACTCGTGCAAGAGCGGGATACAAGAAAGTAAACATCAAACATCAAAATATTCACTGTGGCCCTCACTGTCCTCCTGAGATCCACTCAAAGCAGCTCTGTAAAAGTGCTTATCCCCTGCCACATCATTCACTCCTATAAAAATATTAGAAGTGTTGTTTAGAGCTATTTAATATTTGTCATAAAGCTCCATGCTATGTAACAGTACTTTTTGTTTAGGAATATTACCTGGAAATTAGAAACCCAGTGAGCCATTGATTTTTAAAATGCCGTGGATCCAGAATTTCTTCACAACAGGATGCAAATAAACTCAAAGTAAATTAGTGCTTACCAGAGGGGAAAAGAGAACAGGATCTATATCCTATGTAACATTAGAAAACAAAAGATTAATGAAACCCTCACTTGAAAACTCTAATGTCCAAGGAACTAAAAATTGTACCCATAAAAGGTAATATTAATTGAGGAGCTGTGGGGAAATGCACAGCTGTTGCAGCCCAAATACCTTTTCCTGCTCTGCAGCAATCCAGCTCGCTGTGCACAGCGTGTCCTTCCCGTGAGCTGGAATATAACTCTCTGTAATGCACAGTGCACAGTGCCTTAGGTCAGAGGGGAACACTCAATCCTCCAGCCTGGCATTGCACATAGCACAGGTCTTTGCATTCCCATTTACCTCCACCTTGTGCCCAGCAAGGCAGGCAGCGTAGGCAACATTTTCTTGTCTTGGCCTCAGACAAAGTTCCTGGGCTCAGACAAAGCATTGCTGTGTCTCCTCTGAGGATGGCTACGTTTGGTGTCTCAGAACAAGTGGAAGCACTTCTGTGCAGCTGCTTTCAAAGGATTGTGAGGTACCAAAAAGGTGGAGGCAAAGATTCATGTTATCCCATTTTCCTGAATCCTGGGTTTGAAATAGGCTCTGCTGGTGGCATCAAAGCATCCAAGTGCTTCTGCTCTCGCAGGAGAGCGCAACAGGCACAGACACCACACAGGCTCCCCAGACAGCACATGGACACGTCCCCAAAAGGGTTAAACATCACCACGTGAAGGCAGGCAGCAGTGCTAAAAATAGAAAACAGTTTTTTAAAAAAGAAGAAAAAGCCCTTCAACTCATCTGAAATAAATCCATTTATTCCAGGGTTTCAAAGAAACCATATAGCTGAAATTGCTACAGGATAATTCCTTATAAGCCTTATAAGAAATGTTGCTGTCCCAGAGTCCCAGTACAAATCCTGGCAAGAGTATTGGAGATAACAGATTGGATGCCATGGAAACCGAGACAGACCTAATTTGAGCAGTAACCATTGCTGTTATTTATTTAATTCTGATAAGCCATCTAAATGTAGAATGACTAAAGGTTCCACTGTGCTAAAAATAGCAGCCTTGTAATATTTTAATTCGCAAATCGCTTGTGTTTAACAATATTTTGGGCATCTGACATTAACATTTCTCATGCACTATTGAAAGCTCAGCATTAACCCTGCTCTGTTTCATTCTGTAGGAAGGAGGAGGGTGCCTGGTCCCTTCCTTCAGATATTGATGTTCTGTGTGAAGGATGTCTTCCATCAGCTCGGGCTCCTCGTGGGGGAGTGCGAGCTTGGACATTCCTGCTGCTCTCGTGTCCTCCCCCAAGCCTAGAGCAGATGTTTGAAAGAAGGCAGAACTGGGCCACAGGAACCAAACTCCCCTTCTCTAGCTGATACCAAGGATCTTCTGTGATTGTTTGATCTCAACAACTCCGTAAATAAAGCACCTCCTGAGGCACATCGCTTTTGAGCTGGCTGATAGCTCCCATCTGTTTTTGCAACCCTGCCTCCATTTCCTGAGCTGGAGATGCAAAAAGCCCACAGGTGTAAATCTCCAATTTCTGTGGCTTTGGGATTTTTCAGTGCTTCCAAAATGCCTGGGAATAGAGGAGAAACTGCCTTTGGGATGTCAGTACAACAGAAGGACCAAATTGCATTTCCTCCTGTCTCTGGCTATGCTTTTCCCCTTGTAATCATCACTGTTTCTACAGCAGGAATAACACCTCCATTTCTCTCTGGTCTGGATTTTAACCTTGACGTGTAAATGCAGCTGTATTCCCTGGGAGGTCATACACAGCACGTACAACAAATAAAATCCTCAATGTGTTTTGGTTCTCAGGAGTGCTCTGCTTCATGGTCTCGTACCCCCAGAGAGATCAGGAGAGCCCTGCACAGGTTCCTCAGGGCACAGTCCCTCTGTAGGGCAGGTCCATCTGCCCGAGCAGCCTCACTGCCCACATCTCAGCACACTGCCTCACAAAGCTCCCTGCTCGCTGGCACCTGCCTCACGTTTTCCTTTCCCCCTCTGAGCTGGGCACTGGCGCTGGGGATGGCACGGGTGAAGCAGCTGCTGGCACACTGTGCTGTCAAGAGAAGCCCAGAGCATCCTCGGGGCTAACAGAGCCACAGGACTGGACCCTCCTGCCAACTAACACCGAAAAGGGCTGATGGCATCGATGCAGCAGTGCCGGGGAAAGCAGACAAAGATCCTGGCCCTGATGTGTAATGGGAGTCTGGATTTTGTACAGAAAGGAGGGAAATGGCCAATGTTGTGTTTCACTTTGCCTTCAGCTGTGCTGGGTAACGTTAGCAGAGCCTTTCCTCTCTGCAGCGCAGGGCTGAAGGGTGAGTTGTCAGTGTTGTTTTCTTCAACAGTTCAGAAGTAGGACTGCAAGAAAGATATTCTGGGCAAGAATCAAAATGAATAAGAATCGCTTTCGGGATCTGTCACAACTAGAGTCAGCATATATTTAGCTTCCATTGCTCTCATTTAGAAACAGGGAGCAATGCTGGGCTATTTATAGCCTTCAAAGCCCTTTTTCAGTGGATTGCAGCTCCAAAGGTTCGTGCTGGGATGGACAGGCACTGATACTCTATATTAATGTGCAGTGTATACCAGTCAATCTATATGTGGCACAATAAGACTGGAATTATTTTGAACAAGCACAGGTTGCAATTACAGCTTTTTACCATTTCCCTGACTGTGCTTCAGGACCGTTGCCAGTTAAAGGCTTTAATGGTTAGCAATTACTCACAGAAGTGAAGGGTTCATTCATCAGCGAGGGTTTAATCTCGAGCATGGTATGACTGCACAGTGAATAGCCCACAACAAGCTGCTCACGTTATCTGAGTAAATGAGATCTTGATGGGCAGCTCAGGATGGACAACCAGATATGGAACTTCCCTCCAGAAGCCTGGACGAGGCTTCTAACAGCCAGGATTTAGCTGTTACAGAGACAGTCCAACTTTCCCAAAAGCAAAAGTTGTGGGAGGTAGAGGGCACATGTGATCTCACATCCTGGCCAGCTCTCTTGTCTGATTAGAGTCTGCAGAGATGTTCGTCTTCTGAAGAGTATCCAAAGGCTGCTTTTCATAAAGGAAATCTCTCCTGAGTTACCCAACTAACAGCAAGAAGTACCTTCTGAAAGGATTTTTGTTCAGACCGTCTCACAGCACGATAAAACACTGATTATTCATAGATAATAGGAAGATGTTGAATAATTTCAAACTGAGATTTCACATAATAGGTATCTCAGACTGTCTATATTTAGCCACCCAAATCTATACTTAAACTCCTACGTAAAAATGGCCAAAAGGAGATCGGCCA
The DNA here is from genome assembly GCA_013397895.1 of Origma solitaria. Lineage (NCBI taxonomy): Eukaryota > Metazoa > Chordata > Aves > Passeriformes > Acanthizidae > Origma > Origma solitaria. The sequence continues at coordinate 635,150 of VZRL01006494.1, read as the reverse complement.
TTTGGAGCTGGTTGTTACAGCTCATATTATTATCGGTATGAGTTTGTTGGTACCATTTAATTTTTCCTTTCTCTTTCTAATCCTCCTCCTCCCTGATCCTAAGCTTCTTCCCCACTCTGTCTTTTAACAAGGACATGTGAAAATTACATTTGTCTTGGAAGGTGCTTGGACAGCAGCACCTTTGAAAGACTTTGAACAATACTCAAAAACTTCAGCGACCCTAAAAAGTTGGTGTGGCCCAACTGCTGCATGCCCAAGTCCTTCCATCTCCTTTGGAGACCCCATCCACCACACACCCATCTGACACCCCGAGATACCAGAGGAGAGCATGGGTGGCTTACTAAACAATTCATTGAACTAAACACAATATTGTGTCCTGAATTTAAACAGCCAGGTCTGTGACTGTGCACAGCAGTGCATGCAAGATGAGAACAGTGTCACCGTCAGTATAACACCACACTGCTGCTCAGCGCCAAAACCTCTGGCCACCCTTTCCCTGCTTCAAAGCTGAAGCAATTCCAGCAATCACAGCAGAGACATGGGAAGAAATTGCTAATTCCCTTTAATTCTTGAGCTGCCCTTGACATTCAGCAGAAAGACATGAGTGTACTGAAATAAGTGTAAATAAGGTTAACACATCAAGAGAATTGCTCCTAAAATTGAAAAATGTAGTCATCTGCTGACAGCTCTCTGTTCTCTCCACTCAGGGCCACTGTGACTGCAGCTACAGTTGAATCAGCGTTTTTATTATCACCTGCCATTTTCTAGGATTTATATCTTGGCCATTTAAAAAAAAAAAAAAAAATTCTTGGCTGAAATTTCCATAGAAGCTCCTTGGGCCTGCTCACGCCTCTGTTGGCCATTTAGTACGATCAGCTGTTCCTCACAGCACGAGGATGAAACACTCCAGCGTGGAATCGCTGGCGGTCAAATCGCTTTGCCCAACCAGGGCTGACAATTGAAGGGGCAAGAGATCAGAGAATCCATTGCTGCAAAACCTCTGCCATTGCTGAATATGAATTTCAGAAGCCTGCCAGAGCTGGAGATATTCGAGTTAGCTTCCAGTAATGAAGTCTGGCAAATGCCACCCCTGCTGTGCTGGGGAGCTCTGTCACAGAGTCAGGCACGTTGTAGCCTGGAATCACAACTCTTGGTTTGCAGTCAAAGTTTTGCCCTTAAAGTCAGCTCTGAAGGGATTTACTGTGTTTGCCTCCTGCTTGCAGCACACAGGCAGGCTGACAGCTCCTTCGCAATGCAGGATTCACAAAGCTACTACCAGGTTTGAGAAACTGTTTGTAAAAAATTATTCAACTGCACAGCATAGATCATTTGAAGAGATTATTCAGTGACTGCCACAGGAAGATGCACCTTTTATCAAAAGAGGGAGCAGAAGAGCAGCCCTGTACACAACAGCTGCCTGCTCCCACCCTCGGAAGCAGAGGTTTAGCTCAAGATTTATGTTCAGGCTCTCCAACTGGCTCCAAGTCAGACCACAGCCTCTCTGCACTCCATCAGCTGCGTAAGCTGTGAGAGCCACCAAATAACACGGTGGAAGGTACACCAAGGCTTCTCATTAATCACAGCTCTGCACTGCCAGCCTGGCTGCTAAAGGCAACTTCTACTCTCAGAGATGCTCCTAGAGACCACGAGTTCATTTGGCAAGTTCATTTTATGCCACTAATTCACGTCCTACAAGCAGGGTGTGTGGAGTAGTAGCAGGTAATAAATACAAGTTAGGGTGGCAAAAATGAAACTCTTCACCAGGGGCAGTTCACTGAGCAGGTCAGCCTGGTCCTTCTCCGCCTCACAAGAGCATTACATGAGCTGTTTGTGTCCAAGCTCCCCAGAGGCTGCCCTGGGATGGAGAGAGCATTTTGGCACAGCTGTGTCTCCATCCGTCCCTGCAGGTAGCAGCTCAGCTCTGCCTGGGGCTGCAGGAGCAGCACCTGCCCTACCTGGGCCTCCCCGTGCCTGGGGGCTGTCGATTCTTCCTCCCTACGGCACAGCTTAGGTCTAAAAGAAAACCTCTTTTGGTGCTGTGTAGTCACAGCCTCAGTAAGCTTTGTGTTTTCACTGTTTTCTTTGTGCCATTTCTTCCCCAAAGGAGAAGGGTTTAACCTGTTGGTTCTCATGCAGTAGCCCTGAGTTCCTGCATTTTGTTTACTTCTTTCTTCTATTCTCTCCTGCTCCATGAAGCCTTCAGAAGCACATCCACTCCTCCGTGGCTGCTTCTTTTCCTCCATCGTGGCTTTCACCTTCCAGTGACATTCAAATGGAAGTGCCATGCTGTCAGGCTAATCAATGCTAACAGTAGAACTTAAATGGTTGACCAGTCTTCAGAGACTGCATTTAGTTGTTTGTTATGTTAAATAAATTGAAGAGAAAGAAAATTTAAATTTTAGACCTCAGAATCCGTTCAGGTAAATGGTGCATGTGTAATTTCAACTAGAACACATCTCATAGAAACTATTTATGTAAACGTTGAGTGTGCCTCAATGAGAAATGCAATTCATCCTCTCTCTGGTTTTCCCTAGCTAGAACTAAATATTGCCATTGGGATATTTTATGTTACATGGAAGAATGAATTTAAGTCTCAATGGGAGGCTTCAACATAGCAAAATACTTAAGCCCTTGTGTAACTTTAAAAGGACACGAATAGTCCCACTGAAGTCAATGGGATTTAATGCACATGCTTTAGAGCCAAGTTGAATCACGGCCTGAACAAATGTTGGTTTCATCTTACAGAATTGTGTGACCTGATACCCTCCTTCCAGCTGTAGCCCAGCTCTGCTCGCTGCCCTCCATCGTGCGCAGCCTAAACTCTAAACCCAAATCCTGTCTCACATGCAGCTTAACAGCACTCCATTTCTTAAAAATCACATTCCCCAGGCATCTTATCTTTTCACCTCCTCTATTAGAAGTGGCGCTTGATATGGCTATTATAAAATGAGATTCCAGGGCAAACTATTTGCCAGTCCATTTACTTTATGCCCTTGTCAATCATTAATGTACCGTCACCCTCACGGGATGGTGGGGCCTCCTCTCTGGATGTGGTAGGGCTCCTCTCCCACAGGTTCCCTTCTGTCCCCAGCATGTCCCTGCACACAGGCACTACAGCACAGACACACCCTGTAAGGACAGGAGCTCTCGGAACAGAACTGCAGCCACAGGGATTTGTGTCTCCAGGGGCAGACACAATTCTCATCTCATTTGGGGATGTCACCGGTCACACCGAGAGCCTGCACGCCCTCCTGAGTGGGGCTGAGGGGGCAGACATGGTTCTGTCATCTCATTTGGGGATGTCACTGGTCACGCTGAGAGCCTGCACACCCTGTTGGGTGGGGCTGAGGGGAGGGATGCTGGGGACAGGGCTCCATGTCACCAGGGTGGCAGTCGGGCTCCTGGCCCCTGCAGTCCCAGCGCAGGACCTGCCTCTGCCCCAGTGTCCCTCCCTCTGTCCCGTGAGCCCAGGGGGACACCAGCAGGGCAGCGCTGGGGTCAGGGCAGAGGCTGCAGCTCCCCCACGTCCCCCGTGGGACACCCCTGCCCCAGCATCCTGTCCCTGACCAGAGGGATGGGAGGAGTGTGGGACAGGACACCTGCTCCACACAGCCCACGCCGTGGGGTCAAGCTGAGTCAAATTCCTGTCATCCACATCACAACTGAGCCTTGCATTTTAGCACGTTCGGGTCCGACGGCTATAAACACCTTGAAAAATGGGGAGGAGTTATGAACTCTCTCCCAGGGAGAGCAGAAAAGATGTGATTTAAATACTAAACTCTCCTTGTCTTTGAAAGGGTTAGATCAACCTACGATAGGATTTTTTCTGTTGGCAAAGTTTCTCTGTACCCTACAAATCAGCAGCAGCAGAGAGAGGTTTAACCGTGGACAACAGAATCTCGCAGCTGTGTCAGACAAGAAGCTTCATCCTTACCCTACATAGGAGGTTTTCCAAGCTTCTGTTACCAAAAAGGGAACAAGCAAGCTGAGCAAACCTGTTTGCTTGCCAATTTAAGGATTACAATTCAACTGAATGCTATGGCTCTGTGCACCAAAGCAACTAAAATATTGACAAGGCTGCTTCCAGGACTGATAGCATTGCTAAAAAAAACCTGCAGTAAATAGGGCAATTGACTGGAAGCTAAAATGGGGTATGCTTTCTGGGCTAAAAATTCCTTCAAATATATTTATTAATTCATTATTCAATGATGACGTGCATAGTGCTGCGTGCATTTAAACATGAGACACTGCTGTAACTGCTTCTTGAAATTCTGATTTGCTTAAAATATTTAGTCCATTTTCATGCTAATTAAGGAGCAGTCAAGAAGGGAAGCCATGTATCTGTGAGAGGAAAAAGAGATTTTCTCATTGAAAGAGACTTGCCCCTTTCACCTTTCTCCTTAGCCAAAATCTTACATGACCTTATAAATTCTCTCATGTATTTTGGCCATTTGAAGCAATCACAGCTCCAGGACAGCACAGCCAGCACAGGTCAGGGGGCGAGGGATGTCAGCCACAGTCAAGAATTAGAGGTAAGATACAAAATGCAGTGCAACAGCTGTCAAAAGGACATCAAGCTGCTTGGAGCCTGCTGTGCTCCAAGCCATACTCTTTTGCTACTTCAGTAGCGATAATTGTGCATCTGGCAATGAGGATTTGAGCACAGAAGCAGCTCTCCAGTCATTTCTCAGTTGCAATTGTGATGGAGGATGCCAGAGCTGGCTGACCAGCTGGGAAACAGCAGGTTTTGCCAACAGGATCAAAAGACTAATCTTTCTGAACACTGTGATATTATTAGTTTTGAGGTCCAGGTTTTGGGGGCTCAGGATTTTCATCTCTGTGCTGCATTTCTCCATCTGTTTGCCACCCCACCCACCCTCTTCCTCAGGCAACAAACAAAGTCATCCACAAAAAGCCACTCAGGGAAGAATGAGGGGCTGTCACCGGCAACCAAAACCCCAAATTTTGATGTTACAATTGGTTTTGGACTCATTCCAATAATCAAAGTAGCATTTGTTTAGACAGTGCTGTTCTTTGGGTTTCCAAGGCTGCTCCAGACAAATGTCCCTCGACTGACAGAAGGAGATTGACGATAGCAGCTCTGCCTGGAGCCTGGTCCGACGTGGGAACTGCAGTCCCAAGGACCCCAGCAGGGAGAAGGCACAGATCCCATTTCATTTCACCCACCAGGCTGAAAGCAATTTTCAAAATGTTGCCCAGAAAATGCCACTGAGAGAAATAAGTAAAACAGGTAAACGCAGAGAGAACGATGACTGGGAAAGCAGCTGCTGTGCTGGGGAGAACATTGCCCTGAGAAACTCTCCTTGCAAATACATCTTCCAGCATTTCACAGTTCAACAGAAAGAACAAGCAGAGCTACCTCAAGAGATTTTGCTGCAGTGAACAAGTACAAAGAGACTCCAGAGAATAGACAGGCAGTTGCATCTTCCTAGATTACTGTATTTCTAGAGCAGCTTGCAAAGAATATGAAATGGATCTGGGTGACTTTTCCCACCTGCACAAGCTTTATGAGCAATTTCATTGCTGTGTCCTGCTTTACTATTCTGTTTTCAGTGAAAAGCACCGGCAACACTTTACTGATACCTAGTCCTCCCCACAAAAAAATACAGCAGAAAGGAGATCTCCTTCTGGAGCAAGCCTGACTCATCCTGGTGAGTCAGGCTATCATTCATTGAAGTTTGCCTGATAGCTTTGGATTTCCAACTCTGGATGGGCACGCAGATCTTTTCATTGTCAAGTGACAGTGACTGCCCACTCATTAAAAACTGTAATGACCTCCTAAAAGGAGTGTGAACCAGGGGCTCACACTGCCCTTGGGAGCTGTAACTGGTTCTTGTCTGCCCTGTGGTCTGCAGACCTCTGTGAGCTCTGGAAGTGCATCTGTTAGCGTAGGAACTCGAAAAGTACTTAATATCCACAACTCATCATTTCAGCTCTGATTCTCTCTCCAGTCTCCAAATAACTATCATATGATCCACCAAAAAAGCTGCCTGACTGCCACCCACCAAAACTGACCCCACTCTGAACCGGAGGGATTTCACTGCACTCTCAGATTGCTGTTCTGGTGCTGTTCTGCCAGCTGAAATTCCTCACTGCAAATTACATTTGAGAAGATGTGCAAATATTTTAGGTGCACAATGAACATGCTGTAGATGACAAATTACAAAGTATCAAAGGAATAGCTGGCCATAAAGCATGGATTCAATGCTGAATTAAAAAGTCTAATAAAGTGACAGCTACCATCATGCGACACAGACATCTGATTCACTCTGCCAGCAACTGCATCATTTCAAAAAAATATTTATGTGGTATTTATCTTACCCTATTCATCAGCTACCATCAAATCAGGAGTGTCCCTGCACTACAGACTCTCTATCCCTAAAATAAAGCTGTGAAAATTGAAAAGCTAAAGCGATGAAAGTTATATTATGGATAATGTAGAAATATATGTTAATTATCCATGTATGGAGTGCTTGCCCTGCAGTTTTGCAAACAGTGGTCTGCAGTCAGCAAGCAGTGACTGACACGTGGTATGATGCAATAGGCATGTGGGGAAGCACTTGGCAATGTTTTAATAAATATTTTCCTATCAAAGTATGATCCTGATTTTTAAACCGATCTGACTAGTACAATGAATCATATGCCAGAGAAACAGCCTGTGCTCATTCCCCTGGTGTTCCCAGGATACCTAGACCCTGTCCTGCCTCTGGGTCAAAGCTGGAGTGCTGGTGCTTGGCACTGAGTCCACCCTGAATTGCCTCCCCACGCCTGGGAAGGGAGCGAAGGGAAGGGAATCCACTGAAAGGTTGAGCTTTTAGAGATGGCACAGCCCAGTGCCGCACTTTTTCTGGAGCAGGCGTTTTGTTTGTGCCTGGTGAGCCTGTGGAGCTGCAAATGCAGCATTAACAGCGCTCTCCTAGGCAGCCTGCCCGCGAGTTTGGGTCTCAGTAAGAGGCAGCTTGCACAGACACCAGCGACAGTCATAGCAGCTCCTCCGCCCCTTCCCACAGCAGCCCTTGCTAGGCAGACTTGGCACGGATTTTTACAGAATTATGAAAAAATGTAAGGATTCACCTTTCCCAAGGTATAAAATCCACAGGTCCAAGTCTTTACCTACAGCTTCAAACCTTTCCCCAGCCAGGTGTAAGCTAACTCATAGCTCGAAGAGTTGGTGCTTCCATTTCTCTGGAATAGGGAAGGGAGAAGCATAAAGAAACCTAAAGGAATGCAGGATGCACTCTGAGCCTGTCAGATCCTGAAAGGGATTTAGGAGCCTAGCTAGCAGCACTCCCACTTCCCACACCCACGGGTGACAGTGGCAAAGCATTCCTCAGCTCAGGACACCTGGAGAGCTGCGTGGAGACCAAAGCCACACGGCTCCAGCCATTTCCACCCCCTGCAATCAGAGTTCCTTGGGACGTGTTCCCCTTCCAGCTTAATATCTTCACCACTCCAGGAAGAAGAAAATTGAAGGTTTTTGCCCAGATAACTTTTCCCAAAATCAGTCTAACTGTAGTACCTAACCCCTAAAGTTATTTCCCTCCTTCCCCACCTTGGTTTTGGACCAGGACGTGCCCATTCAAGCCTGATGGCTTAGAGGACTTTCCATGCATTTTCCTGACAGACACGAGATGAGCCTTGCATTTCCCTCTCCTATCTGCGCTGGCTGCAGGAGCCAAAGGCTTAGTCTGTGATCATCACTGCTCGTGTTTTACACCTGGAAGCACCAAGCTGAGCACCACATCCAGAGGTGCTGAAATGAGATGCACACAGGCATTTGCTTTAATGAGTTTGATGGGGCAAGAATGAGAAAAGCAGATGGGTTTTGAAGTCTGCTCCTCTAATGGAGGAAAAGGTGCTGGAATCTGGCTGGTTTGAATCAGAGGGAATAAAACAGACTGTAAAAATGAGTGTGAATGAGTGATTGGCCTGTCTCTTTCCTACATAAAAATGCCATTAGCTCATTCCATGTGCCACATGTTATTTACTGAGCAGGTCGCTCAAAGCCTGTGTTCTCCACCCAAAATGCTGCAGTAATGCACAAATGCTTTTTGTCCAGAGGGTAGATTGGGGCAGGAGTAGCTCTCCCCAGCACAGCTAACGCTGCTATTGGGGTCAAACATCTGCTCAATCTGCAGTGGCAGCAGACAGCCAGCTTCCACCAGAACCCCAAACTCCTCCCAAACCCCGCGGAGGTGTTCGTGGCTCTGAGCCCAGCCGTGCCCAGTGCGTGCAGGCAGGGCTGGCCCAGCAGCCCTGGGAGAGTGAACCTGGGCAAACCTGGGGCTCTCTGCCCCTCACAGACCCCCAGTGCCACAGCCGTGGGTGGCACAGAGAGCCTGAGCCCCGTCAGACACGATGGCTTCTGAAGGACCCAGAGCAGCCTCAGGGGCTGCCCTGGCTGAGGATCCACTCCCTGCTGAGCTGGGGGTGCACAAAGCCAGCCCCAGGACGAGGTCTCTGCTTTACCCACGGCTCGCAGGCAGGCTGGGGGGATGCACAGACAGCATCCTGCTCAGTAAATAGGGCCTCAGGTTCCAGTGTGTGATAAGGGAACATAAAGAATAAAAATAGGTAGAGAGCCCTCAGGTAAAGCAAGAAAAGTGAACATTAAATCTGTTTGTGAAAATGCTTTTGCTGTAAAATAATCTCTTTCAAGCACATTGGCAGCAGTTTGTTCAGCAAAAAAAACCCCAGCAACCTTAAGGAATGGAGAATTTTGGGGAAGATAATTAAACAAGAGGTCAAAACATGTCTTGGGAAGCAGGTATTGCAATTACTTAGTCTCGATGCTTAAAAGCAGCTGAGGGACAAATTTGTAGCATCCTTCTGGGCAGTTTAGGCTTTCATTTTCCTATTCCAGTGCCTTAACCACTTCTACACTAGCTAATACCTAACCTAAAATGAATCAGCCTTTTCTCCTTGTAGCTAGACTAAAAATACAGCCTGAAAGGCTTCCTAGACTGTGGGAAGCTATCAGTCCCAAACCTCCCCAGGTCCTGATTTTGGGGATGATGCTCCCCGTTCTGATCCAGGCTGTGTTTAGGTCTGACTGTTCAGCCTGATGCCCCTAATGCCCCTCAGAGCTCCCACCAGCACTGGGGAAAGCCGATAGTGTCCTTCAGTGCCTTTTCCCATGGGAAAGCACGGATTTCCGTGCCCAGGCCGCTTGCAAGAGGGGTGGCAGACCAGGGTGGAGAATCGTGGAGCCCAACAAATGCAGTGGTGCCCCGAGAGCGCAGGAAACCACTCGAGTTCTGGCATCTGTCAGCCAAATCTCAGCCACTTCTAGTCACCAACCACCCCCAAACTCGACGCTGACCTTGCTTTGAGCCAGAGGTCAGCCTAGATGATTTCCTGAGGTCCTTTTCCACAAGATCCCTCTCCCCTACAGTTACAATGAGCCTGCGCAGCATCGCAAAATGTCCAGAGAGAAGGAAAACCATCATCAGGAGGGTGCTCATCACCCAACGGGAAAGCAGGAGATGCCTCAAGAACACAAGTCACATCATTCCTGGAAGGACTGGCAGGGAGATGCTCACTCCAGGCCCTGGGAAAGAGCTGAGGGCACAGCACCGGCGCTGCGGGAGGCACAGGGAGCTCCAAAGAGCAGAACAGCAGACAGGAAATAGGAGCCAGGGGAGGAATCTGCACTCACACTGCCTTCACCACTCAGCAATTATCCTGCTACCCTGGGATAGTGAAGTCATTGAGGTGCTGGGGTGGGGGAGCATTTTGTACCCCGTTTGGAGTCCCCAAGGCTGGGCTTCGTGGCTCTTCACGGAAGGGCAACAATCCAACACCCTTTCATTTTGCACTGAGAAATCTTCTTGAATCTCTCCAAGCCAGAGCTGAGCCCTCACATTTTCTTATTCCCAAGAAATATTCGGCTTCCCCCTGCAACAGTTCCGCTCATCACAGCTTTGATCTCGAGGGGATGAGTGCAAGAGAGAGATGCTTCCTCCCCCTGCTGCCGAAGGCTCAGGTAAGAGGCTCAGGGGCAGCAGGTGATGCTCAGGAGAGGCAGGACCAGAGCTCTCCATCATCTCCCCGAGGCTCTGCCACCATCCCCGTGCACAGCTTTCCTGTGGTGCCAGCCGAGGAGATAAACCCGTGAGCTCCGGCCTCTGCAGAGCAGCAAAGTGAAGCCGTGTTATGCCAAGAAAAGCAGGCAGGATGATTCAGAGTTGCTTTTAAACTCCAGGCTCCCTTCAAAGTGCCAGCCATCTGCAGTCACACAAGCTGCAAGACAAGTGCCTAGGGGAGACGACTTGGTTTCTCTACTAAATGAAGTGGAAGAGGCACCTTACTCACTCTCACCCGCTCTAATTGCTGCTGTTTTCATCAATTTTTAGGCCTGAATGTTGAATAATAATAGAGTTCCTACTTTAAAAGCATCCTTGGTTCTTCGCTCTGTGCAAAGACAATAGGATGTAGAAAGAAATCGAAAACTTCGATGGGGCAGATTGCTGAAGGTGCTCAGTGCCTTTCACAGAGACCCAGAGGGCAGGATGGGTTTGTGTCCCCAGGACTGCTCAGGACACACAGTTTCTGTTGCCTTGCAGGTGCTCAGATTAGTGGGACTAATTCACAGGGATCCTGGAATGGGGTAAACTAATTGCTGTGAAAGAACTGCTTGGAAACTCCAGCCCAAACTGCACAGCAGGAGCCACAGGTCACCCCAATACATCATTTTTTAATTCCACATCGATGCTAAATGCATCCAGAATTCTGCAGCAATGGTACTTGAGCATGACCTCTGTTATTGTCCCAGTCACCATTCACTCGCATTTCTTGAGTGAAGATGCTCCTCCTCAGCTCCCAGGATGTGATTAGAGCTTTGTCTGCTGTGTTGCAAGGGCTCCCCTTTGCAACCTTTTGTTCCGAATGTGGAGAGTTCAGCCTCGCCTTGGTTAACACAAAACTGTTGTTTTAATGGCTGAGCGAATTGCTCAGGTTTCTCACAAGGCACGTTAATGAATCCTGCTATTATTGTTGTAAACCTTCTTAGAGGGGACCCTGATTAACCCCAAACCTTTCTGAACCGCCGGCCTAGACAGACTCTTTGTATAGCAATTATTGCACAAGGCAATGTCCCTTTCCAAGTGATGTGGTCAAGGACCACACTAACATTTTGGCTGTAGGTGAGCTCATTTTCAGTATTTTTTCCCAGTGGCCATCCTTTGCCCTCTCTCCCTGTGGCACTGTCCCTGTCTGTGGCTGGGATTTCCTTGCCAGTGCCATTTCCAGATGGACATCATGCAAAGGGAGGGAAAGGTGAGCCTTGGAGAGCACCCACCGTGCCAGCAGCTGACAATGATCATTTTGAGGATCATTAGTCAGACAATTTTAAATCCACCTAACACACGCCATATTTGTATTTGTGCTCTCTAGATATTGAATATGAAAGGCTCTGAGATACAAAATTATGTACCTTACTGAAGTCTATATATATTCTGATGTATCAACCCAAGTGTTTTCATCAACTAAACTTGTAAATTCACCTCAAAATACTACACGGAGCTCCTTCAAATAGGTTACATTTCCCTTAACCTACAATGGTAGGAATGAAGGAAATTTTCCTTCCATTATTCACTATTCAATCTAATTCTTTGAGATTTCTTTCAGATAACATCAACAGTCCATAAAATTTGTGATTCTCTGCATACGTTCAAAATCCAGCAGGTTTAGTCACTGTTCTATTTGCATTAGCTTGAAGCATAAACACCAAAGACTTAAAAGAATCTCTATTCGGAGCAGGTAAAAAAAAAAAAAAAAGACAGGAAAAGAAAACAGCAGCAAAAATAACTCCTTCCCTCTGCATCCTAATGCAAACCTAAATTCATTTTTATTTTAAGGCACTGGTTGTTTTCTGCTGTTAAATGTACCACAGAGGCTACAGGGTAGAAGATTACAGAACTCTGCCATATTCTGTGTAATGGAAAAGAGAGAAACATTCAAGGCTCTTGACAGATTATTCACACATTTAGGCATCAGCTGAATCAAGATGCATCAAATTTGCAGGATGAGAAAAACAATGGCTCCTTTTCAGAAGGGCTTGTTTCAGCTCAAAGTTTCCCTTCATTAGAAATAATTCATCAGCAATGAGATATACTTAACATTGATCATGTAGCTCAGATTGCACAGAACATTTACATCTCTTCAGGTGTGTGAGAAAATGCTCCAGGAAGACCCCTGCTAGAATAAATCTTTTATCAGACTCTGATGCTGTTCCTGCTCCTGGAGGTGAATCAGAAACCAGCTCAGCTCAGCGAGCTCTTATTCCTCCAGCTGAGGACCAAAGGCCCGAAGGATGTGCAATCAGCTCCTCCAAAAGATCAAAAGTAAAAGACTGAGGTGCTCTGCGGCTTCGGCAAAATCAAAGAGATGTGTTCCCATTTTTGCTTCGTTTCGCAGATCGCCTTCAAGGACTTGGGACCCTGCCACCACGGGGAGTGGTCCTTGCCGCCCCAGCAGCTCTTCCCTCAATGACCACAGCCGAGATAAACCTCGCACTTTGTGACCAAAGGCACAGCTTTGTCCCCTCCCAGCCCAGCCCCAAGCTGCCTACTGTCCCATCCAGTTGCTTTTTGCAGCTTTTGCTTTTAGGCTTTTTTTTAACCACTTTTTCCTCCCCTGTCCCCATCCCTGCTGCTGCTGGGCAGTTTCCAAACCCTTCTCTTACTCTCCGGTGAGGAACTTGCCTTTAAATCCCAGCCCCTATTTATTTATTACTGCTTTATACTCTCCTGCTCTTGAATCACTGTTCCCTTCCTCCTGTAGGACACAACAGTTAGGTTTTAAAAAGCTGAACCTCAACAAAATCTCCACCAAGATCTTGTCTCAGTCTCATAGAATATCTCCAACCTGCAAGCTCTGCACACACTGGCAAGATGTAGATTTCTGCAGTTAAGTATTTTTATAGCTTTTAAGAGAAAATGAGAGAGAAAAACTAAATGGACATGAAAAATAAAGATCTGCGCCAGCTCATCTTGCTTGGGCTTCTCCAGAGCCTGTGCTGGGAGAAAGGTGTTACTCAGATTTAACTCTGAATAAATTGCCTTCTGGATGGCTTAAACTCCTTCTCCAGAAAAAGACAAAGCTTCCCCCAACCCCAGGCAGGATGGTGGTGGAGGTTTTGCAGGAAGCCGCCTGCAGAAGGAATCCACGAGCAGATCCTTCCAGGCTGGAGCACACAGGGAGAGATTCCTCTCCTCTCCTTGTGCGAGACGGGGCTGGGAAGGTGGGGATGGAGTCTGCAGGAGTGCAGGATTGTCTGAGCGGCAGCAAGAACAAACCCCAGCTCCACGTGCCTGAGTGGGATTTAGAGCCCACAGAGGTGAGACGTGATGCATGAGCCTCAGGGCTACAGAAGGTTTCCCACAACGAAATTCTTTCCCAAATTACTTCACTTCTAGTGTGTTTTAGCTTTAGTGGCACACATTGCCATTTGTTTGTCTCCGGTGAGTTTGTCACTCTTTAGAGCAAAAATGAAGGAACAAATGGCATTCAAAACTTTTGCTAGACAGATTAAAAGCATTAATTAAAACTCATGTGATTTCGGGCACGATGATTTGTTTTCCTTGATTCTGCCATCAACAATTTGCTGCCACCTTATCTCTTGCCGTGAAGGCTGACTGCAGCAGCCCTTTCAGCAGGGGGCTGTTACCAGAATGCAGTGTCCTGGGGCACCAGAGGAGGAGGCTCAGCCCTTCAGATGGCAAGAGGGGTGTCTTCATGGGCTGAACAGGTGATTTTAGAGAGGGGCATTGTGCAAACAGGTTAAGTGGCTCAGCTGAAGACAAGTTGTATTATCCAGCTTTTTCATAGATAAGAAAATAAATTACCCACATAAATTACACACTTGTGAGAAAGCCCCGTCTCATTTGCTGGATAATATTTCCTTTATCAGACTCTGTGCTGCTCCATCTCCCAGAGAGCTCCACTGAGCAGTCTGGGGAGCTTTAACTCCCGACAGGAGCACACTGTGTCCTGCAGGGACCCTCCAAAACCACTGCTGGCCCCATCACAACGGGGTTAGCCTGGGAGAAGGCTCAGGGAGTTGGATCAGCTCTCTGCAAACTCAGAGCTCTCTGTGCTGCCTCTGGAACATTCTCATTGCTCTGTCATTCCCCTGCCTCCCCCTCCCCTCCCTCCTCACTGTGCGTTCTGGCTGAGGAGCTTTCCTCTCCCTGGACATCGGTACTGATGACCATGAAACCCTCATTGCCGAGGAATCCTGCAGATTCATGGGGTGCAGGCACACGCACAAAAATTCAGAACTTCCCATGTGAATAACTTCTTAAACATTCCCTGCTAAAACAATCTGGCACCGTCCTCCTACCTGTGGTTAACCCCACAACATCCACGGAATATCTCAGAGATTTGCCAATGAGAGAGTTTTCCACCATGAGAGAATTTTCTCTGAGAACTCACATTTCAAATGAGGGTTTTCATCCTTTCCCTCCTCCCAGAAGGTACCAGGCAAAGCCATACCTGCTCCATGTGCACTCACAACTCGGGGGGGGGGGGGTTCATAAGCATAC
>VZRL01006494.1:554604-620429 GCA_013397895.1 Origma solitaria | reverse complement strand
TAAAGCTTTTTTTTTTTTTTGAAAGAAAAAGTACAGGTATTTTGATCATTGAATGGGGAGAAAAAGTTTCCTCAGATTTCCCAAACCTATTGTCCTCTGAGCAGACTGTTTCCTACATAGCTAAAGGGAAAAACAGAACCTAAAATAGAACAATAAGGCCCCACATATTCAAATGAACATGAAGAACTCAATGTGGGGAGCAATTTGGTGGATCTGCCCACAGAAACACCAACACTGCTCCTACCGGGCCAAGCCATGAGAAAGAACCACAAAAATTTGCAGGGCAAAGGAGGTTTAAAGGAGGAAACAAACCCAAACCCCATTTCTAGCTGTACTACAGAGAAGACAAAAGTGCCAAACATTTTTCCAAACGCTGTAATATGAAGTGGCATTTTCTGTTTGTTTTTAATCAAATGGATTGTTTCCCTCCTTAGGATGGTGCCGAGCCTTTTAACATCGCTGCAGAGTCAAGACACTGCTAATAAATATTTAAAGTCTCAGAGCTTTAAGTGAAAGGAAGAATTTGTTGGATAATATTTCATTTCCCTTAAACTGTTTATTCACCATTAAAATTGAAAATTTTAATTTTACGGGGATTGCTCAGAGAGCTGATGTTCAGACATTTCCACAAGAAACCCAAGAGTCAGGAAGGCAGTCTATAAATAACCACCTTGGAAATAAACTTCTGTGAATTGGACATAACCCAGATGAGATTTTCAAGTGTGCTGTAAATTACCCACAGCCAGGGCATAGGTTAAAAGTATTTACTAGCATTGAGAGTCATTCCTCACATTTACCTGGCAGCAGTGTTTTAAACCTGCAGCAGAGAATACAGAGGCCTGAGGGAAAGTTTCGCTCCCGTCCAGCTCTGGGGGTTTATTTATTCCTGTGCTGACAGAGCAGTTTTGTCTCCTGGCCTTGCACTAGTGCAAGTGTCCATAACAAGAGGCATTGTCTGAATTTCCAAAACAGAGAACCATCCTAGGGCAGGGTAGGAATGCTGCTTTGTAAATGCAAAACTTTCAGGACACCTGCAGTAAAATTTAAATTAGCAGCTTCAACTGAAAGTTCAACCAGTGCAAATTTGATGAAGCATCACCACACTCTGTGCAATCACCTCGGGTTCCAGCCCTCACTGCCCCTTTGCATCCTACTGGCCATCTGTCCATCTGTCTGTCCATCCATCCATTCCTGTCCATCCATCCATCCATCCATTCCTGTCCATCCATCCATCCATCCATTCCTGTCCATCCATCCATCCATCCATTCCTGTCCATCCATCCATCCATCCATTCCTGTCCATCCATCCATCCATCCATTCCTGTCCATCCATCCATCCATCCATTCCTGTCCATCCATCCATCCATCCATTCCTGTCCATCCATCCATCCATCCATTCCTGTCCATCCATCCATCCATCCATTCCTGTCCATCCATCCATCCATCCATTCCTGTCCATCCATCCATCCATCCATTCCTGTCCATCCATCCATCCATCCATTCCTGTCCATCCATCCATCCATCCATTCCTGTCCATCCATCCATCCATCCATTCCTGTCCATCCATCCATCCATCCATTCCTGTCCATCCATCCATCCATCCATTCCTGTCCATCCATCCATCCATCCATTCCTGTCCATCCATCCATCCATCCATTCCTGTCCATCCATCCATCCATCCATTCCTGTCCATCCATCCATCCATCCATTCCTGTCCATCCATCCATCCATCCATTCCTGTCCATCCATCCATCCATCCATTCCTGTCCATCCATCCATCCATCCATTCCTGTCCATCCATCCATCCATCCATTCCTGTCCATCCATCCATCCATCCATTCCTGTCCATCCATCCATCCATCCATTCCTGTCCATCCATCCATCCATCCATTCCTGTCCATCCATCCATCCATCCATTCCTGTCCATCCATCCATCCATCCATTCCTGTCCATCCATCCATCCATCCATTCCTGTCCATCCATCCATCCATCCATTCCTGTCCATCCATCCATCCATCCCTCCTCCTACTGTCAGAGCTCCCAAGATGCACATGCAGCCCAGGCCAGACTCTGCAGACACCAGGCTGTGTGGACACTGAGGTGGCACTTTCCCAGTGCTCTTGGTGTGTCCATTCCCCATGGAGCCAACAGGAGGGTGCTTCAGAGCCCAGCCACACCTGCAGTGTTCGATTTTTGGGGTCTCTGAGCCTCCAGGATTGGGTGTTTCCTGCAGCCACATAGTCTGTGCTCCCTGACTGGGCAATTCAAGTCAGGCAATTAAATTCAGGAGGATGAACCCAAGCTTTAGTGCCTGCTTTGCACCGGAGCCAAGAACACTCCCCTGCAGAGACTCAGGACAGATCTGCATATCAGCAGGTTCCTCCCACCACCAGGGAGGTGCCCGCCCTGTTCCAGTGAAAATCACCCTCCAAAGCCACCCTGGCACCCAGCTGCCATCCTTCTGAACTTTCAAACCAGTGCAGAGGAGTTTGGCTGCCTCTCCTGGTGAATCTGGCTGCAAATTAATCTTCATAGCAGAGCTCTGCTGGCTCTGAGACCAGGCAAGTCAGAGCCTCCAACCATCCATCAGTGAGCTCTGCTAGCAGGAGAAGCACTCGAGGGCACTAGGGCAGCGAACAGAAGAGAAAACCCAAGTAGGTCACGTTCACTAAAAACACCAGTCCATTCTTAACTATTCATCATATTGTACACCTCTGATGGGCCTGGGATTGCAGGAGAAAAATTGCAGTGTCTCCCTCTGGCAGCAGAGTGGTTTCATTCATCACATGCGTTGGTATGAGTGGGCAGTGGAGACTGAAGTCCCTCCCTCTGAATTTCAGCCATCACTGCCTCTTGCAGTGGGTCCCAGAGTCCTGGGGAGAGCTCTCAGCTTCTCCTGCTGCCTCTGAAGTCAATCAGCTGCGAGGGATGTCCCAAAGCCACATTTATTTAGCAGAGAACAAGCTCTGAGTGCCCCTGCTCCAAGCACCTGTGCCTCAAGGAGCTGGCTCGTGGTGTCTTTGGGGATGCTCAGCTTAGCAATATCCCTCTCTCTTCTCTGCATATCAACCCCTCGGATTTTGGTGTTGATACCACAGACAGTTTTGTCCCTAAAGGGCAAGAAGGCAAACTATAAAGAGCAGGAAAAAAGGGAGGCAGAAAAAGTGAATAGGATGTAAGGATGCGCTGAGACAAGAGGACGATAAAAACTACAGATGAAATATGACTAAGGCAAAGAAAAGGAACAAAGGAATAGTCACAAATGTTGATTTAGAAAATGTACAGAACAGGAATACTGGATGTTATCACTTTAAGCTCAGTGTTAGGTGTGAGAGCTTTGGCTACGGTGAGTTTGGATGCGCTGGCTGAGACCGTTTCACCCCAGTTTGAGCTACCCAAGAATAAAGTTTGACATACAATGTGATCTGTCAATCGAGGCTGCTTCACAGAAAAGGAGAGAAAGAGAGAGACACCTCCCTCCTCCAACAATAGGCATCAGAGCAAGGCCAAAAGAATCCTCTCCTGTCAGAGAAGAAGAAATCAAGCTCAGTTGGATGCGAGCCTGGGGCAGGACAAGGCTCTATCTCACACACGTGCCTGGCCTGACAGGGGTTGTGTCATCTCATGCCAAGACACAGCAGCAAGCCAGATTTTCAGCTTATATTTAATTTAGCTCTTGCTCTGAACATTGCTGTTTGAGCTGGTGATCTACCTGACCCATCAAAACCTGCAAGGGCTGAGCTTCCTTTCATTGCTTTATCCCGAGTTTGAAGTGGAGATGGTGAATTCTAAATTTAGAGCGGCTCCAGCAGCACGCTGTGCCTACCCGTGCTTGCATTCTGCTTTCTGGAAAGATGATGACCAAACCAAATCCAGATTTCCTTTTAATCTGGCCTATTTGAAATCAAACTGCAAAGGAAGATACTTAAGCTGCTACTGTGAAACGTGCTGCTCCATGAATTAGTAATTGTGTTGATCTTCTACACTGGGGATTTTTTTGCCTGTGTTGCTGTTTTCTTACTGCCACTCAACGTGAGGAGCTTTTATTTGAATGAGACTATTTCAAAGCACTTTTACGCTCATGTAGAGTCAGGGACTTATTTACTTTCTGACAGTTATTTACTTCCTGTAAATATTTCACAGCCACAGGACCTCCCAGATGAAAGCAGAGTTTGCTCTGTGCTCCTGTTCAGGAGTCTAATTAAAAACAGAATAAAATGGGAGGGATGGAGCTACGAGCTAACTGCAATGGATGTATCTAGAGGGAATTCAGCAAGGGAGCCTTTTCTCGGCACAATTATTGAAGCATAAAAGCAGAGGAAAAGTGCCCAACACGGAACTGAAAGCCTGAGATTGATAAGGAGAGCAGAGGCTTCGAGAGCCAACGCTGCTCCTGTACAAACTCTGCTGCCACCACTGAAAGCTGATCCTCGTTGCTGTTCCACATCACCAGAGCCAGAGCCTCCTTTGGCCTCAATAGCCTCCACAGCGCCGAGCTGAGCACCTCCCTGTGCCTGTGACCCCAGAGCCACCGCCATGGGGACACAGCTCCTGGAGCCACCTGGGGCTCAGGGCATCGCCCCGCCTGGGGCAGGTCACTGATGCCACCGATGGCCAACACACCGCAGTCTCTCTGCGGGTTATGGACTTTCATCAGCGCTGCTACTTTCTCCAGGACGTTAATCATTACAGCAGAGTGACCAGCACTCCATATTTGCATAATTTCCCACAATGAGTGCTGCGGAAAAAGTCAAGGACTTCAAAGTAATCAAGTAAAGAATAAGAAAAAATAAACATCAAGCATTACTTCCCCTAGTTTGGGTTTTTTTGGTTTTTTCAGAAATACCTTATTTGCTCTTGGTTGAGGAAAGATTTCTTACCACAGCTGTCTAGAGGGCAAGGGCAAATTGCTTCAGGTTTTGAGTGAGGATTTTTCATTTAAAAGAGTGCATTTGGAGACAAGGGAGATTATGAACAATCCTTTAACAAGATCCTCAAGCCATCAGGCTGTTTAACATTATTGATCAGTGCAGACAGAGCATATTTTTTAAAAAATCTATTGGATTAAAATGGAAATGGATTTCTTGTTCTGACTCCTCACAAACTCGGTTTCACTTTGCAGCAGAGGGGCAGCCCCAGGTGAGGGGAGGTGACCCTGCCAGGGGCACTGCCCTGTGCCCCTGCCTGCTGCTCCTGCCTTGGACACTAGCACAGGCCCAGCAATCCCGGGTGGGGGATGGCTCTGTCCCAAGAAAAAAAAGGGATATTTCAACCAAAAAAAGCCCCTAACTACATCAAATCAGAAGAGACATCTCCTAGCAGCTCATTGCTACAGCAAGCCTGTTTAATAGGGGGAAAAATCACCTGGGTGTGTATTTTAAATACTCTTCTTTCGAGAACATACAACACTAAGTCACAATACGTCCGGATCTGATTGATGTCACCCACCTAAGCAATAAAGCTTCCTTCTCCAAAGGGCCCATGGTGGGGATCACAATTCTGAGGATTTGTTGGCAAAATAAATAAAAAGAAGCACTTTCCTGTAAATTAGTGCCCCAGAAGTTGACAGCAATAGTAGTAAACAATAGAAATAATTTGTATTAATAGCCATGTTTATTCTAATGATGTTGGCATTGTCTGTGAAGATTAATTGGCAATAATGTTGCAAAAACGATTACAAGTGAAATATGCACCATAAACCTAAAATAATTTGACTGACCTATGTTCTAAAGTAAAATATTTACAGTAATGAGATTCTAATTATCCTTTGTTATGGCAGGCCATTCTCCACACTCCTCTTTATTGATAGGAGATGTATTGTTTCAGCATTTTAGCTCAATTTATTTTCTCACATTTGCATTTCCTTATGCACAGAAAATGAGAGATGATCATTACCTTCTTCACTTTGCATTCAATTTACATCAACAGCACATTACCTCATTCTAACTCATTTATCAGCCACAGAAATTTGATAACAAAAGCTACTGTCAGTGATGAATAAAGATCATTTCAAATGGAGCAAGAAGAAACAAGATGAATTATAGGTTTCAGGACCTTTTGTTTGCTCAAGAAAAGGAAAATAAAGGATTTTTTCCACCTAGACAAGACGGATCTCACAAGGCCGCAACTCATATTCAGCATCTCCTATTCACCTGCAGCTGACGGGTCTGTGCTGCACACAAAGGTAACCCCAAATACCCACACAACCATAAATGCCTGCCTCCTTTTTAAAGAACATTTAAAATTTTCTGGACCGAGTGCACGGAATTTCTGGTTCATAAGCTCGAGCAAAACTTGGACAACTCCCCAAGGGTATTGCAGCCTGAGAGCAATTAAGGATTGCCAGCTCGGGATGCTCCCCGTGCCTCGGAGGTGCTCGGGGTGTCCTTGCACTGATGTTCTGACAGCAGAACATCAATCCTGCGCTGCTGGGAGCCTGCACATCTGGGGACCTTAACCCAAAGGGTTACCCCGAGCCAGCAAACAGCACCTGCCCTTTGGAACTGTTGACTGAGCTCCTCCAGCCCAGCAAGCTGTCAGCGAGAGGCTTGGGCAGCGGGAGGAAGATGGCAAATATCCCCCTCATACTCTCCGTTTGTCTCCTGGGAGCTTGTCTTGGTGATGAAAACACAGGTGAGTTCATTTCTAACCCAGCAGATCCTTCACTTTTGGGTACAGGATGTTACAGACTGGCAAAGGGACAGTTTGTCACTCGATCGTGGGACAGCTTGTGCAGCCTTGTAAGAGACAACAGCTCAGATGCGTTACTGCATTTTATAGCTCCTCTTTAAAGCTCTGGCTCTTCTCTGGGGGAATGAAATAATAGCTTTTATGCTGATTTTATACAGCATGTGTCACAGGGATTAATTTTAAGAATGGATTTTTTCTTAGATTTTTTGCAAGTTTAAGCTTTCAGCACTTGATTCAGCCATTTTAGAAGGCACACAGGAGGGGGAAAGAGGAGAGCGCTGCTGGTGGAGTGACAGTCACACCTCTTCATGTGCCATCACTTTGTCCTGGACAACAAACAAGCGCTCACATCCATAAAACAGTCATTGGATTTGCCGCTGCGAGGATTGTTTAAAGCCAAACCCAGTGTGATTTTAACAAAGACTGTAGGATGCAGCCAAAACTGTAGACAAGATAGAGCACTTGATGGATGTGGGCAATCACACATAGTAATGCAGGCTGTTGCTTGATTTATCTCTAGCAGCAACAGTTCCAGCAGAGGCTGCTTTGCATCCAGTGTGAGCTCTTGTTTGCTGCAAGGCTGCTCTTTCTTCTTTCATTAAAGCATTGCTGGAAACAGGTTAAAAAAAGGCTCTTTCCAGAATGTCTGCTCAGCAATGGGAAGTGAGCAGAAGCTCCTACTGTTGCCACCACCTATAACACCCAGGTGGCAGGACAGGTGTGCCCTGCCAGCACCTGCCCCCAGACTCGTCTCCGTCCCTCAGATTCGGGTTCAGAAGTTGGTAAATGGTGTGCGAGTGTATTCTCAGTGAGAGGATGGGTTTCAGCCCAGTGAATGCCATTCCTGTCACCCCACAGGGCCTGCAACCTTCACTCCAAATCAAGCTTTGCTTGTAAAACAGCATGTGGGATCAGTAAGCAACGGAGAAAGCCTAGAGGGATCTGAAGGGAGGTAAAGCCGCATTCATTAAAATGAATTCTCTCCATTAAATGGGTTAATTACGGCAGGTGCCTGGCACATCCCAGGGAAGAGATGAAGGAGCATGTCTGGTGCAGCTGCCTCGCCCCAATGTGTGGCTGTGCCCACACCACATTCCCCGGGCAGAGCACATGGAGAGGACACAAAACCAGGGCAGGCTGCTCTATCCTTCCCACCTGAGCCTTTCCTGCCCAGCCTGGGGTGGAGCTGGAGGCTGCAGCCAGGCCACGAGGAGAAGGGGCAGGTCAGGGTGCCTGGGGCTGTGTGTGCCTGTCCCACACGTACCCCACGAGCCTGCGGCTGGGAGGGCACCGGCAGGGGATGCAGCGGGGAGGGCACTGGCAGGGGATGCAGCTGGGAGGGCACTGGCAGGGGATGCAGCTGGGAGGGCACTGGCAGGGGATGCAGCTGGGAGGGCACCGGCAGGGGATGCAGCTGGGAGGGCACTGGCAGGGGATGCAGCTGGGAGGGCACTGGCAGGGGATGCAGCTGGGAGGGCACCGGCAGGGGATGCAGCTGGGAGGGCACTGGCAGGGGATGCAGCTGGGAGGGCACTGGCAGGGGATGCAGCTGGGAGGGCACCGGCAGGGGATGCAGCTGGGAGGGCACTGGCAGGGGATGCAGCTGGGAGGGCACTGGCAGGGGATGCAGCTGGGAGGGCACCGGCAGGGGATGCAGCTGGGAGGGCACTGGCAGGGGATGCAGCTGGGAGGGCACTGGCAGGGGATGCAGCTGGGAGGGCACCGGCAGGGGATGCAGCTGGGAGGGCACTGGCAGGGGATGCAGCTGGGAGGGCACTGGCAGGGGATGCAGCTGGGAGGGCACCGGCAGGGGATGCAGCTGGGAGGGCACTGGCAGGGGATGCAGCTGGGAGGGCACTGGCAGGGGATGCAGCTGGGAGGGCACCGGCAGGGGATGCAGCTGGGAGGGCACTGGCAGGGGATGCAGCGGGGAGGGCACCGGCAGGGGATGCAGCTGGGAGGGCACCGGCAGGGGATGCAGCGTCTGGAACAAGCCTGGTTCTTCACAAGCCAATGCTTTAGCCATCAGTGTCTGCTGCCAAGCTATTAGATTAAGGTCACTATTTTAACACACTCCATTCCAGCCAGAGCCAGGCTAGCATGAGGAAGGCAGAGGCACAAGCTTGCTGTGCAGGGGTTACAAACTGCCGAAGCTGAGCTCAGTCTCTTGCAGAGACATCTGCCACCGAAGGGGCTCCTTACACTGGTGGCCTGGTGGCCATCAGCCCACCCTGCCTGGGGCTCATCACAGCTCCTCAGAGCTCATCCTCTGCAGGCTCAGCGAGGCTGGGGTCTGCTCTGACCAGGAGCAGGACTTGCCACGAGAAGGGATGAGTGGCTGGAGCTTGTCCCTCGGGCTGCTCTGTCCCTGCCTGGCCAAGCTCCTGATCTCCTTAACCCTCGGGGCAGTCCCACAGGTGCCCAGCCCATGGTGCACAGAGCCCCCCGATGAGGGTCCGTGTCTGGGGGGCCACCAGCGCTCCAAGAGCTGCTGTGCCGTGCCATCTGGTGACACCAGGGGACATGCTGAGAGTGCTGGGGGTGTGCGGACAGAGGAGAGGCTGGGGAAGCACCGCAGGGACATCCCTGTGTGAATAACGTGGCTTGGAGAGATGGGGTGGGCGAAGGAGAGCCTCAGCAGAGGGGGTCAGGGGCAAACCCTGGGGGGGCTGGCACAGGACAGCCCCTGCTGCTGTCCCTGCTGCTGTCCCTGCTGCTGGGCGCGTGGTCCTGCCGGGAGAGCACCCATGGCAGCACCTGCAGGCTCCTGTGGCCCTCACCAGACCGTCACCATGGCAAGGCTGGTGGCCACCGTGGCCATGCCACCCGCACCGGTGTCCCTGCGGTGCCAGCAGCTCTGCTGGTGGCCCTGCCCAGGAGCTTGGCTGGCCCTGAAGGGGACACAAACACCCTTGCTGATGGGAGGTGGCCCAGGGGTGGGGATGGCTCATGTCACCCCTCCTGCTGGCATGGGCAGGGATGAGGAGCAGCGAGAGAAGGAAATGGCCATTGCTTCCAAGGGCCACTGCTGCCTGCAGGGACAAATGGCCTTTCCCAGCCAGCACAGGCAGAGACAGTTAAAGCAGGACAATTTCTGTGTCCAAACAAGACCTCACCAAACAGCAGCATGAAAAAGCCTATTATTTTCCCCTCTAAAAACAGCTTATTCCGGTCTGTGCATCTGTGATGGGAGATTCTCACACCATCTGCTTTAGGGTATTTTAAGCATCAAACTTCAGCACTCCCCATCACCCTCTTGCCATCAGTCATTGCTGCTATTGACTGCTTGATGTTTGGCTCTCCACATTTTATCCTTTGGATTGCACTTGAGCTGGGCACCAGAGAATCCTCAGGGACAGCACAACACTCTGGAAATGTCCCCGGCCATGGGGCAGCAGGGGATGAACACGGGGATGTGTCCATGGGGGTGAACACCCGAAAAGGGCTCTGTGTCTGGGGGAACAGTGCCCATCCCAGCTGCACCCACCACGGCACGCTCCTCCCCAGCCCCATCTCTGTTCCGATTGCAGTCTTCATCGAGAACAGAGAGGCCAGCTCCGTCCTGCAGAGGCAAAGGCGAGCCAACTCCAACAGACTGGAAGAGGTGATTCCGGGGAACCTCGAGAGGGAATGCATAGAAGAAAGATGCAGCTACGAAGAAGCCCGAGAAGTGTTTGAGAACGAAGAGAAAACGGTGAGTCTCGCTGCAGCCCCTCGCTCCCTCCAGCCCAGCCCTCTGTGAGCCCCTCGGGTGGGACAGAGGGGCAAGAGGGAACGGCCAGGAGAAAACTCGCAGGGCCAAGCGGAGCGTCTGGCATGGCTGATTCTCATTTGTGACCCATCCCTTGGGCTGGGGAGCTGCTTTAAAAGCTTTATGGGTCACCACTGGGGTGATGGAGGTGGTGCTTTCCCTGCAAGGCTTTTCCTTCAGCTTTGGAGCCACCCTGGTACTACTGCAGTCAGACTGCACCCAGAAATTAGAAAACAAAGGAAACTTTTTTTTTTCCCTTTGCAGATGCAGTTTTGGCAAACATACGTCGGTAAGAGCTGCTTTCTTCATGTTCTAATGCTAATATTCATCTCTCATTGCATAAAGAGCTGATGTTACTGTAACAAATAGATTTCAGCATCCAAAAACTGTGTTATGACTGAGCCAGTCAGAGCCTTGCACTCTAAATACTGCAGCTGCCCAGCCTGGGCTGTCCCTTTGGTATAGAAATGGCAAGCCAACAAAAAAATATGTCTTAGCATTTTATTTGTTCAAGCAGATATTTTTGAACAAATTTCAAAAACCTCAGGGAACAAAACCAGTTCAGGCAGACTACTGGAGCTCACTGAGCCCAGGTCACGCTCTGGGCTTCAGTTTCAGCTGTGTTGTAGAGTAAAATACCACAGCAATAATTAACACCCGTTCAGCAAACAGCAAATGCTCTGTTCTCGAGCAGAGATCTCCAGATAAGGCACAGCCTCGTGAAAGCACAGTGTGAATCCCTAGAAATGCCATATTAAAGTGGAGACGCAACATGATCATAGCAAACAGCTGTTGGCAATTCACACCATTGCTCCCAAACCCTTGCTTCACTGTTTTCTCTCCACATCTACTTTTTGTTTTTCAGCCTCCATCCCCAAAGACTCCTTGGTCTCTTAACAAAAAGAGTTCAGTGCCCACTACAACATCTGAAACTAATTTTAAGGACATTTCAATAAATGAACTGTTTTGTAGACTGGCAGAGTGCCCAGAACATCTCACTAAAAAGCCTTAAATAATTCAGATTATTCAGTCCAGACTATAAAATAAAAACATTACATTTGCATTGTAGGACTGTCCTCTCAAAAAACAACTGATGATGCTCAGCACTGCGTTTGTTTCCCTGCCACTGTAACAAATGAGCTCATCAAAAATAAGGAGTGCCATATATTCCTCTGTCATCCAAAGTGCCTGGGTTACAGCTCGGTGGGCAAGCTGCTGTTCCCAACCCCTGCAGCCCCCAGGAGCTCACACCCGAGCCCAGCTGTCCTCACCGGGCAGCAGCACCAGCTGCAATCCTCACCTTACTGCAAACCTCCACACCGTGACTCAGACGAGCCCAAACCATTTTGTTCCTGTTCACATTTTTGCATTCCAGCTCATTCCCAAAACCCCACTGAGTGCCACACTTGCTGGCAGGACACAAACACAGCAAGACCTTCTCCTTCCTCCGTTTCAAAGTATTTCAAAGGGCATCCCCTGCCATTAACATCACTGATTTACTCCTCCAAAGTGTTGGATCACCAATTTTGAAGTAGTGTTTTCATTAAAGCCTCAGGTTCTCAGCTGGAGGCAGCTGTGAAAATGGCACATAAGGGAAAATCTAGACCAGGTAACAGTAGTTTCTCAAGACTGAGAAAGAAAGAGCAGTGATGAAGCTTCTCAATCCTAATGCACAGAGAGGTCTCCACATCCAAGTGGGCAGACCCAAACTTTCACAGAGCAGCTTTAGTGTTAAAATAATCCAGATTAGGATACTTAAACTCTTGAAGAAGCAAACCTAAAATTGTCCAGTCTGAGGGCCTGTTGAGATGCTGCAGGAGGGCGGCTGAGGGGGTTCTGCTGCAAGGAGCAGAATTAACCTGCGGGGCACAGGGGACACATTGGGACTGGAGTAAAGCTCTGCTGGTGGCGTCACCCAGCGCTGGCACTGTCTGGTGACGCTGGGGTGCCAGGATCCGCCGTGTTTCCCACTGTGAGGAAGGAATTTGTGCTGTCTCTGGTGTGCCTGGCACAGAGCAAGGCTCCAGCCCGCGGTGGGCACCAGCCCTGGGGACACTCGTGTTTGCTGACCCTCCTGTCTTCTCCCCAAGATGGAGATCAGTGCAACTCCAACCCGTGCCAGAATGGAGCCGTCTGCAAGGACGAGATCAATTCCTACGTGTGCTGGTGCCCAGCTGGGTACGAAGGCAAGAACTGTGAGATAGGTACGTTCCAGGGGCTCCTCCAGAGGCTGTTCTGCTCTGCCTGAAATCCCATGGGATCAAAGCTGGTTCTGAGTTCACCCGAGCAGGGGCAGTTTCAGACACATCTGGCTTTGCTGTGGGGCACTGCAGGAAAGTGTGAATTCAGCCTGGTGGTCGTGGGATCACAGGGGAACGTGCTTGGGCACACAGCCGTGGGTACCTCGGCTCCTTCCCAGCCCCCAGCCGAGCCCCAGCTCCCGTGAAGGGTTCAGCTCAAGGCCTCGTGTTCAGCTGTGGCTGCCAGGGCAAATGTTGACACAGAGCCCTCCCGGTATGTCCCAGCACAAGCCTTTCCAGGAGTGCTCACCTGCTGAGAGCAGCAGTTTCCCACAGAGCCCATTCTCCCACTCGCCTTTCTCACGCCAGCCTGGGCAGGGCAGGATTAGCCCAACTTCCTCTCGATGGCACTCTGCTAAATTCATAACTATAATTATCAGCAGCAACCTTGATTCTGAAGGCAAATAAAAGGCAAATATTTTCCTGATGTGTTGAGGAGTTTATGAAAACCAAACAGCTGATAATTTAAGCAAGAGGGATATTCAGCTCTTGTATTTATGATATAATCAGGGGCTGTGCAACTCGCATAATGTGCTAGACTCACTGCACTAATAAAAGATTCTCTTTCTAGTTGTATTTCTGCTCTGGCAAGAGAGGAGCGTACGTTAAAAAGAGCATTTCAAAGTTGCATCAAATTTAAATAGTCTCATTGCAGATTTCTTGGGGAAGTGAGACAGGAGCAAAAATAGAGCTAGAAGTGAGGCGTGAAGAAGAGCTCTGTAAAAATAGTAAATGATGGCATTAAAATGGCTACAGGAAGGGAGGTGTCCTTGAGGAAGTAGGAGTAGAGTTAATCTGCTGTGAAGTTATTTGAAAACTCCCTGAGAATTGTAAGGGCCTCTGCAGATCAGTGGTTTCCCACCTCCAAAGTGTTCCCACCACAGAGGAGTGAGAGGTGGGGTGGGAAAAGACAGGTGCAAGTCACGGAAATCTCGCTCTGCCTCGGGCTGGGACTTGTTCCATCACACATTTCCTGCCGAAAAGGGTCTTCCGAGTCAGGCTGTGACAATTTATTGGTACGTCAGGAAGAACATAGGGCTTGTCCCAAAGTTTGAATTCAGACCCAGCAATAATCCCAGCAGAAAGCCCTGTTTGGTTCAGGGTTTGCTCCAATCTGACACGTGGTGTTCACCTCTGCCACAAGCATGGGGTGGGGAAAGCAGCAGGCAGTGGGGAAATCACGTGGCTCGTGACCAAATATTTGCAGGAGCCCTTTAGGGTCAGGGCTGCCAAATTTCAGGCAGTCGCAGTTGCTGGAGGCAGGAGGCTGTGCCAGGGCTCTGTAAGCTCCACCTGCCTTCTCAAAGCAGTGCCTGGTGTCCCTTCATTATGAGCAGGGATGTGGTTGTCCTTCTTCCCACTCTCCTTGCAAGCAAACATCTGATTTCCATGGTCTGGATCAGCCACAGGTTACTCAGCCCAAAAGTCCAAGTCTCAAATCTCTGACCGATTCTGTTCCAAAAGAGCTCTCACAGTGTCATTTTCATTTCTTCCAGACTTCACTTGTGCTATTAAAAATGGAGGCTGCAAGCACTTTTGCAGTCACAACGCATCACAGAAGGTTGTGTGCTCCTGCGCTGATGGCTACAAACTGCATGAAGATGGAAAGTCCTGTGAACCTACAGGTTAACTTTTAAATTGTTTTTAAGAGGATTGGGTTGAAGTTTTCAAGACTTTGTCTTGGATTTAGATACATGAATTTCATAGAAATGCAATATCTCATTGGAAACCTCATTGCTTGTTTTCCTGCTTAGCAAATGTAGAGCCTGAGCCTGCACTTTCCCAAGGGCAGATGTGGGGTCTGGCTCAAAGGATTCAGTTGAACATCCCTTTTTTAGCCTAGCTGGGTGGAGAAGGAGGGTAGTTGTCCAGGAATTTGCTCATAAGGCAAATGCTCATTTCAGATGGCTGTTTGCACAGGCTCCTCTCCCACCTGCAGCCATCTTTCAGTTCTAGATATGGATCAGAAGCTTTCTGGAGGCAGAAAGGCAATGTTCAGCTACAGCAGCACCCAGCCAGCCAGAGCTCACCCCCGTGAGCTTCCAGCAGGAGCTACTCTTTAGTTACTGATTCTGCACTGAGGATGCTCTGAACTTTTCAGAACAAAAGAAGGTTTTGCTTACTGTAAATCCTCTGCTGGTCCATTTCAAGGCTGGCCATCACCCAGTGTCTCATAATTCCCTGAGCTGGGCGGATATGAGCGAAGCTTTGTGGTGGTGCTGTCCCCCCAGCAGTGTACCTGCAGAGACCCTCAGTGAGAACCAGACCCTTTCTCAGCTGCTGTACCCAGCAGGGTGGAAGGAAAATGCATTGCTTGAGGCTGCAGCTTCCTGAAGGGCTAAAGAATAGCTGTTCCTGTTCTGTTCCCAGCTTTGCCCTGCTCCTAGGCTGTTACAGTGCCTATAACCACGGACATGTGCACACCCAGCCCAGCCCAGCCCAGCCCAGCAAACTGGGCACGAGCACCTCAGAGCACACCTGGTACAGGAGAGAGGACACTGAGCACATAAATATTTTGTCATCTAAAGTCTGTTTAGCATTTGCCACTGTCACATTTCTAACACCTGAGTGCAGCAGGTTTGCACACCCCAGCTTGCACGCAGTACCTGCACAGGTGAGTTGGTTTGCTGGGCTCTGACAGCTACAGGAGGAGCAGCCTGACCTCCTGAACGTGCTGGCTTTCAGCAATCAGTGCAGGGAGTA
Organism: Origma solitaria; assembly: GCA_013397895.1. Taxonomy (NCBI): domain Eukaryota; kingdom Metazoa; phylum Chordata; class Aves; order Passeriformes; family Acanthizidae; genus Origma; species Origma solitaria. The sequence continues at coordinate 604,985 of VZRL01006494.1, read as the reverse complement.
TCTTGGGCTGGGAATCCTGTAACAGAGATCATCAGGAGCTCAGGCCTCTGCTGCCCAACATTCTGCATCGCTTTCACTGGACCAGAAAGGTTTCCTGTTAGCAAGATCATCTTTCAGGTTGGGTGATTGCCCTTCCTGCAAAAGCTTAGCTTTTGCTGGCTCTGAAACCTTCATTTCATAGGCTAACCTTGCGGGTACCACTTTCCATCACTCAACACTTATTTAAGTCCTGTTCCTGAAGTGAGCTGTTTAAAAATAAAGGATGAAGTCTCAGTAGGCCACGCTCACATCTGATTTTACACTAATGTTTGTTTGCTCAGTGCTTCTGAAAGCTTTTCAGATGAAAGACAATGCCTGGTGCTATTTACTATTTTGACTGCCACTACCAGCAGGAATTCGGCACGCACTGCGTGGGAGAGAAATGGGAAGAGCTCGTCTGAAACGAGCCTACAGATGAGATCTTCATTAACAGAGAAAATTATACAACTCTAGGAAGAGTTTATTAATATTTTCCTCACCTTGGTGCCAAGCAGGATTATCTGTACAATTGGCAGACCCCATTTCCTGCCCTCTCCCGGCTGGCTGTTTATTGTTCTGTAGAAATGCCGGCCAAGTGCTTGGCTGCCCGGCACAAGATTCCCAGGTATGCACCCGAGCGCCCTGCCAGGAGCAGGCACAGCTGCCCCTGCCCATCAGCATGCACACTCTACACAAGCTTTGTCACTTTTAAAGCTGTTCAGATGTCATTTCTAAAGCCCAGAAACAATTTATACCTTTGCTACTGTCACCGATCAGCTGCACTGCGGCCCCAGGGCACAGGCACACCTGCACAGGGCGCACGTGGTCAGCCCACAGCCCTGTCGGTCCCAAACTGCGCTGAGGTGAGGCAGCCTTTGCCTCCTCGCCGCTCCTTTGGTCACTGCAAGTCTCGTGTGACACAGCCCTGTGACTGCTTCTCCCCCAGTGCCATATCCCTGCGGGAGGATCACGGCCCCCGAAGCCAAGAGGAAGCTCACGCGCTCCATGAACACCTTCGAGCACTGGAACGTCACCGGCGACGAGCTGGATGATGCCCATGACGAGGGGCAAGACAACGCCACGGAAACCAGCACTGCCACCACGAGAATCACCCCCGTGATCAGGACGAGCACGAGGGTGGTCGGCGGCTCCGACAGCATGAAAGGAGAGGTGCCCTGGCAGGTACCAGCTGCTTCTGCAGACCTTCTCTAACCCCAGCAGTCGCTTTCTGAGCACAGGATAGTCTTACTTTGAAATACCCAAAGCCTGTCTCTGAGGTTAGTTAGGTCTCCAGCCTAACAGGAGCACAGCTTCTTTCCATGCACAATGCCACAGCAACAAAATTTGCCTGGATTGGGCTCTCCTCTGGCAAAAAAGCAGAACTCAGAGTCACAGCAGATTTACCTGGTGGGGCACAAAGGGTTGAGCTACAGCAACAGATTGCCCAGTAGTCCATGAATGTAGCAAAAGTAAGCTAAAGGCTGAGGAAAGGGAGTTTTGCAAGGCACAGTTTTGCAAGGAGCAATGCAACTCATTTTTTGGCTCCATCAGTTTCAGCAGATCATAGAATCGTCCAACCGCTTGGGCCAGAAGGGACCTTAAAGATCACCTAGCTCCAAGCCCCTGCCGTGACCAGGGCCACCTCCCACTAGTCCAGGTTAACACAGACCCCTGGGTGTGATTTCCATCTGCTCCCACAGGTTTTGCTGGTGAACAGCGAAGGCTTGGGCTTCTGCGGCGCATCCATCATCAATGAGAAATGGCTGGTGACGGCGGCGCACTGCCTGAAGCCAGGTTACACCCACAACCTCACTGCCGTGGCAGGTGAGCCCCTGGGGCAGGAGGGGAGGGACACGGGACAGGGTTTGTGCCGCTCAGGACACAGAGGAGTGGCCGTGGTGATGGGCAGCTTGGGACATGAGCTGCTGTAGGGCACGAGGCCCCTGCCATGGGCTGCACATCTCATCAGCCTGGTCCCTGCAGGTGCCACTGCCTCTGCTAGGAGCAGTGAGCTGGGGCTGCCTTGGTGCCAAAGGCACGGAGCTGCTGGACCTCACTGCAAACACAGCTCAGCCTGGCCGTGGGCAGGCAGGGTCTTGGGGAGGCAGACAGGAGCTGTGCGGTCAGGCTGCACAGTACCTGATGCTGCTACTTGACAAATCAAATTTGTATCTGTTCCAAAAAAGGTGTTTCACTCTGACTAGTGGTACCCAGCTGTGCCAGACCCCCCGCTCAGCATCCTGCTGATAACTCAGCTGATAACTCTGAGTGGGGGCTGATGAGCCTGGTGGTGATACCTATCACAGCTGCAGCAGAATCTGCTTCCCCAAAACATTTGTTTCTCCCCAGGATAAATCTCTACATAGGTTACACCAATATAGGCACAGGGATGTGGTTAGTAATTGCTTCCAGCAGCACTGAGAGCAGGCATGGAAGATTCATGCTTTTTGTTTAAGCACTATGCAATGTATTAGTGACAAAAATGACATTTTACCTAAGCCTTGACACACTAAGTTTGTACCTACACAAATGAGCTCATCCAAAGGGCTCTGGCTGCATCCTGTTAGCGAGGCTGAGCTCCTGAGTGGGCCTGGCAGCATCATGGAGGCTGAGTGCCTTGAGGCTGGGCACCACCGCTGGCTGCTGGCAGGACGAGGCTCACAGTGTGCACACAGTATTTTTTGCTATCTACTTCCAGGCAGTTTTGTTGGAAAGCCCAGCACAAAGCCCAACCGCGCACCCACTAACATGGGAAAGTACAAGTGCAAAAACAACCTCTCTCCAGAGAAGCACATTTCCACCTGATGACAAGTTTTGTGTTTGTTGCATCTGCAGACAAACTGCCTCTCCTTTCAGGCTGTCCCCTGCACATCACTCACTCCCTCCGTTTAGTACACATTATCAGGCAAGGCCCCTCACACTCCCTTCACACTGCTCTGTGGCACCACTGGGTTTCCAGGGCAGGATTTTGGCCAGACAGCAAATCGTGAAAGCAAAACATCATTTTGCAGGGCTCCGGGACTATTGAATTTGTGTCTGCACCATGTCCACTGCATGGGCGACATCTGAGTCCTTCACATCTGTTCATGCTAAGTGTTTGGCTTTGTATATAACACACTAAGAGGCAAAAAAAATCTACAGCAGGAAGTGCAAGAAGCATTCCCCTCCCCTGCGCTTCTTTGCTTCTTCACTTTCAGCCCTGAACCACATTTTCAGGTCCCCAGCAATAGCAAGCATTTCTGACATAAAAAAAAGCCGCCTGAAAGTCTCCCGCACATTAATCTTGCGTTTCCAGCGTAGAAACGCAGCCTGGGCGGGAGCAAACATTCTCAATGTGCCCCAAAGAGCCCTCCCCGAGCGCCCCATCCCATCCCATCCCATGGATCCCATCCCATCCCATCCCATCCCATCCCATCCCCGCGCCACTCACCTCCCGCAGGATGGGCGCTCGGAGCGCCGCAGCCTCGGCAGCTGCTCACCGGCGCTGGGGCGTTCCGCAGAGCTCGGCCGGGCGGAAAGCAGCCCCCCAGCACGGGCTGGGCGCACCCCGCGCCCCCGGGGCCGCGGCAAGGCGATGGGGAGCGCTCATGCTGCGCCCAGCCTCGGCGGGGATGGGGACGCGGCCCCTGTCCGAGCCGGGAGCACGGAGCGATTCCCCTCGCTCCACCTGTTACGCCAGGCGGGAGGGGAGGCACAGGCTGCCGGCACTCAGCCGCGGGCAGCTGCAGCTGCCGGCAGCGACTGCGAGCAGCTGAGCCCGGGGCGCACGGCCGGGCACCTGTGAGCACCAGGGGGACACCGCTAGCCCCCCGCAACCCATCCTGCCCCGTGCCTCTCTGGGTTTAGAAAGGGGAAGGTAGGGCTTCTTTTAAAAATTATTTCTTTTAAATCCCGATTTTTCATCAGCGAGTTTTGCCCCTTTGCTGCAAGGATGACATCTCCTTACATCTCTTTGAGGGTGCTAAATCCCCAAAACAGCCACATTGCTGCTAACTCTGGCAAAAGCAGCTGGATCTTTGGTGGCTGATGGGATGATGTGTGCCCTGTGTCACTCCTGGGTTCTGCCAGCTCTGGGGACCTGAGGGACCCTGCAGCTCCCTCTGCCAAGGGGCCAGCGGCCTGGCCAGGAGCAGTCTCAGCAATCCGAGGGCTTTGCAGCCGCCGGGCTGGGCTGGAATGGCACCGGGATGGCACCCCCAGCATGGGCAGCGGTCCTGCCGTGCCGGGATCCAGCCCAGGTCACGTCTGTCTCTGCAGGTGAGCACAACGTCAGGAGCGATGACCACACGGAGCAGAGGCGCAAAGTGGTGAAGCTGCTTCCCCACCCCACGTACAACGCCGCCATCAACGAGTACCACAACGACATCGCCCTGCTGGAGCTGGACGAGCCCCTCACCTTCAACAGCTATGTCACCCCCATCTGCCTGGGCAGCCGGGAGTTCACCAACGCGCTGCTGAAGCAAGGCGTGGGCACGGTCAGCGGCTGGGGCAAGCAGCTCTTCCGCGGCCGCGCTGCCACCACCCTGCAGGTGCTCAGGGTGCCCTTCGTTGACAGGCCCACGTGCCTCAAGAGCACCTCGGCCACCATCCTGCAGAACATGTTCTGCGCTGGCTTCCCGTCGGGGGGCGGGGACACCTGCGAGGGGGACAGCGGGGGGCCCCACACCACCGAGATCGAGGGCACCTGGTTTCTCACGGGCATCACCAGCTGGGGAGAGGAATGTGCCCTGCCGGGCAAATACGGCATCTACACCAGGGTCTCCAAGTACGTGAAGTGGATAAAGCAAACCACGAGGCTCACCTGAGCCAGGGAGCGCTGGGTCTTGCTGTGCTGGCGAGGCTGCACTGTGCCGCAGGATGGATGGAGTGGTTGAAGAGGGACCACAGCAATCTCCGTGGTTTTAGGAAATCATTGCATTTCAATAAACATTTCTAAATGAAACTTTTGCTTTTGGAAGGCAAAAAATTGAGAGAATGCAATGAAAATGTGGTGAAATAAGGAAATAAAAAGCCCATTTAATGACCCATGGCTGCACGTCTGAATGCACTGGCGCTGCTGCGGCGGTGCAAGTCCCCAAATCCTGAATGCCGAGGTTGGTGGGTGAGCTGGGCAATGGCTCACACATGTCCCAGGTGTGTGCCAGGAGCGCTGCCCACAGCTGGCACACAGCAGAGCGGGCAAGGGCAGCCCAGCAGGCACAGGTAGCACTCAGCATCAGCCCAGGAGCAGGAGCCCGCGAGGGAGGGGAACACGCACAGCAGGGCACCCACAGTGCTCTCAAACACATGTTTGGACAAGGATCGGGCTGAGGTAGGTCATGGGCAGCGGAAAATGCTGCTCCTGCTTTGGGACAGCATAAAACTGATGGTAAAAATGACCCTGAGCCCTGCTGGGACATGTGCAGGGGAGGCTGGGGACACCCTGAGCTGTGCTGGGATGGGTGCAGGGAAGGCTGGGGACACTGAGCTGTGCTGGGACATGTGCAGCGGAGCTGGGGACACTGAGCTGTGCTGGGATGGGTGCAGGGGAGGCTGGGGATGGGGATACCCTGAGCTGTGCTGGGATGGGTGCAGGGGAGCTGGGGACACCCTGAGCTGTGCTGGGATGGGTCCAGGGGAAGCTGGGGACACTGAACTGTGCTGGGATGGGTCCAGGGGAGGCTGGGGACACTGAACTGTGCTGGGATGGGTGCAGGGGAGGCTGGGAACACCCTGAGCTGTGCTGGGACGGGTGCAGGGGAGCTGGGGACACCCTGAGCCAGGGCAGGGTTTCAGCAGCTGCTCTTTCAGATGTCAGTATGAGCACTAAGGTGCCTCTCCCAATTTCATTGCCACTGCATCCAGCAAGAAACTAATTGGATCATCTGCCACTGCTTACCTTACCTGCATTTTGATTTTAAGAAGGTTTTAAGTTGTTCCAAGGAAATGAAATAAAACCAACACTGTGAGCATTTTTTTTCTCCAGAATTATAGCAGATGCATCTTTGAACAGAATTGCATATTCTCATATGGATTTACTTAACAAGTTTTTAATCTTTAAATATAGATTTAACACATTTTTACAGGTACATATACAATATAGTTCATTTAAACCTGCAGTCAGAGAAAATTCTCTACTGTAATTTATACATATACATGAAGAGCCTAGTTCAACAGCATACTCAGGGTAACATACCATGTCGTGTGCAAATTTCAAATGTTAAAAACCTCAGACTGTACATTCAGATTTGCAGAACTTTTCAACCTCATAAATTAATAAAAGCTTCGATTTAAAACTATGGAAGACAAAAAAGATTAAAATCATTTAATATGCAACGTGTGCTATGTTTCAGACAAATATTTACAGTTGTACCTCAAAATGTGTATTGTTACCACAAGAATTGTTACCACTATAAACAGCCCCAACAGTAACTTAAGACACTCCTACTTTTCCACCTAACTAGTGCATTGTGATTGATTTTAAAATAGATGAAAAGAACCTTCAGTGGCTTAAAACCTCTGCACTGTGATTGCCAGTGGCTGAAGGACATTGGCATCATTCTAGGTGCTGTGTGTGGCTCAGTTCAGACTCAGCTGGCGTTTCTGAGGTGTGCAGGGCTTACCCACAACACCGGAGAGCCAAAGTGGAGAAATATCCACTGCGTGATGGGGAACCCCCGGGCAGCCACAGCCATCGAGCAGCTCAGCAATTGCTCCATACAAAAATGGTCACAAAACAAACCCCGTATGTTCTAACTCAGCTTGGGACTGTGGCTAAGGAGTGGTTCACAAATAAAAGTCAGATCAGAAAGGTCCCCCTCTAGTCCACTGAACAAACATTTCATTTGGCTGGGACAGAGCAAATTCACTACTGCATGCACACTATTAACCCTGCTCTCCACACACTCAGGTGCTCTCTGCACACATCTGCTTTAAAGTTCAAACCACCTGTACCTACCTATGTTCTACAAAAGCAAAACTAGACAAAGAAACACAAAATTAAATTATGGGTCTTCAACATTCTTTTTCCTTTCTCAAAAATTCAATAGATACATTTTCGTTAAAGATGCTGAAAAAGTCTTATCACAAGAACATCCTTAGTGCAAACATGGACATTTAGCTTGGATTTATGGCACGTGTTCCAAAAGTACATACATTAATGTAAACTTCAACACTTGCTAGATACAGATTTCAGCTTTGGGACACTTTGGGACCCTAAGTGATTGGCGACAACCCTGAGTTGTCAGTTTGACCTGATCCAAACCTCACTGAAATTAAGGAGGCTGACTGCAATGGGCTGGAGTCAGACCCTAAGTGCAAAAAGAGAATCTTTAGTGTTATTGCATCCTCACCTGTGAGATGATGCTCCTACAGAACATTACATTCACATAGCTGAAGTAGATATTTAAGAAAAATCCACCCATAAAATCAATTAAGCAGGACATACAGCTTCTTTGTTTGGTTTTTTTTCTTTTTGGTTTACCAAAACTCAACTCTTATTTGCAACTTCAACAGTTGTCAGCTAACGAGTAGGCCAAACCTACTTCAACCTGTAGAGAAAATTTCAAGCATCTAAACAAAGTGTCAGGAAACTTTAGTGTACTTCTCTGATGAAACATGATGTATGTCATGGAAAAACAGCCGGTAAAATTAATAAAATACCATACTTTCCACAGGCGAAAAAAAAACAAAGAGCAGAGAATGGCTTCCTTTATGAGCATGAGAAGCTGCTTAGGACCCCAGTCCCATTCAGTGCAGATGAAGCTGTGGAGGTCTGTGAATGTGATGAATAGTAGAGGACAACTCCAACTATTGTGCTATTTCTCTGTAACACTTAGTTGAAAGCTTCCAAAGAGCATCGAAAATAGGATGCTACTAGTTCACCCTTAATTCAAGGGGAACTAAACTTTCTTGTGTTACACAGGGCAGCATCTATAAAGTAATGGAGAATGATGTTAATATTAAAGCATCTTATTCCAAGAAATACATTGTTCCCTGTAATCATGTAACATTTGTATAACATAAAAAAAAGTAAGTGCACTCCTGCATTTCTCCCTAAAGCTGAACTCCCACTGGCTTCAGTGAGAGCCCTGACTGAGGCAGGACCACAGGGTTTGACTCATTTCCATCGCCTATCACTTCATTATCACAGCAAGGCCAGCTGATAGCTTCCCTAGGCTCCTTATCGTGTCAGGCTCAGAATGGTTTTCTACAGCGTCACTAAAGAGCTGTTCTGTGAGGCTGGCTGGCGTCTCAGGTCACAGGAGGAGCCCTGCTTTATGTTTCAAAGGCCAAAAACCCAGCGTTGCCCCTGAGGGACCCAGCACAAACACGAAAGCCTGTGGCTGCGGTCAGCAAAGTGCGTGAGTGGCAGTGCAAACAGCAGCAGCGGCTGCAAACTGCGGGCGTTTTAACCAAACCTAGCAAAACTCGCACACTTCAGCCAACATGCTCACGGCAGCCTGCGAAGCTCAAGCCACAAGCAGTGAATACCCTACTCAGGCAGATTTCAGCCACGGAAGGGCTGCCTGGAGCTCCCCCGGCCGAGGGGACAGTCCCCAGTGCCTGTCCAGCAGAGCACAGGACATGCCAGCTCGGTCCTTCAGGCACTGCTGCAGGGAAACCTTTGCTCAGCTTTATGGCATGAAGAGCACACACAGGATCCCCTTAAGGCTTGGAAGAGAGGATTTGGCAAGCGGGATGTTCAAACAAACTGGGAGAGGGTCTAATGTGCAGAACAGGAGCCTGTGGCCTCCTTCAATCACAGAATCCCAGAATGGTTTGGGGAGGAAGAGGCTTCAAAGCTGATGTGGATGCACCGCCGTGCCGTGGGTGCTGCAGGGCAGCTGAGGGGTGAACACCCACCCCTCACTTCCCTGGCACACACCTGCCAGGTGTGATCCCTGGCACTCTGCCCACCAACGACATGCAGAAATGTTCTGTCTCCTGCTCCAGGGCAGAGGAGGAGTAGGGATTGTAATGCTGGAGAGCCCTCACCTTCCCTGAAATAGAGATAACCTCGCACCTCCATGCTAATTCATGGAAAAGCCAAGTCTGTCATCGGGCAGTGCCTGAGCACTTCAGCAAGGCAGCTGAAACCAGCAGCACATGGCTGACCCTCAGCAGTAGTTATATTCTGAGTATTGCTCTGTCTGAGCAGAGCTCTCTCCAAATATTTTTCATTTTGAGCTCTGCATGTTACCACCTGCAATATAAAACTTCTCCTACATTATGTGCATAAAAAAATCCACCATGCGTTTGCACAGGAGAGAGCATAAATCTATTTGGAAGAAAGCAGCAAGGATTAATCTCAGAACTTACAGCTAGAGGCACACCAGAAGGAAAACTCATTTTTAAAATGATCTCCAAGCCAGCCACCTTCCTCCCATACAGCCTCATGGCTTATATCCAGGCCAAGATTTACAAGAGGACCGTGGATTTGCAAAGCTGGAAAGGGCTGGGGAAAAAGTATTTACCAAATATCCCTCTGATAACTTAAAATGGACAGAAGAAAGTTCCCTGCAACTTCATTGTGATTTGAATTGGCTCAACACTGGAATAATTAGCAGGCGGGGAGAAGAACAGCTTGTAGGCATGCAGGTATCAGCCATCCTGTGGTGGGAGGTTTTTGTTAGGACCACAGTGCAAATCTAAGAAAAAATGTGAAGGTGAGGGAACCATTTAATCTATTCAGTAAAGGCTTTGCCCTGAAAAAAATCCCTAACCCCAGATTTCTATGAATTCTGCTATGAAATTCTGTGTTTGGACATACAGTTTTATTTATCAGAGGGACCTGGGGCTGAGCAGTAAGAGAGGCACTGCCCCCACGAAATGCCAGAATTGCCTCTCCCCCAGCACTGAAGCCACTCCAGCACTCTGTAAGCTCTGGGGGACCCCACAGCTTGTTAATAAAGTTAATATTGCTCGCATGCAATCCAGCATTTCAGCACAAGCAGCTCCTAACACGTGAGGGCTCCGAAGCTCCCTCCTGCCCCTGCTCTGCTCTGTGAGCTTGGCTGCCTGATTCTCCCTCTGCTATACTGGAGCAAGAGCTCCATCTTCTGCAGAAGCAGAAAAAAGCCCAATGCAGACCATTCCCAAGGAGTCAGTGTCACCTGCAGCGTGACCAGCCCACAGGCTAAGGGGAATTGCTGAATGCAAAGGTACTGTGTGAAAATCACTTTTCAGAGTGCAAGTTGCTTGTGGCTGTAAGGACACATTGCTGCAAAGCTCTAGGAATAGCTCTAGGAAACAGCAGGAAAACATCCTACATCATCCCCCAGCATTTCCCGGAGTGCATGTAAAATTAGAATTGTGCCTCCGGACTGCAGGCACGACAGCAACAGCAAAAGAGAACAGTTCCCTTCACGGGGAAAACAGAGCCTCGGTGCTCTCAGACCCTGGGCCATGGCTGGGCAGTGGCGTGGCACTCACAGGAGGCATTTTCTGTGGTTTCACCTGGTGAAATTCTCCTTAGTTTGAACTCAGCAACTTTGTAAGCCAGCCTGGAGCTGACAGGCTCTAGGTTTTCTGGGATATGACCACTGACAATGCAAACCAGGGCCCAAAGTTTGCTAGCACCCTATTTCTGAGATGCATTCCCAGCTGGAAAACCCTTCTACATAGGACTGGCGAGATGGGACAGCTACACATGGAGAGAAGATCACGGGAGCCATAGCTGCATCTTGAAAACAGGGTGCCAGGAAACTCTGAGCATTTGTTAGCAAACTACCCCTGACATAAAACCAGAAAACCTTCAACCAGTGAGATCTGACTGCCCTGCAACAAAGGGGATAAAAAATACCTTCCTGCATAGGAAGGATTTCACTGAAATATACTGAAAAACCATCAAGAGCTGCCTGGAATGTTAAGCCTTTCAGATGGCTTCCTTCACGTTCATCAAAATAATAGATTGTGACAGAAAGGAAGTATTTAAAGAGAAATCTCCTTGCAAAGTTTGCTTCATATAGCCATAACTATCATACAATAATAGCATTTTTTTTTAATTGGAGTAAGTCTGTGTGGGTTTCCTGAGCTGTTCCCATCCCAAACCCTGGTCTCCCATTTCCAGTGGACAGCATGGTGATGAGGCAACACATGGAGTGGTGATGCTGCGTACATGGCAAGGGCAACAGGCTGCTCTTAAGGCATTTTCTTGTGTCATCTGGTATGCTTCCCTATCTACTCTATGTACATTTGCAGCTAGAAAATGAGAACTATGGGTCTCAGGACTAGAAGCCTTTGGCCGAAACCTGGTAACCTGTTTATTAGAAACTTTATCGAAGGATGGATCAACCAGCAGCAGCAGTGAGGGCAGGAGCGAGGCCGCAGGGAGGGAGGATTGCCTTTACAGTGCTGGGGTCAGGCCACGATGTCTTTTGCAGCAGGAGGAGGTTTGGCTTAGGCACCTCCTGTTCGCACGGGGTTTGAGCTACAGCAGTGAGGAGGCAAAACAGTCACGGGAATCCCTGGTCAGACTCCGTCTCTTCTCCCCGATCTTCTACCCAGTACTCTCGCAAAGAAATCTATGTTTTTAAATGCTTGGTTTTAATTTACTAGTGCCTAAAGTCTCAGAAACGTCTTAACGTGTTAAACAAATAAACAAATTTCCTTGCTTTCATTTACTACTTTTGCAGGCTTTTTGGAGTAGCTGCTTGCTTTTCTATTTTTCCGGCAGAGGCATACGCAGCCAGATTTAGTACATCAAGTGTAACGCAAATGGCTTAAAAGACCTGATTTGAGATATGAAATATTTCTGCTAGGCGTGCTATCAAATACCTGCAACTTTGGCATTCCGAAATCTGCAGTCACCGACTACTATCTGCAGGCTGTGGACAGGAATCCAGCCTTCTTTTCTTCTGTTTAGGTTTTTCACCAACCTTCGAATGACAACAGCGTTAGTGACAGAAGCCAACCAAGCCAGGAGCAGTTTGGTGAGGGCACACTCTGCACAACGGGGGGTGCAAGCAACAATCTGTTCAAAGCAGGAAGCATTTTAACAGGACCTGGGCATGCATTTAACGTACTCTTCCCATCTAAATTTAGGAACCTAATTAAAAAGCCTACACTGGCAGCACAGCTGCCTTGTGCACCTCTCTAGACCACGGAGAAGAACAGGATTCCCTCTCAGGTAATCCCACCCAAGACCTCCAGAGATGGCAGCTGAGGAAAACTGGCTACTATGGAGCCAAGGGCAATTATTTTCCTGACTCCTCTGCTATTCAGACTGATAGGATGATTTTAGTCAGGGTACTGTAACTAAATTCAAGCCAAGATTTAGGTAGCTGGAAATACTCATGCTCAAAAGTGACAACCCTCTGTCTCAGGCAGTGAAATTTGTGCTAACAAAAGAGCTTGGTGTGAGAAATCTTTGACTGGCACTGGCTGAAGCCCCCAGGAGAGGTGAACTTTCAGCAAACCTGAGATGCCTTGCATCTTGCTTTTGCTAACAACAAACTGAATTATTCAAAATGCAGTGGGTCTAGATGATCCTTGCAGATCCCTTCCAACTGAAATATTCTATTTTATCCTATTCTGATTTCCCTTGAAGTGCAAGGGCTGTTGCTGTCAGGCAGGAATCCTCCATGGAGCACTGACATCTGTCCTTTTACAGGCCAGTGCCTGCACAAACGTGATGCAGGTTCCTGCTAACATCGCCCTTCCCACGCCCCAAACAAGGCTCCTCCTGCTGAGACCCCAGGCTGGCTATGAGAGCTGCTCAGAACCACCCTGGAGAGGAAAGGCAGCCAGAAACCTGAGCCAAATTGCTGTAAACCTCAGGGGAGGCACGCTGCCCTCCAGACAAGGAGGATAATGGCTCACCAGGCACTGGGGGTGCCCAGGTGATGCTCCCAGCCTGAGGAGAGCACCAGCTGGGAGGTGTTGTGAGCACAGCTTTATGTACAGCACACCCAGGGCCCCCAGCCAGCCCCCAGCGAGCACTCCTGCAGCTGTCTGAGGGAGGAAAATACCCTGCAATTACTCATTATGGCTATTGATAGGCCCAGGGGAACAAAGCCTGGTGCTGAGCTGGGCAGAGGGAAGCACCATCTGAGGTGGGCAGAGCATGGCAAGAGGGCTGGGAAGATGTTGGTAAAACCCAGCTCAGCCAGCACCCATGGCAAGGGAAGGGCTGACTTGTTTTCCCAGTGCGGATGGCATCCAGTCTGGGCAAGGGAATGAATTCTGCCGTTTCTGGAGCAGGCTAAAGCTCAGGCACGAGCTGCAATGAGTGTGTGACCAGGCAGGTGACACTGCAAGGGACTGCCTTGGCTCTCAGAGATAAGGCACAGTAATCCTAAAATACCTACCACTGTCCCTCACCATCTTCATGCAAGAGCTGGATCTCATCCCCGTGTTTCACCAGCAGGTCCTCCGATCCTCTCCGCTTGCAGTCTGCAAGGGCTTTGTATTTTCCTGGAGACTGTGGCAGAAACAAAACCTTATCTTATTTAGCTGCATTTCATATCACGCAGCTGTTATTTCTGACTGCTGCAGGGAATGTGACAGAGCCCTATCAGCTACCTTAATTAAAATTATTTCAGGAAACTGAGACATCTTCTCGTTCCCCAAACTGAGATATGGAAATTCTGAGAGACACGGACAAGATACATCTGTTATCCAGACAGGAAAATAAGCCAGGACGACTGAAAGTGGCAGACCCTCAAGCCCTGAGGCTGTGGCACCTCCACCCACCAGCTGGTTCCCGTCCTCCTCTTCCGTGTCCGAGCAGTTGGAGAGGTACTGCTGGCCCGACCACTCCTCCAGCCCCTCGCAGATCTCCAGGGACTGCGACATTCCTGGCCAGCCTGCAAGACAGCGAGCAGCTCAGTTTGGGGCACCCAGCACCCCAGGAAAGCCCCAAGGGAGGGGAAGGGTCCGTACCTCTGTGGGGCTTGTTCTGGGGGGACACGAGCCCACCGTCCAGCATCACCGGGCTGGTGCGCTCCGAGTCGTTCTCTTCCGAGCTGATGGAGGCTCTCTGCTGCTTCCTGAGGGATTAAAAAAATAGAGAAATCGGTCTTGGTTTTACTTCACGAAAAGCAAACTCCACGAGGTTTTCTAAAACAGGGTCAGAAATAATACTGGTACCTCTTATTGCATGTTTCTATAAAGATTAAGGACTTTGTGCCTGGTTCTTAATCTCCCTGGGAGGGGAAATAAAGTTGCTGCAGTCTCTCTACCCCCGAATTAGAGCACTGCCTTGGATCTGTGTCCATCTGCAGCCCAGGCTGAGGTGCAGGCTCAGGGTGCCCTGCAGACCCTGTCCCCAGGCCACTGCCACCCCAGGGGGAGCAGGACCCCTCCCTGTGTCCCCAGGGCCAGCAGGCAGGGTCCAGCAGTGGGCACAGGGTGCCACGGACGGGAGGGTGCCACGGACGGGAGGGTGCCACGGACGGGAGGGTGCCCAGCAGCTCGTGGCACTCACCTGTCACTGAGCTGCGAGGACAGCGGGAGCTGCTCCGTGCACGAGCCCGGCTGCTGCTTCTCCTCTGTGGGGAGGTCAAACACCACCTTCAATCCACTCTTTATTAGCAACCGTCACACTTGAAGCATTACTTTAAAAATTAGACCTTCTCTACAGCACTATTGATTTCTGCTCAGAGAAAAAACAGACCTACGGACTCTTGCAAAGCACAGATTTAATTGTGATTAAGATGGCATGTTAGCACAAATCCAATACTGAGCATGCTACTGAGGGCCATAATATGCTTAAAATTAGGCATCTGTTATGCATCTTGTTGAATTAAACCTATGATAACAAATGTGAAATAATCCCCAAGGTACTGACAACCAAAAAAATGTACTTCTGTAATTCATTTTCACATAAGCACCCATCTTTTACTGCTCCAGGTTATGTTATTTCCCTGTAATGTAAGGCCTCACTCCAGCATTTTGCTATCAGGCTTTGAAAAATCAATTCTCCAGTGAGAATTAGTGGACTTGAACATTAGCAATGTGACAATAGGAAAGCTTCTGCTGCAGAGTGCATGCCACAGAGAAAATGGTCAAATGTACCTTTTATAAGCTCTTGCTGCTTGAACAAAATTTTTCTTATTTCATTCAACCACGCCATCTTCAGATCTACTGTTTGGGCCTGGAAGAAGAGAAAATTGTCTGAATTTTGAATTAAGAGTCATCCATTATAATGTAGGAATAAAATCTTACTTTTCTATGCTGTAATTATCTGAACTTCCCCTTTTTTTCCAAAGTTACCACTAAATTTTAAACAGTCTTGATCTTTTAAAATTGATGATTCCCATAACATCCAGGCAAGGCACAGTGGAAATTGCAGAGCTATCACTACCATCATAAAGATCAATGAGACACATATTCTTCTCACTGCTCTGAGGATGTGCAAATACCCAGATTTTTGAAGCTACAAACCTGCACCACATACACCTCTTCTCTCCCACTGTACCAGATTTCAAATTTCCGATGATCTCCTTTCACATTCTCAGTTATTCCAACTGCATTCATCTGCAAATCCAAATGAACAAAAAAATTAAACATAATACAAAGCTCCCTCCTCCCTAGGAATACAGACTTTTGACAGCATGTTAAACCCGTTTTCACTGAATTTAACATGTTTCATCAATTTTAATTTAAGTAGCAACTGAAAGTCATTATCTGTCTCATCCCTCCTGACTTTCTGTCAGCTTGCTGCACTTTGGATAAGCTTTCCAAAACCAATCAATGGACCTTCAGGAACTTTTCATTTGGGAATCAGTGTAGTCAACTGAAGCATCATCTCAGTTGCCTCTTTCAGCATAGAATTTCTCAGATTTGGCATATGAAGATTAATAAATACATGACACGTTATTTATCGACATACATGATTTCTGCCATATTATTCTTTATTTACTCAGTAAATTCTTTCTTTCTGTCTCTCAGTGATCTTTAAAACCCCTTTAAAAGCCTTTAGCTCCTTCAGGAGTTTGAGTTCCATGTCTTTCGGCCCCTGACCATCCCTGTAGTTGTGACACCACCCGAAGGTTCCCAAAAGAAGGGTTAATTTTTGGATACAGCCTGAGCTGCCCCAAGCCTGCCTTTCAGGATATGTGACCCACCTGAAGGAGCAGCTTAAACCAGGATTAGAGACAAGAACCTCTTCAGCAGCAGGAGCCCTCTGACCTCCCTCCTGAGCAGGCCATGAAGCTCAAAAATGCTGTAATACTGATATCACAGAAACCATCCTCCCACTTAAAGCAGAGTTTGCTGGCCATTTATCGCTGATTAAAGGATGGTCAAAAATAGCTCAGGTGTCCCCCTTGCAAGTCTTGGAACAGATGTAATAATAAAGGTATCATCTAGCAGAAATTATTCACGCAGACTGGATTAGACAAATCCACTCTAAACACAAACAAAACCTTAGGAGTAACATCTGTTCAACACTATTGTTCCTCCTTGATAAAATGTGCATCCCCAGAGCTTTTGGTCTGAAAGACTACAGTGATTTACAGAATAGGTCCCACGGACAAATAAATGTTCTGTCCCAACATTTTCAAGTGTTTGTGCCCATTTTCAGAGCCCTGGGCAGCTGTGACAATGCCTGACCACTCCTCATACCCAGCCTGAACCCCCTGGTGCAGCTTGAGGCCAATTCCCCTCGTCCTATCCCTACCGTGCCTTACAAAGCTGGATGAGGCTCCATTCTGATTTTATAAAATCTTAAAATGCATGAAAGCTGTTGGAAGGACAGCCTGGAGAGCTCCTCATCCACTCGCTGCAATTCCCAGGTCTGTGCATCTCGTTTACCTTGGCAATTTATAGAGGCTCCAACAAAACTGCCCAGGCACCGAGATATCAGAAATTTCAGATGATCTACTACGATGGTGCAAAGAAAAAGTGCCACGAAGAGACAGATTTAAGGTCTGTTCATTCAGGGTAGTGGATTTTACAATTCTGTTTCCTCCCCCTGGGCAGGATTTACTGTCAGCTGTCGGATCACTGCAGTGCAGACCGGGGTGGGTTAGTGCAAAGCTCTGGATTGATGTTTGTCTGCAGCAGCTTCCAGCACCAGGCAGATTTACCTGGATTGCAGGAACCTGCAGCCTCTAAGTTCCTGAGTCTCAGCATGCAGAACATTATCCTGAGCGTTTCTCTGGTTTGGTTTGCAGCTGTTCTGTCACACAGCTTCTACCCAACAGCTCATTCCAATCCTGAATCCCCAAAAAACATCGCTGCAAAGAAAAACAACTTCCTGATGCTTGGGGACATGGTTTAGTGGTGGATTTGGCAGTGCTGGGTTAACAGTTGGACTCAATGATCTTAGAGGTCTTTTCCAACATCAGTGATTCTCTGATCACAAATCAAATAAATGGCAAGCTCCAGAAACAGGATTTAACCCTCGGTACAGCAATTCTCAAAACATATGTGTGCAGATGTAATCCTGTCACATCCATGGAGTCTCTAACGCCAACCTCTCCGTGTGTCGACACAAACTGGAAAATGAACCCTCCCGAGGCAAAGAAAAGCTGTGGACACATTGCCTGGACACCTGAGTACAGGATTTTCTCCTCTGAGCTGGATTTCCCCCTGCCACCTCTTCAGCTCTTCCAAAAACATGTACGGTAAAACAAGTATTGGAGGGAAAACAAGCTCTTCAGAAAGAAAATTATGCTGTTTGGGGAAAACATTAAGTACCTAAACATATGGCCTGAGACTTGCTTTTATGACATAATTTGTAAAATGTGCCAGAGCGAACAGACATTTCTACTGTCTCCTTGTTTTCTGACTACTCATGGCATCTCCCCCCCAGACCCCCCTGAGACCAGGGACTGCAGCAGGGATCTGCTCTGCCTCTGAGTTCTCAGTTTTTCCCATTCTAATGTACACCTCCATTGGGTTTTTATTTTTCAAGAAAAAGAAGGCAGAGTACTGAGAACAAAAATGCTGATCTTAGAACTGCTCAACACACGTAGTATGCCAGAAGGTCTCTTTTTAGAGCAGCAGTTTGGGAATTTTGTTGATACTAGTCAGCATTTATAGGGCTGGGACCATTGTTTACATCCCTCATATTTTGCCACAGGCTTGTCACCTGATAATTGTCCTTTTAGCTGCAGTTAGAGCCTGCCAAAGGAGAAAGGCAATGGGGAGGAAGAAGAGGTGTCCCTGCTGGGAAATAGGATCAGGAGCAGCGGGCAGACCCTGCCCGGGAACCTCCCCTGCTCTCCAGGGGCACTGGGGAAGGCACAGAACCCCTGATGCCCTCAGCCCACTGCTGGCAGGTGGAGCAGAGGAGGGGCTGTGCACAGCTGTGTCCCTGGCCCCGGGCACAGCTCCATGTCCCTGGCAGAGTCCATCCCTGCCCCCAAGCCCAGGGCTCTCCCAGCTGCTGCCTCAGCTCTGGGGTCCTCAGAGCTATTCAACCAACAGCGTTTCACCGCTATGGCATATCCCTATGAGGCACCACAGCCCTAAATAGCAGAAAAAAAGCCACTGTGTCAGAGAAAAAATACCCTCTGGGGCTGAAGAATTACTGGTCTGCTATATACCTGGCTGTGCAAAAGTAAAACCTCTTTACTTTCCTAAATATAAATTAAAACTCCTTACTCTCAAAAAGTGCTTAAAGCTGTAAGATGAGGTTTTGTCATATCCATCTCCGTGCTCCTCTCGCTTCTTGCAGAAGACCAAAGCCTTCTCGTACAGGAACAGGTGCCTCTGCATGGGCTTGAACCTGGCAAGATCCTTCATTTTCGTGGGGCCTTTTCGGTGTCCTGTCCACACACTGAAAGATCCCTGCATCAACACCTTCCCCAGTTCGCTCAGGTCACCCTGGGGAGAGAACGACAAATGAAAAAGAAAGAAGACCACGTCAATTGAAATGTAAGAGGACTCTCCACACAATGATGGACGCAGAGCCAGCTGTGCTCCAAGGCACATCCCTCTGGGAACAGCCCTTCCTGGAAGGATCAGATCTTTTGGGAGCGATGGCCTGGTGCTGGGGGAGGCACAGCTCTCATGCAGGGCTGCAGCTAGTCTAGGAAGGCAGAAACTGGGAGAAGTAAAAAGAAAGGAAAACCATCCAGCCCTACAGAAGACCACGTCAAGGGCTCTGGTCTTCAGTGGGGCAGGGTAGATGAGATTGTAGATGAGATTGTAGATGAGATTGGAGCCTGAACTGAGGAGTCAGAAGATGGAATTCTCAAGGAGGCCAGGACTGGGACCAGCAGCTTTGAAAGCTTCACCCATCCCTGAAGCCCTAGGAAAGACAGCCCCTGGGGTTGGGAAAGGCTCAGAATCAGCCTCGGAGGGCAGTTTGTTATGTGCTGGATGTGAAACGCTCCAAAGACACCCCAGGTGAATAATTAGGTCAGCCACGAGAACACGAAGGTAACACAATGGAAAAATACTGCAGAAAACCACAAGGTGGCAAGTGCAGGCACTGTGCAGCTCTGGCCATGTCCCAGAGCCCTGAAATCGGATGGAAGATTGCCACCTGCGAGGGCTCCCTGATCCCATTCACTCCATGGCTGTTCTAGGACAGGTCTCAGCTCAAGGATAGTTCTGGACACTGTCCATTCCCAAGCCTTGTGCAAGAGCTCTCATTGCTCCACTCTACTCACATCATATCCTGTTATTGAAATCTGATGCATGGAGTCGTTGACTGACTTCAGCAAATCCAGCATTGCAACCAGAGCTTCTTGAAGTTCCTGGACTCCATCACAACTCGTGCTGTACTTTAGCAGCTCCTGAAAATAGAAACAGGAGAGCATGTGTTTGCACTTGAACAAAGCAGATTTTTCCACCTTGCCCAAAGTTTCCAGTGCCCAGAAGTGACCTACGCTGAGTTTCTTTTTTCATGTTACTGGAAAAAGACTCCCTCTAAAGCACAGTCAGTATGAGGTGTGGAACAGGTCAATGAAGGATGGCCTATTTTCAATGTGTTTCCTTAAGGATGGTGTCAGTACAGAGCAGCAGCACGTTCATCTGATTTCTTTGTGTTGTGTTTTCCTGCTTGGTGAGAAATTGGAAATGAGGCTCAGGTTTTTCATTAGTTGCCAATAGGCCACATATGCCCTCAAATGAGCTTTTTGAGCAGCAGATGATTGTCTTCCGACTGGCAGACACAAGGAACAGAATTTATAAAATCCAGAGCCTTCAAGTCAATAAATGGAAGACAGAGTTTTACCACCAAGATAAAATTAGTTTCATCTCAGATCTCCCGTGCCCACTTGCAGCTGCATGTACACTCATTCGAGAGCGCAGGAGGTGGGGGTCAGAATCTCCTGCCCAAGAGTTATTCCTACAGCACTACCCTGCCTCAGATGGGGGACACAAGAATGAATGCATTAATCAGTACAGGCACTGTAAACACCTCAGGAGAAGAAGAGATGCAGCAATATAATGTATTTCATTCATCAGATTCTCATGATCATCTCTGGCTCAGTTTTCTTACAAGTGCTTCTGTAAATTTGCATCTCTGAACAGATTCAAACAGTATTTTTCTCTTTAAAAAATGGCTTGTTAAAAGCACTTGTTCCATTTTCGGGTATGTGACCATTCATCTTCACTGAAAGTCACTTCAGAGGGCCAAGATAAGCAATATGTCCTCCAAAGCCTGGTGGTAATTTACAGGTAACCTTTCACTGAAAAATAGAACAAACTGGAAAACAAATCTGATCTACCTGCTGATGCCCTTTCAAAGCAGAACATGAAATACCTTCAGAAGTAACTGGTACTTTGTCAGGCGCTGCACTGGTTTGAGCAAATAGGAATCCAGCCCGAGTTTGTGTTCTAATTTTCTTTGGCATTCCTGGAACACAGAATTCGGAGTAAGCAAGTTTGGCACCAGCTATAAGTGGTTATTCCAACAGCATGACCATGAGGGGTTTGATGACTTTGAAGATTTCAAAAGGTTGAATGGTGCCTACAACTAAAGAAATATTAGAACAGCATGTAAAATAACACAGTGAGTGGGTCTGCCTTACACTCCTTGGGTACAGGAAACTCCAACATCTCTTTCTGCGAGTGTGTGTGGGCGTCTTTCACACCACACTGAACAAAGTGCAGCAGAACTGTGGGATGCTGGTGGGTGTTCAGGACGAGGGAGCGATGCCTGGAATATCACAGCGATGCCTGCCTGGGCAGGACAGGAGCTCACCTGGAAGAAGGAGCTCTCGGAGCACTGCCTCCACAGGGACTCGGAGCGGGGCTTGTTCTGGCAGTACTTCTCGTACATCTGGAAATCCTCCCGCTGCAAGGGAAGCCCAAAGGCAAGTCACCCTCACACCCCAGTCCTGCTGGGACCCCACACGAGCCAAACACCCAAACGGTAAGTTTGCTTTTATCTCTGCTGCCAACTTTAATAGCTAAAGGTGACAGAGTTTGGGTGAAAGAGGCACTGCTGGGGATCACAGCAGACCCTGGCACTGTCACAACAGCTGCTCTGCCCCATCTGCTGCTGGCCACACTCCTCCACCCCTGGCCTGGCTGCTGGTGCTGAGCATCAGGAGCCTCTTACTCAACTCACATCACTGAGATGTTGCAGAGTGCGACAAATCAGGAGAAACATTGGCCTTCAAGTCTGCTTTGTATGTGAAAATGAGTCACCCACCCTGTCTAGAAAACAACAGCCCACTCTCTCGGGTGCTCCCAGGCAGTTTTCCAAACTGTGCAGGAAAATTCTGCAAGAGAAGGGAGAAGGCACAAAAACACAGCAGTGAGCAAGGTAAGGTTTGGGTATTTCATTACAAAGAATCAGTGCAATAAAAGGGAACAGAGCAACACCTTACTTGTTGTGGAAGTCATAGATCTCAGGCATGTTTCCGAAGAGGATGTCCTTCCTGTTCCTCAGCACGGGGGGCAAGAGGATGAGCATGGCAGGATTATCCATCTCAGCTCTGTAGCCCTGCCAGAGGAAAAAGGGCTCATCACTCAGCTGCCATCTCCTCAAAGGCAGATGGAAAGGGACATGAACAGACTTTCAATACGATCTCTTCGTTTCAAAGTGCAATATCCCTTTTATTTCCTTTTTTTTTGGTCTCTAAATCCCTGTCTTCCAGCCCCTGGGCACATGGGGGTGTGGTCTGGGAGGGAAAGGCTTGGGACAGCTCCCGTGGGGCTGGCAGCACTGCGGAGATGCTCCCAGTTCCCCAAAGGCAAGTCCCAGCCTGGCTGCAGGACAGGACCCACGGGAATACTTGTGGGGGAGAGCACATCCTCTCTGCGGCCAGGGGACAGAGTGGCAGTGTGTGTGTGCAGATGTGCGGGGACACTCCAGAACCCGTGCAGGACGGGGCGAGCCACAAACCAGAGACAGTGTGGGACCAAAATCAGAGAGCTTTTGGCTCTGTACAAGGCATGCTGAGCTAGGGGTCTAGCTCTCCTCAGTGCTTCAGGAATTCTGTGCTCTGTGCCTCCACCTGCCCCTTGGAATCACAGCCTTCCAAAGTGGGGAGGGGCTGGAAAGGACAACACTGCAGTACAAATCGCTGGGTGGAACTGGGAAATGATGCAAAGCTGCCCCAAGCAATATCCCATCACTGCCCCAGCTATGGCAAACTTCCTAACTGCAGCGCAGGGAGATGGCACAGCCAGAGCTCAGACCATCGGTGCAGAGAGCCCCAAAATGCCATCAGCCACAGCCCAGGCTGGCCATGCTGGCCACCAGGGACTGCACACAGCTCAGGCCCTTTCAGCATGAGCAGAAAAAATGCATTCAGTATGTACTGCACATCTCCTTTGGCTTTCCAAACTAATCTCTCTCACTCACTCTGGCTGGAATCAATACTCCTTATACTAAGCAGGCTTTCTGTAGTTGATTAAGGATGCAATAGATGATAAGTATCTGGAAAATTAGTCATTTTTATTTAAGGCCAGCAAGCAGGTTTCCCTCTTTAAAGGAAATACTATTTTCAGAAAACTGAAGTCTATCTGTCCATTTTTCTCTATCCAGACGTGATGTGCACAGTAACAAATCTGTGTACCTGCCAACTGCTTCATCACAGAGAGTGTGGTTTAACAAAAAACCCAATCAGTGCAGGGAAATTACGTGTAACTACCTGCAGCCCGGCAGATTTATATCCTGCTTGCTCCTGGGTGAGAGAAATGTGATGGGGGGAGCTGTTTAACAGCCAACTTGTTTTGGCCATCAGCAAGAGTTATTTTGGAATAAAGTAGAAGTGTCTAAAACGACAGTATGAGAAATCATAATGTGTTTTCTAAAGAAATGTGCTTTATACAGTCACGAATTCACAGTACTGAGATAGAATTCTCCCAAGCATAAACCACAAGGTTCTTTCTTTTGTCTTCTAAAGGTAAAAGAAATTAGGCAACAGTAAAAAGAAGCAGCTTTTTGTATATTTTACAGGCACTGCTAAGACTAATTACCAGTGCTTTTGTGTACAAACAGAAGGCTTCTCCTCACTGCAGATGAAAAGCTCATCCTGACACCAACTGTTCCTGCAGATGCCTCCAACAAAGAAAACCTAGGGAGAAAACTTGAGCATTTATGACTAGCTTGGGATCTGACAGTGTGGAGGAAACCTGCCCTGTCACATATCTGCTCCGTTTGACAGAGTGGCAGGTGCCCTTTTGTACAAGTCACCAGGGAACAGGAACGAGCAAGCTGCACAAGTCACTCACCGTCAAAACAGTGAAGAGCTCCTCCACGTACACTCTCTCTGTTTCTATAAGCTCATTTATGACATGGCTAAAATTTGAAAAAAAAACCCAAACAGAAGTGCATTATTTTCATGTCTATTAAAAACCCCACAGGTGATCAGTGCAGTTCAAGGAGCCCAAAACATTGTGTGATCTCATTAAAAACCCAGAGGTAAAAGCACAAGAGACAACGCCTGGGTCAGGCTGGAGGAACACAGGGATGGGGCAAGGATTGGGCAGAAAAAACATCATTTGGGGAAATGAAAATGGGGCAAGTGCTTACCCTTTCAGGATATCTAAGCTGTCATCACTGTCTGAAATAAAATACTGCAAGGAATTCCTCTTCTCCTGATAGTCGTGCATCACTTCGATCTGGAAGAGAAACAGGAGGCACTGGGCAGAGCTGTGGGAAGGGCACTGCAGGGCAGGAGGAGCCCAGCCCTGGTGCCAGCAGGGAAACCTCTGGGGAAGGAGGAATTCCTTATAAGAATCCTCGTGCAGTAAACCTTAAAAGGGAATAACTTATAATGGGTAGCCCCATAGTCCCAGAAATTACTTTGCTACATAAAATCTGCAAATATTGGTAACATAATTCATTGGTGCAGAGGCCAGAGAACAGTTTCCATAGGGGAAATATCTGTGGATGGGGATATTTCCTAATACACACTTTTGTTATGTAAAAAATAAGTTCAGGGAATAACACACAGGAAATAAATATCTGGATATTGGAAAATCAATCCAAGACGGATTTCAGGTGTTGGATTAATCCAACTAAATCATATGGATATAAGAGGGTTTGGGTTTGCTGGATTTTTTTTAAAGGAAAAAAAATAAAAAGAGCCTCTCCAAATCTGAAGTACAATAATTTTTTAGAGCAGTTTCAGTTTTTCAGTGTATAAAACTCACTCAGATTTCATGAATAATTTTTACCTTGCGAGAACTTGGAGTTTTTCTTGAAGTTTTCTTCCCAGGGAGAGAGAGATCAAATGAAAATTTCAAACTGGAATTAAAATCCACACCTTGGGTAGAAAAAAGCAGAATTACATAATGTACATCTATAGTGAAGGAGATGCTTCAGACAGAAACTAATAGGTCACAAAGAAAAATGGGATACATTTTAAGAATGAATAATTAGTTACCTAATACTTGGAGCAAACTGACAAAATAAAGGGTATTTATCCCAAACAGTAATAATTCCAAATAGCACGTCACACGGTCATGAAGGCCATACAGTAAAAATATTTAGAAAAAACAAAATGCCCACTAAGCGAACACAGTAATCAAAACCTAACAAAGTCTCTGAAGCCTGAGCACATGATAACAGCAAAACCAATAAAAGCAAACAAACTACAAAAAAGAACGTCCCCTACTAGGACACTGTTTTCAAGCCCTTTTATGAATGCAGGGCAAGATGCTCAGCTGATAAACTGTTTCTCCATCTTGCACAAATTTATTGATATTGTCAGTAAATAATTACAAGTTGTAATTGGGCCACAATTCGGAAGCTTAAAAACAAAGCATCGATCTCTTCAATGAGTTATATAACAACACCCAAATACTTCATAAGAAGAATGTGGATGTGCTGGAGTGAGTCCAGGGGAGGCCATGGAGATGGTGTGAGGGCACAGAGGTGTGGAGAGCAGCCAGCCCATCTCCGGCTGGGGCAGCTGTGAGATCCAGCTGTTCTGGGTTATCACAGCCTGCCCTGGGCCGTCGGGGGCAAACAGAGCTCTGGTGCTGCAGACACAGCAGACGTGTGCCCAGGGAGTGACCCATGGCACGTGGCAGGACCCAAAAGAGGCGAGGACCTGACAGAGGTGCTGCTCAGAGACTGCTGCTGCGAGGAGGGGCCACGGATATGGAGCTGGGGGAGATGGGCAGCAGCTTCTCTCGTGAGACTGACTCTGCTCTGGGGCTTTGCTACACCTGCACGCTGCTCCTGCACCTCTCACTGCATGCTCTCCTCCACATCTCACTGCATGCCACTGCTGCACATCTCACTGCTGCACATCTCACTGCATGCTGCTCCTGCACAGCTCACTGCATGCTGCTCCTGCACAGCTCATTGCATGCGCTCCTGCACATCTCACTGCACGCCACTGCTGCACATCTCACTGCATGCTGCTCCTGCACATCTCACTGCATGCTGCTCCTGCACAGCTCACTGCATGCTCTCCTGCACATCTCACTGCACATCTCACTGCATGCCGCTGCTGCACATCTCACTGCTGCACATCTCACTGTATGCAATGGCTCAGGGTGGGATAGATTTACTCTTTTCCTCCCCCCAACCAATAAATGGTTTAAAATTTTGAACCACAGTTCTCAGACAGGCTTCAAATCCAGGGCAAACATAAAAGGGGAAGCATCTGTCCTCAGACAGAGAAAGAAGGAGGGGAAAGGGGCACAGAAATAGAATAAAGAAAGAAACAGAGGACGAAAGTGATGTGCTCAGAGTTGGGCTGCTTTCAATCCACGCCATAAAACCCATCCACCTGAAAGCACTCCCAGCAGAGCTCAGCGTGTGCCTTTGACACTGCACATCACGCCAGCAGGCCTGCAGCAGTTTGATGTTTGGAATCAAACAGAGGCCTTATTAAAAAGCTCTCTTGCCACGATCTATCCAAAGAGGAGCCTTTTGTCTTTCCCACACTTGATCATTGCTTTCAGGACGAGGATTAATGGAGGATACCTGTGCTTTGCAGGTGAATGAACATCTTTGCTAAAAAACCTGTATCCCATAAAGGCATGAAATAAGTCCAGCTGAGTGATGATGATCTCTCAACATCCCACAGAGGTGGCCACCCATTTACCCTACTCTTTAAATCAATAATTTGTCTTTAACCCTCTCCTCTTTCTAGAAAGCTGGCAAAGCTGTGTTAGGTGAAATGGGCAATGCTCTTGTTTAAAGGCTCAGAGCATTTTTACTGATTGAGGAAAGGGCTTCAGAATGTAATGTGCTTTAGAGAGGGGGCACCAGCCTGGGAAGAGGAAACCTGGGATTTATTTGCTGCCCTAGCCTGCATCTTGAGTAGCATAATTTCCCTCACTGCATCTAATTTCATTCCCACCCCTCCACTTGGCTATTTACATTTCTCATTCCCTGAACTGAAGCTGCTTTTGCTGTTGTATGACACCTGCTACAACTCACCATAACCAATATTCATTAATTCATCATAAAAACCTTGTGTTAAAACACAAATGCTTAATTGCTTCTATGTAGTCAGATCACTGAATTTAATACTCTGAGATAATTTAGCATGTCCCTGGTTGAAAATACATGGACACTGCTTTGGAATCTCTTTTAATTCCGTCTGATACATTCAGAACTGCCAAGGATGAAAGTTTTAATGTCATCATTTAAAGCTAACATGGTGCCACATCCCATTACCAAAACTAGGGCAGAACATTGCATGACCTCAGTTCAATGAGAATTTGTACCTTTATGGGCATTAATTATTCCACAATTGGGATTTAAGGAAGACACCCTGAAGGAATCAAAAGGACTTAAGCATCCAGCTCATTTCTGTTCATGAGATTTGAGCTCCTCATTTCTCCAAGCTCCTTTGCAAACATCAGTCTAAGTTTATGTCAGCTCCAGCTCAAGACAGCCACAGAGAATAGGCAAGCTAATAAATTTCTAAACCTTGCTCTTTTTTCCCCTGTAGTATTAATTCACTGGTTCCCAGCCCAGCAGGATGCTGGTAAAGCAGAACTGGAGGTATGCACTACTTACAGCTCTTTTTTCACTGAGTAGGAAGTGGAAATAAATAACAAGCAACAAGCTTCATCCTTCCCACAGGTATGGGAACATTGACACAAAAATTGGAAAGATAATAAATCACCTGGTTTATATTTAACACTATCCAATAACTCTGTAGCTGTCAGTAATGCTTAGTTGGTTTCTCAAAGCCATCCTGAGCCTTATTCTTCCTGCCTCAAAACAAAATTATCAGCTGAAAACACCCTAATTTCAACAGCATTTTACCATGTTTAGGAGAGAATAAGGGTGACTTTGATCTCGGGGGATTTTCTGGCCGAGGAGCGACTAACTGGACAGGCCGCACGTGTTTGTCCAGCAGCTTCTTGAAGCAGGACTGCCGATTCTCAAACATGCTCCGAACGTTCTCGAGCTTCACCTGCACCAACTGGATCTGGCACTGCAGAGAGTGAAAGGAGACTCACGTAATCACCATTAATGTGCACTTTGACCCAAGCAGAGGACTGTAAAGGTGACACCACCATAACGTGGTCCGTCCTTGCCTTTCACTGTGTAACAAGGAACTGGAGGCGTTGCTTACCTTCAACTCAGATGTTAACACTGACTCAAAATCGTAGTGTAGGGCTTGGGGATCATAGTTTAAGTAGGCTGAAGAGCTTTCCAGAAATCTTTCTATGTCCTGGAGTGCTTTCTGAGCACCTTCTTTAGACTGGCACTTGTCCATCTGCTGGTTGGCAAGCAGGTAGGCACCTTCGTCACAGCACTGCAGAGCCTGGGGACAGCACAGGGAGCGAGACCCTCAGTGGCACCTCACTGCAATGAGGTTTCATGAGCAGCATCATTCATTGGGTCTGAATGGAGCCAAACAGCACTCCCAAAGGCCTCAGCAGTTACTGTGCTTTGATTAGAAATAGAAAGGCCACATTTTTTCTGTAAGGTGACTGCAGTCCTCAACACACCCAGCCAAGCAGTTCCTACTTGTAGCTGGCTGAAATTAGTGACACAACTGACATGAAGTGCTAGTGCCTAGCTGACCCAAGTGATGAGCAGATCTCCGTTTCTCCAGCTGGGAAAGCTGAAGTGGGCACTGTGAGATTCCAGGGAGACTGCAGCTTTCCTGAGCTCAGTGCCTGGCTCAGTGCAGACCTGAGCTGGGGCTCAGCTGGCACTCGCACTCTGTGGTGGGCACAGGCGTGAGGAGCTGCCCCAGCCAAGAACAACAGAGAATCTCCAGGGCTCCAGGAAAGGACACCATGGAGAGCAGGACCATGCTGTGCTCCAGCAGAGCCCCCAGGCTCGACCCCTGGCAGCAGCCAGGACTGCAGGAGCCCAGAGAGGTTCCTGTCCTGCAGCTGGGAGCTGCCGAGGCAGCGCTGTCCCCACGGATCAGCGCAATGCTGAGTGGGGCACACAGCCAGAAAAGTGAGCTCCCCAGCTCCCTGAAACAGGGAATGGAACAGGGTCAAACTTCACTGTTTCTCTTAACTGGCCTCAAGCATAATACAGCCGTGTGCCTTCTGGCCTAATTAGCATGAATTTCCCTAAATGAATATTTGATGCTGATTAAGATATCAAAGAGCGTTGGAGCTACATGACTCCACTTCCACGCTAGCACACAGCAGCTGTGCCTATCTACCAATCTGTCAACTTATTTTACACTCAGCTATATCCACTCTTAATAAATCACGCAGAAAAAAGAGCTGGAGTTTATCCGAAAGTATTACCCGTTGCACTGGGCATGAAAACCTCCAAAGCCAATTAATCCATGGGTGTAGCATGAGTGCACGACCGAGAGCAGCAGCTGAACTCGGCGCTCTGAACTGCCCTTTGGAGATGCCCACCTCTTTCTGCTGACCCCACAGCACCAGCAGACACCTGTTTGTCACTTCCCCAGCTAAGTGAGGGGCGTGGCACTCCTCCAGCCTCTGGGGAACACCTTGCTGAAGAAAAGCTGCAAATTTCAGCTGCTTTCAGCTAAGTAGAGAAGCTAACCCCACGGAGAAGCTAACTATCTCTGCAGAGCACTGTGTCTCTGAACCCTACCTGCTGAAGGCGGGTATGAAGATCCAAGGTCTTCTGCAGGCGCATCTGCTTCCTTTTGATCTCATCCGACAGGACGTCGGAGTGGTGCCGCAGCTCGTTGCACTGCTGGCAGATCAGGTTGAGCGCGTAGTGGTGATTCGCTGCGAGCTGGTGGCCGTGCAGTATCACCACCTGAGCCTTCCCGATCAGATCCTGCAGCGAAAGGGACAGAAGGCATTGCTCACTTACAGAGGTAATGCCGAAATATCCACGTATACCAACATGCACTTTCTCATCTTACCAGATTTCAGGCACACATGGAGATGACAGCCATTAGGAGTAGCCAGAAAGGGTGGCTTATGCAGGATAAAATGGTACCCACCATCTGGGAAGAAAAACCTTTGCTATCCATAATGAGGATGAAGAAGAAAACAGTATTTCACCAAACTAGCAATGCTGTGAGTGCCTGCTGGCAATGCATCACTGCCCTCTCGGGCCCTGCGCCCTGAATGGAGTGCAGCTGGTGTCCAGTTTGGGCTCACTGTGCTCACACGCAGCAAAGGGAATTGGAGTAACCAAGGCTTATCTTGGTGCAAAGAACACACTATCTCTTCTGCACACCTTAGTCTGTGTAATGGCCATGGTTTCTGCAGGGTTGGCTTTCCTGCTGCGCCCTGCCTGCCTGCCTGGCCTTTTGTTCCTCCTCCCTTTTCCACAAACATTTCTCCAAATGGCCAGGAAGCCTCAGACCTTTCTCTCGAACTCCTATCTTCTGTGCCCAGGTCCCTCAGGATTTCCCTGCTGACCCTGGCCCACAGGCCCATCCCTTTGCAAAGCTCCTGTGAATCATCTCTCTTCACTCTTCCTTCCCCTACATCTAGCCTTCACCCATATGTTATGTTCAAGTCACAGCCACGTCAGGATACAACTTTTTTTGCAACTCCATGTGCCTGGTAACAAGTTTCTGCCTATTAGCACAGCTAAAGCACTTAAAATATAAATAATTCTTCTTCCAGCTCATTAAATCCCACGCCTCCCCCACGTTCAGACATTTATCTGTTCCGGATTTTCACGGTGGCTCAGCAATTTATTTTAACTATGATAATTAAATACCCTGTTTCTGGCTTTCAGAGTGATCACAGCGCTGTTGCACAGAGCAGAGACATGAAATCGATCCTCTTGTGCAGCCACTTACCAACAAATTACACCAGAACCAGGCAATTTCAGAAAACACCTCCCACCACAAACACTGAACGTGGCTCTTGTGTTTCATTAGTGCCTCTTTCTGTGTAAGATTATCTCACCTGAGCCATACCATCGAAATGCTCCAGGTCCTTGAGCCTCTGCTTCACCTGCGGGACACTGTCACCGGTGTCGGGCAGCTCCGCTTGCTGACCCATTAAAAATTCAATGGCATTCTTGACCTAGACACAAAGAAGAAGACTGCTGCAAAAGGATACAAAGCACAGGCAGAAAATCATTCTGAGACCAAAATTAATCACACTTTAGCTAAGATTGCTAAATCCAATAATACAACTAGCGTCCAAGAGCTAATTTCTGCATGCAAAGATGCTTCCATCAGCAAAATCCAGGTGGCTGCAGGGCAGTGATACCTAAATTAGCTCTGAATGAGGAAGCACAGCGGTCTCCCCAAGCTAGCTAGTAAAGGAACAGCAGCATAAATTAAATACTCAAAATAAAAAGCATAAGAACTTCCCTCCCCTCCATTAGATCTCTAACTCTCCCTTCTGCCACTGGAAGCGCATCTGATCCTACCTCTTGAAAACTTTTCTCGAACTTCCAGAGTTGTAAATATTGCTCCATTTTTAACTGGTGTTTCTCCCAGAAGCCGTCAAAAGCAGTCTCCATCTCACGCAGCTGACCAAGTAACCTTGGGCACAGAAAAAGGAAGGATTGGAACAAATTCAAGCAGGGCACAAGCAGAGATGGACAAGACACAGAGATCACCTACACAGGTCATCTGGACCCAAGGTCTCAGAAGATGTCAACAGACATGTTTATATGACTTGAGATGACCTCAGAGAGAGTTTTAACAAAATCATCACTGCAGATGACAGCACCCGTGGGAAGCAGCTGTTGCTGTCTCCATTATTCTGATAAAACCTGGGAGCCTGGCACAGGAGAACCCTGCACCTGCTCCACAGCCTCATTGCAACAGTGGGGACAAAAATCAGAGCAAGGCAAAATCATGGGAGAAGTCACCCAGCAAACTGATGGACTGGAGCAAAATCCTGCTAGCTTTGTTAGGTGACCTAAACAACACATCTACACCTAAATAATTTGAGTGTTTCCATGGAAAAATCAGGGAAATTAGGAACACAGTGCACTCACCGATTCACAGTCTCCCAGTCCCCAGGCCTCTCTTGCTGCTGCTCCTGACTGCATTCCCCAGAGTCAGGCTCCTCAAAACTGCTCAAGAGCAAGTTTCCCTCTTTCGTGACTGCTGTGATGTCTTCCTGTATAATGCAAAACATTTCTCATTCAGGCTACTTATTGTGAAGTAAGGCTAATTCATTTTGTGTTTCTTCTGCCTTGGTTTCCCTGTGTGCAATCAAGCACGAACAACCATCAGGCCAAAGGACTCCCAGGACATGATTTAGTCCTTAGGATGGAATTAGCCCCCCGAGCTTTGTGAGGCTGAGCCATGGAGCAGTCCCCAGGCTCGGTGGAAACTGGCACACATGAAAACATCGGGCCACAAACAATTCAAGAGGCAGGAGGCCAGCACTGCCCAGCTCTCCTGAAGAGCAGCTGATGGTCTGAGACATCAGTCCGCACGTTCACGTCTTCAAGCAAGTATTTCCGCAACTTGAAAGCTGTGTTTCTCCATCAAGGTGAGGAGAGGAGGCTGTGAGAAGAGCATCCCATGGTGGGACACAGCCAGGATTGAGCCCACATGGCACCACTCACTACAACCTCTACATATAAAGTCAACACTTCCAATATAACCTGCACTTAGGGAAAATTTAAACCCTCGGTGTGTTCACTAGCATCAGCTGAGGTGCTTCGTGCTGCGCTGGGCTCAGCCCCGAAGCAAACAGGTGCATTTAGATAACTATTTTCAGGAAAAAGAGACCAAACACAGAAATGAGGAGGGAGAAGACACATGTGGCTGATGGACTGAGTTGGAAGAGGCCCTGAAGGAGTGACCTGTGTATGGCTCCACTGGAGAGCCAGGAACTGGAGGAGTTAGAGCCCATCCTAGGAGATGGCCAGGCTTCTATTGCAAAGAAAAAATGGCAAAACCTCTCCAGGGAGAAGATTCAGAAAGCTCAGACTTGCTTAAATGTGTTCCTGCCCCACACAGCTCACAGCAACCCAAGCATGGCATCAGCTGCAGGGCACAGCCCAGGAGCAGCACACAGGGTGAGGGTTAGGGAATTCCCTCCACCACACAGTGCCCACTGCCAGACTGCATCCCTGTCACTAAAACATCCTGGGAGATGGCCACAAGGCAAAACCCATCTCCTTTTGATACTGCCACATGCAGGAGACTCAGAAGGGAAGGAATTATGCAGCACGCTCTAGGCTGCAGGTGCCTGTTATTTCATCCCCTTACACCTCACTCTCCAGAGACCCATGCTCCTCTTTTGATTGAAAGCCATTCATTATCCATACAGCAAAGCAGCCTGACTGTCAAATGACTGTCACCTGGACGCTTTCTGTTCAGTATGTCAATGGGGTTAATTTCTTAGTTACTCTGTTCAATTAATTTCTGTCATTTTTTCATTGTGCTTGCAGCCAGTTTCTGTTCAGCATTACAGCCACATAAATTATTCTGATTGACTAATTATTTGAATTCAGGAATCAATTGTACCAATCTCGGGGTTGTCATGAGAGAGACAAGGATCCCATGTCTTGCTGTCACCACAATCTGTGCACACTTTTTCATCTGCTTTCGTGTTTGATGGTCTTAGGAGGAAAAAAAGAAAAAAGCCAGCAGACCTCATTTCAGTCAAAAGTCAGTGAGTGGTTTTGATATTTGAAATTAATAGATGAGGAATTAAAAGCAACAGATGGCTTGTACTGAGTGCTGCTGTGCTTTCTACACAAATGAAAACACGTGACGTGTTTTATTTCTCCACAGAGAGCAGCGGGCATTGCTGACTGGTTTTTACACGGAACTACACTGTGTAGTTGATATTTGCCCCCTGCACTGGGGCTACAGCCCCCAGCATGAAGCTAAAGTCTAAGTCATGTTGCAATAGATGTAGCTGCTATGTTATATTACTGTCCTCATTTTCAAAGAGGAGATAGAGGTGCATTGACAGTATCTAGAACGACACTATCTAAACATGCACACATGCATTTATGCCTACACACAGTACCATTTGGATGACATTTTCAGTATTTCTTACAGGCAGCTTTCTGGGAACTCACTGTCACATGAATGACAAATGATTATAAATTAAAATAGATACAATTCTATGACTTGGGTAAATGAAACCTGTCACAAAGCAAAGGAGCTCATTCTTCAGCCACACGGAATCACTACTAACATAGTTTTTGCTTCTGAAGTTATGGTTTGGGGACAGGCCTGTGCTGCTCCCTGAAAGATGCAGGAGCACTGAAGACAGCCTGATAAAGCAGCACCAAACCTTCCATTGACTGCACTAAACTTTCCACTGACACCTATAATAATATTGATCACAATCACAAAGATTTGAAAACAATTTAAAATGTTCAAGAAACAAACGTTGTCTAAGACAAAACCTGAAGGCTCACATGAAGACAGGGATCACATGGTCAGTGCTCTGCACCATGTGCTCACACAGGAATCTTCACCTTGGGTGCTCTCCAGCACAGTTCCCTTAAGTCCCCCTGGGAAGATGCACGAGGTGGAGGGACCAGGGGACAAACCATCCCTCCAGACCTGCTGACGAGCTTTGTGTGCCTCTCTGCAGCCACGGGGGAGAAGCAGAGGGGATCCCAGCTGGGAACACCAACACGCAGGTGACACAGCCTCCCACGGCCCTCCTGGCAGCGAGACGCGCGAAGCCCACGGGAGGAGCGGGCACAGACAGCGACTGCTGCAGGCAGGAGGGGGTGGCAGCTCCCACAGTTGGCTGGCGGCTGGCAGGGGATCTGCTGAGCACAGGTAACGCCCAGAAAGCGTGGTAAATGTGCAGGTAATGCCCAGAAAGTGTGGTAAATGCACAGGTAACGCCCAGAAACAGCCGTGCCGTGCTCTGCTTCGTCTGACAACATGCACACGTGCACGGGAGGGGAGGAGGAGGGCACCAAACCAACAGGCAATCAACCCCCAGGAATCCCATCCCGCTGTGCACACGGAGCTCGTACCTTGAGCTGGTAGTACCTCTCGGTGCGCAGGGCCAGGATGCGCTCGATGGAGAACATGTCCTCGGGCAGCTCGGTCTCGGCCAGCTCCGTGCCGAAGCACTGCAGCATCTGCGCGATCTCCTTCACAGTCAGCGCAAAGCTCTCGATGGCCTGCCGGGAGACAAGGATTGCAGTCAGCTTGGGATTCACCACATTCCTACAGCTCATGAAGAGGGTGAGGAGCCAGGCCGGGGATGTGCAAGGGGAGCCATCAGCTGGCTCTGAGAGGGGCAGGTGGGATGTCTGAGGCACACAGAGTGAACATCCCACACCTGGCCAGGTGGCTTTTAGTGCAGACTGAATCCACACCAGAATTGTACTGGGCAGAGACACATCATGCTTTGCTTTCTGCTATTCCCTGCATGCTCTGAGATTGTTCCCACCACACACTGGAGATCTACAGCAGAAGCCGCCGTAAAACTCCATCTCACGTATTCCTGTAATTCCTCCTCTATTATTCTTCTCATCTGGTTAACCCCAGCCTAGGAACCACCTGCAGGCAGTGAGGCTTTAGAGTTGTATTTGCCTCTTGGACAGATATTTTGGGAACCTGAGGGAGTCAATCATCCAGCTCCCCTGTAAACCCATCAAGTGCCCAACGCCACTTGGCTCCTCTGCAGGTCTGATCCAGGGGTTGGAGTTGATCCAGAGTTGGCTCCAGGGGTTACTTTCAGCGACCCAGTGCTCATAGCCTGACTGAACACCTTCCCCAGCGAGTCCCACCCGCAGAGGAGCCGTGCCCAGCCCGTACTCACTGTCCTGAAGATGACCCACTCGCTGTGGCAGTACTCCAGGGTGCCCCCGAGCTCCGGGGTCAGCTGCTGCTCATCGATGTACGTCAGCAGATCGCTCACCGAGCTCAGCATAACAACCTGCACACACACAGGGCCCTGCTGTGAGCTGGGCATCGCCATTCCTCACCGAGTCACACACACCCAGCACACAGAGCCTTTATGGACCTGAAATTGCGTTTGCTCTAAATATTGCTCTAGAGCAGGGCTTTCTTCTTGTGCGTATGGCTTAACACAGCTTTTATTTGGTGTACCTGACCATTCCTGTAAGCCACCCCTGATCTCCCAGGGGCTTTCTTTCCTAAATGCAAAGCACGGTGAGATGCTACAGAGCAGGGCTGAAAGCAAAAGGGATGGAGGTTTAAGCACGGGATGGCCACTACACTGGAAAGAACACACACATTTTAATAAGCTGTGAAGCACGAACCAATTTCATACAAATATATACTCATGATTATTTGTGTGTCTTGATCTGCCATGGGATATGTCAGGAATGTTCAAAACTGCAAAGAACAGCCGTTTTAGCATGAAAGAAGTAAAGTTTGTGAAAATAATGCTATTTCCTAAAGGAAAGCATTAATTTGTTTTCTATGTTTATAATAGCATCAACCTTAGATTCTAAAAATTTACTTTCCTTCTCTTAATTATTTTCATTATGTCCTATAATCAAGGTGGTTTTAGAAGTGTGGAAACTTTGAATTAAGAATATAAACTCATTTCAGTTGCTATTTTAGGAACAGATACCAACATGATGTTGGTAT
Organism: Origma solitaria; assembly: GCA_013397895.1. Taxonomy (NCBI): domain Eukaryota; kingdom Metazoa; phylum Chordata; class Aves; order Passeriformes; family Acanthizidae; genus Origma; species Origma solitaria. Next base: position 568,725 of record VZRL01006494.1, on the reverse strand, counting down.
GGAGTCTACACTTAGATGAATATGGGTGGAATTCATAGCAAAAGCTCCACTAGACACATCTTTTGACTTTTCAGACATTAAACAAATTCCTGGCTATTCGTCACATACAATGGTTTGGGTTGGAAGGGGCCTTAAAGATCATGAAGTTTCCAGCCCCCCTGCCATGGCAGGGACACCTCCCACTGTCCCAGGTTGCCCCAAGCCCTGTCCAGCCTGGCCTTGGACACTGCCAGGGATCCAGGGGCAGCCACAGCTGCTCTGGGCACCTGTGCCAGGGCCTGCCCACCCTCACAGGGAACAATTTCTTCCCAATATCTAATCTATATCTATCCTTTTTCAGTGGGAAGCCATTCCCTACGTCCTGTCCCTCCATCCCTTGTCCCCAGTCCCTCTCCAGCTCTCCTGGAGCCCTTCAGGCCCTGCCAGGGGCTCTGAGCTCTCCCTGGAGCCTTCTCTTCCCCAGAGGAACAGCCCCAGCTCTCCCAGCCTGGCTCCAGAGCAGAGCTCCAGCCCTGGAGCACTCCGGGGCCTCCTCTGGATGTGCTCCAGTGGATCCATGTCCTTCTTCTCCTGGGGACAGCAGCGGAGTGGGACACTGTCCCCCCGAGCCGCAGTGCAGCCTCTGATCACACACAGCACCTCCGCACACTCGTACCGGTAACTTGAGCAGGAAATCCTCCTGACTGAAGCGAAAGCCAATGTCAGTGAAGGTGCGCTGGAAAAACCCTGTGGGACGGAGGACCATCACCAAGTGCAGGTTCCCCGGGAAGGACGCCTGGAAGGAAACACAGATGACATTCACCCTGGAGATGTGGCAGGTCCAACAACAGCTTTCAAATGCTGAAAAGAGGGGAAATAATTCAATTTTAGGGGTTTGTTTCTGATAGCTCCTGAAAGTCTTTTCTTGTTTTTAAAGAGGAGGGAGACTGTGAATGGTTTAGAGATATGGGACATAACTGTGGGGGGCTGTGCAGCCCCACTGCCCTTTGGAGCAGGCAGAAGTGCAGCCATGCACCTTGGAGGCACACTTCCTATAAACTTTAATAATATATATACTGCTCATCATTATAACTTGGGGAGAGAAATTACGACTTAGCAGGGAACAGAGGGCTGGAACATTGAGAGGAATGACAGATTGAGGAAGCAAAATTTATTGCCAAACTTGCTAATCATCCCATAACTGCATCAAGCACACTCGTCTTGTCCTTGGTAATTACCAGGCAACATTTAATTTGTGGCAAGAATTTGGAATTTCCTGTCTACACTGCTGGAGCCTTTTTTCAAGCATATGGTTAGCAGGTGCATTTTAAAATAGATCTGTGAAAAGGGTGCTTGAGAATGAAAAAGAATTTTTAAGAAAGTAGGAGTTGCATCATTAAATTATGGATAAGCGCATGATGCAAAGACTTGAGTTAATTAAGACATGATTTACTCTGAGATCCTGCCAGGCCAGGTTACATTTCTCCATATATTCCTCCTTATATTATCCTCCTCCATGAAACATAATAATATTTGTACCAAAGGTGAGAGTAATGAACATGTTTAGGTACTTTGCACTGCCGGGCACTTCATCTGTGCCTTCAAACCAAAGCTCACTCCCATAAACACGCATTAGTGTTGTTTAAAACAGGCCTGATTTACACTTGAGATCTGACATCCATGAACTGCACTGACACCTGTTTGCTCTGTTTTCTTGGGAAGGCAGGGGCAGGTTGTGGCTTCCACTGCCATGACTTCACTTAGGAATGGACAGTGACCTTTAGGCTCATATAAGCCACATAAATCCAATATATTGATCTGCTGTTATTTTAAGTAGGAGCTGAAAAAACAATATAGTGAATGAAATGACAAACACATACCCTTTGGAAGTCAACAAGAATGGTGCCAGGGACAAAGATTTGGCATTGGAAACAACAGCAAACCATTAAATAACAGAGACATTTATGCTGGCTCCTGCTCCCCAGCACCTGGGCAGCACAGAGCCCCTCCAAAGCCTGCCTTCCCCAGCAGCACAGGGATGGTCAGCACCGCAGCAGAGCCAAGGAAACAACTTCCATCCCCACCACTCGTGCAAATGGGCCAAAGGTCTGCACCCGGCCGTGGAGCCAGCAGAGCCTGCAGCTCTGAGACAGGGCTTGCCCAGAAAGTGTGGGTGAGAGGCTGCAGGAGACCCAGGCTCAGCTCCCTGCTCCAGTGCCTGCTCATTTAGCTCCACAAGGAAGCTCAGCTCTCCTGCAAAATGACCCCAGGCAGGCTCTCCAACAGCCCAGCTCATGTCCTGTGCCCTCTTGGAGACTTAAGGGAGAGGATGAAATGACAGGAAAAAACCCACATAGACCAATAATTCCTCAACATAACATTCCTGAAGGGACTGTACCTTTTTTAATCATTGTTACAATTTTAGTTTTTCTCAGGGCTGAAGTGTAGATAAGTTTCCTGAAAACTGAACTCTAATGATACTGAAGGTACTCCTGCAAAAAACCCTTTCCCTCAATATATTAAAGAAAGCAAAGACAAAACGGTCCTTAATCTTGCCTTATGCTTTGTCTTACCATTTGTAAAGACTAAAAAGAATCTTGCGCATTTAATAAACCTGGGGTTATGTAACAAAATACCTAAAGAACCCTCTAAAGCCCTTGCCCTCTGCAGCACACCAGGAAAGGCAGAAAACTCCCAGCACAATTCCACTAAATCAGGCAGTTGGGAACATTTCACTACTGTTAACTGTCTCTGACCAGAGCCCCTGCTCACGCCATCCCTCCCCTTCCGAGGACACAGACATGGACACCTTAAGGCCAGTTCAGCAACTTTTTTTAATGCTCACTTAACTATAACCACACAGAGTGCCCTGATTTAATCAATAAAGGCAAACTGGGCTAATAAAGCACAAGAAAGGACATGCATTGAAAGCATCACAATCATTACCTCCTTACTGAATATCTCATTTTGACACATCGAGTGTCATTCCCCCCCCCCCAAATTTTAGGAACTCAATTGCAAGAGAATATTCTTCTCTGCGGCTCATTGGGACATCCATGAGGTTGGTAACCAATAAACATTTTTTTAAAAAAAGTAGTATCTGCCAGTGAATTTGCTTCTGAGCACTGCAGACTGAGGCCAGGAGTCCTTACAGAGGTGCTGAAGTTAATGACTTTCTGCTGCCCCTTAAAGGAAAAGTCGTGCAACAAAATGTCAGGTACTGCTAATTTGAGCCTTCAGCCTCTCCCAGAGCCAGAATGGAACTCCCAAGTGCTCTGCTACCTTTATTTCAGCCGGCTGCATAATTAACCCCGCAAAGACGCTATCAGCATCACTGAGGCACCGACCTCTCCAGGGCCCCCTCGCTGCCAGCGGCTCTCCTTCCCTGCAGGAGCGGTGACAGAGCCTTCCCTGCGCTCGGGGGGCGCCGGGAGCAGCGCTGCGGGGCAGCGGTACCGAGCGGTACCCGGCGGTACCCCGCAGTACCCGGCGGTACCCAGCGGTACCCAGCAGAACTCAGCAGTACCCGGCGGTACCGAGCGGCACCCAGCGGTACCCAGCGCTATTCGGCGGTACCCAGCGGTACCGAGAGGTACCCAGCAGAACTCAGCAGTACCCGGCGGTACCGAGCGGCACCCAGCGGTACCCAGCGCCGGCCGCTCCCGCACGGAGGATGCTGCAGGAATTCCCCCGCGCTGCCCGATCCCATCGCTCCGGGCACCATTCCCGCAGGCTGCAGCCCCCCCCGGCCCGAAGGTGCNCGGCGGGCCGCGCTCAGCTTACCGCATCCCGGGCGGGCCGCCCGCCCCGCCGCGGGCCCGCCTCCGCCATCGCCGGGATGGGCCGGGACGGGGCCGGATGGATGGATGGATGGATGGATGGATGGATGGATGCTGCGGGATGCTGCGGGGCTCGGCCCGCTGCCGGGCGGGCAGCAGCGCTACGGGCGGCAGGCAGCCCTGCCGGCTCCCGGCTCCAGCCCCGCTCTCCTCCCCAGCGTCGGCTTCGCTTTTAAGGTGGAATGCCAAAAATCATCCTGCAGACGCCCTTTCCTGCGAGCATTGGGCTCTCAGCTTAGCGCTTCACCCTTCCCTTTCCCCCCTGCCGCTATCTCCAAGGTGCCTTTTCAAGCTGTTCAAGGTTTTGGGGGAAACTACGGAAAGATGCTCCGGCCAAAACCCGAGGCTCGGCCCGGACAGTCGGGCATCACTTCCCTAAAGCCAGCGTTATCCTGGTTTGCCCAGGCAATTAGAGACATACACAAAGAGTTAAAACAAAAATCTGTACAGTGTGATAGAAAAATTTTCAAGATGAGATGCACAACCGCAGAGCTGCAGTTGCATGCACATATGCTGAAAAAATAGGACATGCTCTGTATTTTAAATTCAGCTTCATGGCACTCCTTTACTCCAAAATTATACAAAGATCAGAAAAAAATTTTTTTTATCGCACCAGGGCTTATGATGTGTGATTGGAAAGAAATCAAGATTTAATTTTTTGTCCTTACACCTCCTGCAGACAAAGACAACCCTTTAGGACCAGACTCTATTTTTAAGGCAAGATTCCCAAGTCTGAAGATTTAGTGGACATGGGTTTCCTGCTTCTCATGCCTCTTCACACAGAGCACCTCCCCATTCTTTACACGGACAGCCCTGATACTGCAGGCAAAGTCACTCCTGCAGACCGACACATGGCACATACAGCTACACAACCAGGGTGTACGCTCAAAGATCACACAATAATTAAATTTCCTTATTAAACACAACATGAATGACACTTCTGTAGAAGCTACAAATTAGGATAGGATTTTTTCCCATTTGAAACTTCCAGACTATGCAAAGCAAGTACATCGTCCTTAAAGGATGCTCTTGGTACTAGCACCTATTCAAACACTGGCAGCAGAACTGAATTCTGATGATCACTTTAAAGAACTACTTTTTAAATGCTGCTTCTTCTCTAGTGGTATGGCAACCACACTTGCAAATTCAGTTTATAACATTCAGAAAAATCAGAACCAAAAATACTCTTAGTGGTATCTTATTCACACTGCAGAAAGAGAACCCTCTCTTCCTCCTACAGGATGCTGACCAGCAAAATGCCAAAGCCAGGTATTCCTAACACCCAGTTCAGCTGCACCAGTATTAACTATCTAAAATACTGTGAGATCTAACTTTGTCAGAATCAGGTAAGCATTTTCTGTCTCATACCCTTTACTTCATTCGTTATCAGACAGATCAATGTCTTTAACCATTCAATGATTATATGCAGAAACAAATGCAATAATGCACCCAGAATATCTTCCATGATTTATCCCCATGGCATGGCCTGGTTGGAAAAGGATTTCTCTGTTAGCTCCTGCCTGCCCTACACCCACAAACACGACTCTCCCACAGCTGCATGCTCCACTGTAAATCCAAGCTCTGATTCCAACACACAATGCAACGCAGAACTGCAAAACCTCACTTGTGAGCTATGGTCAGAGCAGATCTGTGCTACTGATGTGTTGCACATTAACATGTGTACTAGATCATTTAAAACACATGAATGTATACATACAGTTTTAAAATAGATTTTTCCACCCATGCTCACCTACAAATGCTTGTGAAGCCTGTTTAAAGAACCTAAAACTTTTTGTCACAATTACACAGTCTCACTAATAACCAGTGTCTAGAAAGAACATATATGAAGCCAAATTTTCCACCCATCAAAAGCACAGAACATGGCACAAAACACATTTGAACCACTACAAAAGAGCATAAAACCCAGCAAATGGATCAAACAAGCAAATTAATACACAAACAGCTCGTTTATGGACTCAAATTAATTACAGGGCCATGAAACAAACTACGACCTAGAGAGAAAGCAGAAGCATCATTGCTCCTGGTTCCCAGTGTTTTCTGAGAGAGATACATAGTGGGTATGGTAACTTAGTACATTAAAAGCAATTAACATTAAAGAGGACTTACTGCTATTTTTTGGAGAGTGGTTTTGACTGATGTCCATGTGTCCAATCTTCTATCCAGGATTAGGATAAATTTAGTGTCAGACTCATGTTGACTGCAAGATATAAAAATACCAGTAGCCAGATAATATTTTGAGGAAAGTGACTCTGTTCCCAAAAAAACCCCCAAACCCAAGAACATGGGATGCAAACTACATTCCGGTGTTGAGGAAATGTGACTGTTCCCAAAAAAACCCCAAAGAACATGGAATGCAACCCACATTTTAATTTTCCCACAGTTCCTGAAATTCCCTTTGAAAAAATTTTCCTAGACTCTTTCCAGTGGCGGTTAGCAACAGGACAAGGGGCAACAGGCACAAACTGAAACACAGGGAATTCCATCTGAATATGAGCAAAAATGCCTTTCTCCCGAGGGTTACTGCACACCGAACAGACTGCCAAGAGAGGTTGTGAAATCTCCTCTGGATAATATAAAATCCCACCTGAGGCTTTTAGTATCTCCAGATATTCCAGTGCAACCTGCTCCAGGTGAACCTGCTCTGGCTGGGGGGGTTGGACGAGCTGATCTTTAAGATCCCTTCCAACCAGAGCCATTCTCTGATTCTGTGATCTCCACAGCTCCCTTCCCAGCCCAGTCTTTCTGTGATTCTGTGGTTGTGTGATTGTGGCAGCCCACGGCCAAGCATCGCCTTTGACTTGCGTTGGAGACAAGATTGCTCTCAGACCCAAGCTGGTCTTGAGCAGGAGCTGCAGAGGCCAGAGGAGCTGTGCCCCTGCCCAGCAGCTCCGGTGCCCAGCGGTGTCCCCAGATGATGCCCCAAGACTCCCCTGCCCTCCCTGCCCAGGTGTTCCTGCCGAGCTCAGGTCACAGCAGCCAAGCGGTGGCTCCTGGCTCGCTCTGGCACGAGCCAGCAGGGATGGCACCAGGGCAGGGCAGGGCAATGCCAGCCTGGCAGAGGGAAGGGGAGCTGGAGCCCAAACAGGCTGTGCTGGGGAGGCAGCGATGGCTCCAAGGCATTTTCCAACGCACTCCGCTTTCCCTGGTGAGCACAGGCTTCCTGACATCCCTTTTAACACCCAAACCCTTTGAGTTGCTTTGAAATCCCCAGTGTGACCAAGCCAGCCAGCTGTACCGGGGGTGCCCAGTCTGGCAGGGCCCTAACGCCCGGCTGACCTGTCTGAAATTCAAATCTTCCTTTGCAGGCAAGCTGGGAACAGCTCAGCAGGCTCCAGCTGCGGCGGCACACACTCGCAGGCAGCCCGAGTTACAAACCTGAACCGTGTTTGCACACAGGTACGGGCCAGCTTGTAACCAAGCCCTCCAACGTGAGTGTATTTACAGGATCCTCAGGTAATATTTGCAATATTTATTCTGTGGATGCCGAAACAGGATAGCCATGTCCCACGCCACCCTATCCGTGTGCCTGAGTGCTGGGAGAGGCTCCCAGGACACGTGCAGGCTCCCCAGAGGTGGGTCAGGTGTCTGCAGCGGGCACAGCCCAGGGCCAGCAGCCTCCTGCCAGCAGCATCTCCGCTAATTCCTGTGTTTGGCAAGGCAAACACATGGTGGATTACTCAGAACTATCACACGGCAGACAATACTTGGCAACTTCACTACAGAAGAAAAAAAAAAAGACACTTGAAGCCAGTGCAGGAGCTTTCATTCAGTGCACATCTTGCTGCTCTGGTCTGTGGCAGCCACAACTGTGACAAATATATTTAAAAGGAATTAGCAGTTGTGCTAGTAAAAAATAAAATTCCCTTTGACTCATAACAATTGACTGAAGATGTGTAGAGGCACCCAAGTCCCAAGCTATTCTATGACAGACCTGTAATGTCACACCCAAAGTGCAAAGGTTCCATTTGAATTTACTGAGTGGCTTTGAGGTGTAGCAGAAAAGGGCAGAGAAAATGAATACCAAATTTTACACATGGGTCATACACAGAACTTCTACATGTAATAAAGTCTGAAGTTGTGAGCATTATGAGCACGAATTCTCAGCCAAAACCTTTTTTGCTTAGAATAGTTTAGGCAACATGAGACAATTCTGCAGGTTCCTGTTAGCTCTGTTCACCCCCACCGTGAGCTAAGTGACTCAGGTGGGTGGGAGCAGGGCAAAGGATGCTTTGGTTTGAGGCAAAAATAAAACCCTTTGGTTTTTCAGCACTCTAAAATTTTAAAAGGAATGTCTCTGACCTACAAGAAACAATTCCCCAACTGCCCATGATATTTCCCAAGAGTCTGCAATTGAAAAAAAATAAATCGTGTTTACACAGAACTGCTGTAATCATAACAAAACCTGAAGAAAAACCCCAGAATCCAAGTCATTTAGAAAAGCAGCCAGACTGTAGTGCACTGCCAGTTAATAAAAGCCAAAGGAAGTCGTTTACTCAGGACAAGGTTATACTCAGAGCAGCCTCTGAGCATGCTAATTTACTTTTATCAGTTCCCATACAGAAACAAAGAAGAAAGTTCCCAACAGTCTGACAGCCTTGACACCTACTGTAGGAAATTTGCCATTTACTCCAGGGCCAATGGAGAAAGTCTGTGACTATTTGCAACCCAGGCCTTGCAGGTTTATCAGATTTCCAGGCCTGTGATGTACCTTTTAGACTGACAATAAAAATAAATCGATGCTTTCTGCCAAGGCTCTGAGGGCTGTCTGCTTGCGTGCAGCAGCAGAAAGATGGAGACAGATAACCAGGGCAAGGATTATTTCTCTCCGGGTGTTTCTCGTCACTTTTTTTTCCCCCTTATCCTTAACTTTGTATGTGTTGCAGGATGCACCAGACTAAAAATAAAGACACGGGATGTTTTGCAGGACTTGAAATTGGATCCTGGAGTCTGTAGTTGTGAGATTTAGCACAGGACTGAGAGACTCCTTGCTGCTGGTGGGATCAGAGCACGCCGTCATGACCTGCCCAATACTGAAATCCAGAGGTATTTATAGCCAGCAGCACCTGTGCCACTACTCCGTGTTATCACTCACAGCTCTGAACCACTTTGTACCTCACTTCCCAATCTAAATGAAACAGGCAAAGCTTGTCTAAATGCCAAAAAGCTGGACAGTCAAAGAATAGAACAGAACAGAATAGAGTATTTCAGCAGGAAGGGACCTACAGTGACAATCTAGTCCAGCTGCCTGACCATTTCAGGCTGACCAACAGTTAGAAGATGTTGTTAAGGGCATTGTGCAAATGCCCCCTAAACACTGACAGCCTGGGGAATCAATGGCATCTCTAGGGAAACTGTTTCGGTGTTTGACACCCCCTCAGCAAATAAATGTCTCCTAATGCCCTGTCTAAACCTGCCCTGGCACAGCTTTGAGCCATTCCCACGAGTCCTGTCACTGGAGCCCAGGGAGAAGAGCTCAGCGCCTTCCTCTGCACAGGCCACCCTCAGGAAGCTGCAGGGAGCAGTGGGATCCCCGCTCAGCCTCCTCTCCGAACCACACCAGCCCAGAGTCCCCAGCTGCTCCTCACAGGACATTCCTTCAAGCCCTTTCACCAGACTGGCTGTCCCCTGACACATTCCAGGACCTTCACATCCTTTTTAAATCTGGCACCCAGAACTGCACATAGTACTCAAGGTGATGCCACACCAGTGCTATATACAGAGGGATTTTTTTAGTTTTCAAATTTTACCTTAATAACAATTCAGACAGGTTTTTTGTAATAACAATCTTACATATATCATAACTGACTTCAATTGATTTTCAGTTTTTTCTTTAAGCTTCTACTGGAATTCTGGCTTACCATGGAAGGGATAAATTCTTTCAGGCTAGAGAAAAGATCTGTATTTGTTGTAAATACACTGTCACAGTCCTCTATCCAAGCCTGGACAAAGCGCTGCTTTGTCAGTCCCAGGGTCTGTTTTCTGCAAATGTCAGGACCTGCCACACTTCCCTGCGCCTCTCCTCCAAGCGCAGCACTGCAGGTGCTGCTGAGCACGGCCAGCCTGCAGGCAGGCAGGGCAGCATTTTCAGCTGGATGTGCACGGAATAGAAAGTGGGCACCTACTACTTATTTTCCTTCACAGCTCTTCCACACGAGCACTTTCTGCAGCTGCCTCCTGCCTGCAGCACGGTTCCCAGGAATCCTGAAAATTAACCTGCTTACAGGACCCACCTTCCTCCTGGCTCTGTCATTAATGCACTCGCCCTGGGGACTCGGGAGCAGCTTTCAGCATCCATCTCCTTTATCTAACAATTATTTCCAGGAGAAAAATGCCCCATGAAATTCAGCTTCCCAAAATACTACAAACCATTCAGCTTCCCAAAATACTACAAACGTGGTATCCCGTGAGGTTTTCTCAGACTGGTATGGGTAGGACCCCATGCAGTTCCTCGGCACAGGAAAGGCACAGTTTGTGGGGTTTTACCTGCCCCTGCACATCCACAGGTAAGGAGGTGTTGGTGCACCCACACATAACTCTGATATTTGAGAAAATAAAATACCTCTGGCAGATAAACCTCTTTCAGGGACTTTCGGGGCTGAAGTCTGAGCTCTAATCCCACGGTGTGATGCTGCTGAGGGATGAGCACACAGGGCAATAGAGCTGACACAGCTCTACCACTCTCACCTGTGGTGCTCTGCCTGGTCACATGAACCTTCCAACTCCAAAGCGTTAGGGAGCACATGATTTTAAGGTGATCAGATATTGGGGCAGGCTGTGATGGTGGTAGGAGGAGCAGAGCAGGATGATTAAAGTGGTTTTACTAAAAACATGCTGAACATGTTTGAATCACCAGAAAGCTTGTAGCTCTCATTAGTTTCTTGACTGAGTTTGACCTATTACAGAGCCAGCAAGGGTGCTCATCATGCTAATGGCAGGGTGTTCACAGTCACATGGAATCAGAGCCTTGGAGAGCCCAGACGGAGCTGGGAAGCGCAGATGCACACACCAGGGCTGCCTGCACAGGACGAAGGACAAACCCCTCTGGCCACCACCCACTTGGCAGGGCCCTGCTCCTGCTGGGCCAGGAGCCCTTGAAACCTCAGAGTCCATCAAAAAAAGGACAGAGGAACCAAAGGCTCTTTTTTTTTGAACAGAGGTACCTAACACTCCATACTTCTTTTGAAGCAGCTGCTAATGGAAAGCTCCCATCTAGCTGCTGTCAACCTGCTCTCCCTGCAGAAGAAATTTGCCAAAACAGGCATTATTCAAGAAAATTAAGCGTTCCAGGTAACTGAGTCACCAGGCTCAGCGGCAAGAAACAGGAGGGCCATTAATCTAAGTATAGAGCCCGGTGTGAGGCACAGGCAGAGTGTCAGCAGCTTAACCCTGAGACACAGGCAGGTAATGGGAGCTGCTGCTCTCTGCTGAGCCATCGCCTGCCACCGGCCCCCAAACCCTTTGTTCCTGTAATTAGTCTCTTCCTCTGGTTCCATTTCTCTTTTTCCACAGTAATGACTCTCTATTTGTACACGTCAAAATATTATTTTGCAGTGGTATGGCATATTTAAGTGGTGACACATGCCGAAGCTTGAGGAAAGCTTGTTGTTAATTAGAAACTTAATAAACTAAATGGGTGATACATTCCAGCTGACAAGTCACAGGGATGATGTCCATTTCTCACTCTGCAGTTCCTGGCACATTAAATACCACACCTGGACACAGTAAGGGCTCACATCCACCCCTCCTTTGGGCTCTGAGAGCAGTTCCAGGCACATTAAATACCACACCTGGACACCATAAGGGCTCGCATCCATCCCTCCTTCGGGCTCTGAGAGCTGAAGAAGTCCCTCACCCCACTCACAGCACTACCCTAAAGATGCCCTGCCCAGTCCAGGCAGGACCCACACCTCTGCCCATCACCGACAAGAGCTAAAAGGGAGCCTCATACCTTGGGAGTGACGTTAGGTATGTTAAGACTTTAGAGACATTCTCCTCAGGCACCTCATTGAAGCGAGCGTTGTCAGGGAGGGTGATAATCCAAGCCTTGTCCTTCCCTCTGCCACCTGGAAAAAACACAAGGATGCTTCCCTGGCCGTGCTTTCGAGGAGGGCCAGCAGCAACGCCCAGGAGGGCCACAAAGCTCAGAAAACACACTGCCATCGGCACAGAGCTTTGTCACATCGCCAGAATAGCAAAACAAAGCCAAATCCTGCCTCTGAGTCCAACACACAAGTGCAGGTGGTAGAAACAAATGTATTCATTACCAGATATTTCCTTTATTTACTGAGCGTACTTTACACAGGACAGCAAAAGAAATCAGAAGTACAAGGGCAAATAAACACACTGGTCTGGAATCTACAGAAACACATTTCAAAGCAGAGCACTTGTTAAAGCATTGAGTGTTGGGAGGTAAGAATATCTTACAGGATGGCACGAGACAGAAATCTAATCTGCTCTTTCAAACTGCCCCAATGTTTTATTAACAACATTTCTAGCGGCACATGATACTACCATCATTCTGACAAACAGCAAAGAAGTTTGTCTGGAGTATTTAATTACTTCTCCATACTCACCAGACAGAAAAGCAAACTCTTTCATCAGATCATCACTGATGTCCTTTGCACAGAAGGGTATTGCAGTTTCTGGAGAAAGGGAAAAGCAGCAGTCAAAACGAAAGCACAAATGCAAAGCAAACATTATGTGTAAATCCAAAGGTGAACTTGAATCAAATGCAGCTTCCCTAAACCATACATGAAATTTTGTAACAAAGGATACATGGATCTTAGAGATGTTATTTCTATTGTTTCTAATGACTCTAACAGGGTGAATGCCACAGGTCAGCAACAAAAGTACGCCAGTGAATGCACCAAGGGAGCACTGCCTGCGAGCTTGAGTGCCTTCCCCTCAACAGGCCATACCCAATGTAGATTTCTGTATTTTGGAGACACTAATTCTACTCCCTATTTCACAAAGTACACCAGTGCTTCCCAGCCCTGGCAATGCAATGGGCTGAGGTTCTGCTGGGAACAGCAGCATCCAAGGCTGCCACACTGGGAACAAGGTTGGGCTTTCCGACTGTTACAGTCTTTAATTTTGAACAAATAAGCCTCTGAAATCATGTTTTCACCTGGCATGGGGCCACAGACATTGGAGAGGCTGTTGTTCTTATGTTCAGTTATTAGATTTCTTCTTAATTAAATAATGGGAGGGGCTGTTTTAATACCATATTTAGCACCGTGATCATTTCAGTGGCAATGAAGCGCATCGGAGCAACACACACAACTTTACCTTTCCCTGGGAGAAGGAAACAAAGACCAGACTGACTAAATACAAGAGGAGCTTAAAGCTGGTAGACATTTTTCTGGATTATCTATAAATGGAACGACAGCTAAAAATTAAACATCCTAGTTCCTGCAAATAAATGTTTTAAAGCACATCTATACAGATTAAAGTCCCTGGGCTTTCTGATAATCAAATTTTAAACACTGATTATTTCACAGAGTTGGTCCTAGGGAATAATCTCCTGGCTGTTTTATATCAGACAGGCTGCATACTTCAGCACACTCCAGCATAATCAATATTTATTCTATTTCCCTTTTTCCAAAAGCTTTCTGGTCACTTCTACTTTATCTAAAGGTTTTTCAGGCCTGTCCTGGGCTGCATGGTGCTGCAGCACAGCAGCCCAGATGTGCAGGAGGTGGGGGTGCTCTGCCTCCCACAGCCCCACCAGCCACAGGCTGCTCTCTGCCCTTCCATGCACACCCTGCTGCTTCTCCCTCTTGTAGATAAAAATGTGATTTTGGTTTGTTGAGGATCGAGCCTCAGGCCCACTGGCATCTACGGAAACATTCTTGATTTTAACAGGCCCTAGAATTGGTCCTGGTGAGAAAGAAGTTTGTCGTGCAAAGATATTTCAAATATTTGCCTCTCATTCAACTGCTTCACCCAACTTGAGGACAAGCAGCAGCAAGAGATTTCTTCTCTATTTGTTGATTTTTTTTTTACCAGGTCAATGGTTTCATACTGATAAAACTCACATTTAATAACTTCATGAGCTCCAACACATGAACTAGATGATATCAAATATGTGTGTCATTGAAAATGCAAGACAAAAGCCCACGCTGTGCACACATTTGCCACAAACCAGTGTGGGGCTGCTCAGGAGCTGTCTGTCCCCACTGCCTGTCTGTCTGTCCCCATAGCCTGTCTGTCTGTCCCCATAGCCTGTCTGTCTGTCCCCACTGCCTGTCTGTCTGTCCCCACTGCCCGTCTGTCTGTCCCC
>VZRL01006494.1:513132-545105 GCA_013397895.1 Origma solitaria | reverse complement strand
ACCGCCCCGGTACCGCCCCGGACCCCGCCCGGACACCGCCCCGACCACCGCCTCTGCCCGCCCCGGACACGGCCCCGGGCACCGCCGCCTCCGGGCCACGGACGTTTCTGTATTTTTTATTTTAACCCTTTCCCCTGCTTTTTTTTTTTCCTGGTTTGTTTGTTTCCTTTTCTCCATCTTCCTTTTCCGCTTCCCCCGTGCTTCTTTCCCCTCCTTTTCCTCTTTTTCCTCCCTTTCTTTGCTCTTTATTCCTTTTTCCCTTTTCCCTTTTCCCCATTTTTTCCCCTGTATTTTTAGTTTATTCTGCCCCCCACCTTTCTCCTCCCCTTTCCCTTTTTTCTTTTCCCCCTTTCCCTCTTTTTCCCTTTTTTCCTGTCCCCCATTTTTTCCTTTTTTTCCTCTTTTTAAAGTCTTTTTTCCATTATTTCTTTCTATTCCCTCTTTTCCCTTTCCATTTTCCCCCTTTTTCCTTTCTCCCCCTTTCTTCCTCTCTCTCCTTTCTCTCCCCTTTTCTTCCTTCTTTTTCTTAATTATTTTTTAATTTACCACTACTCGCAGTTCCCCCCAGCACACCACCCTGCAGCTGGATTTCCTCCCTGCCCTAGTGCCTATAGCGCTTCCCTAGGAAAAAAAATAAAAGCATTTCCATCCTCTGCAAGCAGCATTCTAGCAAATTCCTTGAACGATTTATGAGAACTACATTAAGCTGTGCTACAGCCAATGCTGGCCAGAGCTCCCAGCACAGCACTGGACTGACCCATCATTCTCAGCTTCCCCAGTGCTGAAGTTCAAGTGATGCCAGCTCGTTCTCGACAGGGGCCTGAGCTGCCCAGGAAGGCAGCAGGGAGAAGTAGATGTTCCTGTTTTTCCAAAACAACCTTTTAATTATGCTCTTTACTATAATAGCAGCCTTTTTCCAACACTTCAGCAGTCAGGGCTATTAATTAGCCCTGGTCTAACAGTGGTAATATAAAATCCAGCATCCTTTGGTAGGCCTTTCTTACACTGATAGAGAATTTTTCAAGGAAAAGCTACCAATTCAGTCAGCACTTGTTGTTCATGACACAGCAGGTTCTCACCAACCAAACAGTCTGGATAGATGATTTTCTGTCTGGTCATAAAGCACATCTGGTGTGACAGGGAGAGTTCATGTGCAGTTACTCACGGTAAAAGCTGTGTGATACGTGAGGCTGTGAGTAAAGAAAGACAGCCACGCCACATTCCTGCTGTGCTCTTATCACAGGAACGCTACTTGGCCTAAACTGCCACAGAGAAATGGGGAGAAATGGAGAAATGCCATGGAGAAATGGGACCCATCCAAGTGCTGAAAGTCCCTTTTTTGCTCTGCCACAGAGCAGGGGATGCTCTGCTGTAACTGGGGCTCCTCCCCACTGAGTGTCACACCCACTGCTGACACACCGTTTGGGGAACGTGAAGCAACCCAGCAGAAGCTGCAGCTGTCACCCCTAAGGTTTTGCAATCAATCAATCAATCCATTTCTCTCTGAACAGAGGATAAAGTCATGAAGACAGGATGGGGATCATGTCTCTGCAGCCAACACACCCCACTCAAGCCCCAGCGGGCTGGGCTGGGCCACAGCTGGATGCTGGCAGGAATCCTGCTCATCCCAAAGCTGCACCTCCTCCAGACAGTTCCGCTGACACAGGACAACCCCAGCCAGCTCTGAGCACAGAAAAGCTGTGTTCACTCAGCCTGGAGGGTAATGGCTCACGGCTTTTCCTTCTGGCCCCTAAGATCTGTAGCTTGGAAACCTGGCTGCTGCACACCCTCCTTCGGGGAATTTCACAATAAATGCCCAGCTAGGCATTCCGCAGATCCATGGCTTGGAAACCTGGCTGCTGCAGACCCTCCTTTGGGGAATTTCACAGTAAGTGCCCAGCTATCCCAGCGAGGCATTCTGCAGCTCCTCAGATTTTACACTGGCAGAAGTTCCTGGGCATGTCTGTGCCCTCCAGAGCCGTGTTCCTCTCTGCCTGCCCAGAAGATGACGAACTGAGATAGAAGGAGCAAGGAGACAGAAAAAAGAAAATGACAGCCAGCAGCACGGCTGTTTCTTTTTCAGGCCCCAGAACAATGTTCAGCGTTCTGAGCGGGGTACATACAGAATTGTGTGTAAGGGGCAAGAGCCCTTTAAAGCTGTGGAAAATCTTGACAGCACCTGCAGCACCTGTTTGCAGAGATTTATTTCATGTGGGTGCAATGCCTCATCCTTAAATCTAATCTTAGGGAGAAGGTGTAGGAAGGATTCCAACTAATTTCATTAATTCTAGATCAGAGGCGGAAAAAATACCCTCAAACAAAATTCAAAACCTCTTGAATTTGAAAAAAATTTTTTTTATTTTCTCAGATTAAGGCTAGAAGATTGGGTTGAGACTGGAGCCATTACCTGGATTTGAGAAATCACCCTTCAAAAATACCTGTTCAGTCAAGTGCTGAGAACCAGAAAAACAGAGCTGACTAAATGCAGGTTAGAGTCAGAGTGATGTCCAAGGGAATTGCTCACCTCTGGAACAAGCACAGCGACAACAAACTACTTGTGCATAAGACTAATTAAACTCGGGTTGGTTCTCATGAACAGGGATTTTAGGAGGATTTCGTGTGCAGAGAGCACCATCACCCTCAGTCCAGGGGTACCGTCCCGTGTGGGTCTTTCCAAGCTGGCCCAGGTGGAGCAGACCCTCCAGAGCCTGGCAGAAACCCTGGCCCCACTGAAGCCAGCCAAGGTGAAATCTCTGCAGGAGGAGGATTTCATGTCGCCTACTTCAATGTGAAAAAAAAAGGCTCTGCTCTGCCACTCTCACTTTGCCCCTGCGTGGGTCAGACCTGCCTTATTTGCGGCCACAACCCTGGCTGTGGAAGGGAACACTCACAGAGCTGCACACACGCCCTTTCTCCAGGCCAGTGTATTTTCCAGCTTAGCAGGTTATCCCCAGACGTGTGAAAATGTAAGAAGCAAAGCTCAATCCCAGCAGCGAGAACGCTGTGGATGCATGTCCTGCAACAGCTGCAGGGGGACAGGGAGGGACAGGGACACCATGACCCCTCCACGTGCCAAGAGCCCTCACACGCCAACAGCCTGACCTTAAAAAAATTGCTGTCCTTGTTAAAAATCACCTTACAACATGGCATTGCTTTTCCTTTCTAACAAGAAGGGCTACATGGGTGTTTTAAGTGCTAATTTTGGTGCTTTCTGAAATACTGGCTGACCTGCGGTCATCTCCCATCGCTTACATTTACAGCTTTTGTGCTGTCAGCCCAGGCAGCCAGCTCAGAGTAAAACCCTTTCCAGCTCTTCAGATGATTTTCACTATCACTCACTCGAGCTATTAAGATTCTCAATGCGTGTATCTGGTTTCCAATAGTACACGCTGCTTCGGAAAGGTTAGAGTTTGTTTTAAATAGCTCATCCATCTGTCCCGCAGTGGCTGATGGGAGCTGCACAGATCGAAGCAGCCAAAACAGAATTTTTCAAACTGTCAGTTTTCATTACAAACATTTCAGTTTGAATCAGACCTGTGTCCTTAAAAAAAAGTTAAGTCTATATATTTTTCTTGGGTATTATACAAACACTGCGAGTCGTGATTTAGCAGTTTCCCTGTGTTGTTGGAATTTCATCAATGCAAATATTGGGCCTGAACCTCACCAGCACTAGGCACTTTGCAAATCTAATTTGTGTACTTCTAGGCTTTGAACTAAAAAAATATTCATTTATTACAGGTAGCCATGACACACAGAACCCAGAGCCAACACAGAGCAGTAAGGAAAATGCTTCTTGAATGGAAATCAGGCACATGGAGTTACATTTTTCTCAGCCAGTTCCTAAATGTCAGCTAAAGCCCTGAGTTCACCTATTCTAGAAAGTTAAATCAATTTATTCACTTAATTCACAGGATTCACTTTCTTAATTAAACATTCATTTTGATGGAAATGAGTTGAAAGCACACAGGCCAGCTATGTGCAGCAGCTGCTACCAGCAATTGCTAATAACAATTGAAAAATAAAAATGTATGAGAAGCAATCAGTATTTCCTTAGGCAAACGCCGCCCCACATCAGACAACCAAGCATGGCCTTGTGGCATCTCCCCCCACTGAAAATGCTCATGGCCCCCCATGTACCACCCTGGAAAAGCCCACATAATCAACTATCCCCCAGGAGTATTCAAGGAGACGAGGCAGACAACAAATATATATTAATCAGAACAACATACCAAAGTTTATTGATTACTTCAAACAGAAGTTTCTGTAATGAAAAAAGAGCAAGTTGCATTCATAAAAGGTAACATTCACATTCAATTTCCTTGATATAAAGCAACATAAATGTATAAAATTGCATTTAAGTGAAAAAAATGTAAGGTTGCAGTCCTTTTTCTTTGCAAGAAGCTGAAAATGTATCTGCTCATTGCCTGTATATAATTTACATTTTCTATACACTACATGGTTTTTTAAAAAAATTCGTAGCTGGGAAATTGGATAAATGGTGCAGTATTAGGAAAGTTTTTCATCTGTGTGTATACAAATTCAATTTGAAGCTTTTATGCAATTCCAAGTAATTTATAATATTCTCATAACGATTAGGATTAGTTTTTGAAAAGTCGCTATGACTACACCAAGCTCCATCGTTATCACATAAGAGTTTTAGAGGGAATCTTAATTACTTTCCTTATCTTTCAGTGTCACTAGTCAGTGATTAAACTTCAACGAATTATTATGAGAAAAACCCAGCCTTTTTTCCTTCAAGTTTCTCCACCGATAAGCCTGTACTGACCTTTAGCTCCCTGAGGAGCACGGTGACAGTGCAGCGGCACCACGAAACGCGAGCGCCCAGCACAGCATCGCTGTCCCCTCACTGCTGCCTCACACCTTACCGCCCCTACCGCCACTTCTCCTGCCCCCCTTTAGCTCAGAAAGGGTCTCCTGTTCCCCCTGATTCCACAAGCCACGCACAGCAATAGGAATTTCATTTTTGCCGCTGCTGAATGACGAGGATCAGCTCTTGTGCAGGACCAGGGCAGCCTGGCACCCAGCACTGTGCCAGTGCACTATCTGAAGATCCAAGCCCAAGAAAAACTGCATTTTTCAAAAAAAGCCACTATTCAGGACATTTCACGTTAATTCCACCCCAGCCATCACACACACACACCTTGGGTTTGAACATACAGCTATTGCAGTGGCTTGTTCCAGCTGGAGACAGGACACTCGGACACATCAAGAGAAAGATTTGGTTCTCAGAAGGCTCTGTCTTGAGACAGGCAGCAGAAATTGTCCTGTTTAAGCGACTATCTGAACAGTTCACACACTTGATAAGTTTCACTGTTCCCACTGATGTCACCCATGGAATTCCAGGGGAACAGACTCTGACCCTTGGAGCAGAGCATGACACAAAACAAACTGAGAAGCAAGGTGTCAGGCCTGGGACCATTCGGGCTTGGAATGGTTTTGAATCACAGGAATTAGGCATTTTCACGCCCATATTTTAAAGGTTATGTAAACACAAGTCAGCAACTGTATATTTAAGGAGAATGGTTAGATTTGGCATATAGAGCATATCTTCATCATATTTGTCCTATACTTGATCTGTAGGCACCACATTTCAGCAAAAAACGTTGAGAACGGGACAAGGTCTGCAAGTTGAACTCTAGGTCTGTGAAATGAGCTAGGAAAACAGAAAAAAAAAGAAGAAAAGCTTTGCCCATGGGACACATGCTGGCAGGGCAGCTCCTTACTTGCATGCAGCAAGGAGCTGAGCCGCGGTCGCTGACACGGTGCAGACACCACTCGTGTTGAGGCCAGTGCAGAGTGTATGATACAGTGGTCCTGTCCTTATGTCCCCTCCCACACCGGGTGATGTCAGAGCAGCCACCGGCCACAGGGACCGTGCACTGCCCTCTCCCACGCAGGTCAGGCCCTTCCAAAGTCCTCACGATGCACAGCAGAATTTGCCAGCAGCTGATCCGCACCAGATGAAGACAAACTGCGAGGGTGGCAGCCAGAGAGCAAGACTTGATTCTCCCAAAAATTAGTAGTGTGCCGTTCTACAAAATTTGGTGAGGGGAATGTTCCATCTAGTCCCAAAGTGTTTTGTTGTATGTACACGACAAAAAGCCTGAGCGAGCGGAAGCCAAACCCAGCGGCAGCGCAGAGCTGCTCCTTCTGAACCGAGCCTTGGAGCTTCTCACAGCAGTTCCTCTGCCCCACTGCACAGAGCACAGGGCTGGGGCAGATCAGCACAAGGGAGGGACTGTCACACCAACCAGCAGTGGCACACAGCCTGCTCTGTCACTGCTTAGGACTTACCACAACAAAAAACCTGCTCTTTCCACATATGAAGTATCAGAGAAAAAAAAATATTGAGTCAGGCATCTCACCCCTGCTGTGCAGGACCTAAAGAGAAAAGTTCCTACGACCATGGTACAGGTAGGTTTAAAAAGAACATGCCAATTTAAAAAACAAATAAAATGTAAAATTAAATCAGGTCCATGTAGTCAATTTTAAACCGTCTTCTTTTTTCTTAGTGCAAATAACTCAAGATGCAGTTTCACGTGCCTGCAGGTTCACAGGCACAGCCTGTGTCCCTGGGATCAGCCAAGGACTACACTGTCACTCAGGCCCTTAAAGTGTTGGAGCAACTGCACAGTGCAGCAATGAAAGCACAGCCACAGGAGCCTGGGCAGAGGGGCTCAGAGTCTGCCACAGCCCACTTCTGGGATTCCTTTCTCCCCCACAAGTTTCCTTCCATCACGAACAGCCACGAAACCTTTTCTTCACCCTCCAGCAGGAACAAACCCATCAGCAAGGTGGTTGTGGGAGGATGCTCTGGCACTTCCCAGCACTGCAGGTCTTCACCCAGACACCACTGCTGTGGACAGGCCACAGAGTGCTTCCAGCCACACCTGCAGGAGGGATCAGCAAAAATTTCTCCGAATTTTCGGTTAATCCCGCCGCATGCATCTGGCACCATGGTGGGAGGGGCAGCCGCCGGCTGAGGGTCACAGCCCCAGCACCAGGGCAGGTGCTCCAGGGCTGCACCCACCTTCTGGGAGAGAGGAGCAGCCTTTTCCCAGTGCCTTCAGGGAGCTGCAGGGGCACATCACTGGGCTGAAGGCTGTGCTACTTCTTTGGTCAGGCAGAGCGAGAGTTCTGAGCAGCTCTCTGCTGCTCTCAGATCTGCAGCGCGCAGAGGAAGCCCCCGTGTGAAATGGGGCTGGCACTGCACTCCTGCACTTCGACTCATGCTGTTTTGGATGAGTTCCTAAAGATGCTTTCTCAGCCTCCAGTGATGTAGAATTTGGCAGAATTGGTTTTTCTGGGAGGGCAGGGAAGCCACAAGACCAAAGACAAACAGGTGCCGTGGGGCAGAGCCCTGGCTGCTGCTCTGTCAGCATGGCTGCTCACAGTCCTTGGTGCTATCAAAGGAAACTGTCAGGGTAAAACCACGGCTTTTCCTACAGCATGGCAATACAGTGTTTGTATGGAGCACTTTAAGGTATCCTGAGAGGATATCTTTCTGCCAAATTGGTAACAGCATCTTCAGTCTTCACATAACCATTCTCTATACGTTTGTATGATACTAACACAGGCAGATCAAAGGAGCCAGCCTGCAAAAATCAGAAGGAAAACACACATGTATTGCAACTGTCACATTCCCAGACTCACAAACCTTTTCCTGGGTTATTTTAAAAAAATTTAAAATAAAAAAAAAAAATTAAAATTACATAGGAGAAGAAGAATGATTAGCCCATAATAAAAGTGCCAAATATCATTCACAACCAAGCCATCAGATGATAAATCAATTCCCACAATTTGCAAAATGCTGCATGAAGTCTAAACGCGGCACCTGCAGTTGCTGCTCTGTGCCAGCCCAGCCCAGTCTGCACCAGTTCGCGGTGGTGGAGGAGCACCACCTAATGTCAGTGGAAGGACTGGCTGCAGTGCCAGCGCACGGAGCCTGGCGAGCCTGGCTGCTGCTGCCTGCCCAAAAACCTCACTGCTTCAGCAGCAGGCGTGGCCACAAAGCTGCGAGAGGTTCGTGGATAACCTGCAGGTTTATGTATGTCTGCAGCACACACCACATATAACATCTCCCCTAAAAGCAGAATTGTGAATTCAATTAGGCACTTTTATTTTTTTTGTTCTGCTTACTACAAAGTTTAAAATCAGCTCAACTCATCCGAGGATGCTCTCGGTGTGCGCACAGACACACGGACACCGAGACATGCCTCTGTCCCATGTGCTGACATACACAGGTAAGTACATGTGTTTAGTGTCCATCTATGCAGATAAATTAAAACATACTTATTGCTATCTGACAGAACAGCATGCACCCTAGACAAAGGGATTTCGGTACAATTCAGATGCAATACTGGAATCATTTTAACAACTGAGATCTCAATCCTCCACTGCAAATGTATCAGCGTTAGCTTTTACAACCACTAGTACAATTAGTACAATTCAGACTACACTCTCAAATTAAATTTTCTGCTAATATTAGACTGAAATAGCAGTTAGGTTGAAAGATTTGTTTACATATTGCCAAATATTTGAAAGAATCTGTACAGACATGGGATTCTGAAAAGGTTGGATAGTACAACACTCTCAAATTAAAATGCATCCCAAGCATTGCATCTCCATTCCACAAGGACAGGTGCCCCACACCGATAGTCAAGAGGATTACAAGAACCATGGTTTAATTGATTTGGAGGGTTACATTTGGTTAATCGATGCCTTTAAAACCATCCCAACTCCTCCGGACAGGGTACCTGTTACAACACATTAGACTCATCTGAGAATGTTCTTAAAAGAAGTGGTCTGACAGAAGGTCTGGCCGACAATGAATCAGGTGCCTTCCTGCTGCTCTGCAACAGCGAGGCAAAGAGACTTATAGCACACGCGACCCTCCGCCTGCCCGGGGTCAGACAATGCAACACACAACCCTTTTTACGCTAAGGCATTTCATACAGGATGGAGCAACACACGGTGACTAACGCTGCCTGGGCTTTGCGGTGCAAGGCACGGAGGGTATTCAGAAACTGGCCCTGCTTCTCAAAATGTTTGACTTCAGGCTTGGAGGTTTATGCTGCAGGTGCTTTTGAGGGAGGAGGGAAACATCCCTGATCTCCACACAGCTGGTATATATTTCTAAAACAGCAGCTAATGGTGGAGGTCTGCAGTGAAACCAAGAGCCAGGGACATGTAATCAAGGCACTTTGCTGAGGGTGGCCCCACCACTGCCATGTCCCTCCTCAAGAGGGCTGTGGCTTATTCACTCACACCAAGAACAACAGCAGCGCTAACAGTGGGATGGACTGGGCAAGGTGAGCACTGGGGAAGCTCCTCCTAAGTCACACAAGTCTGAGCCATTTGACAACTCATCCAGAGGACAATCGACATCCATTCCACCTTGTCCCACTTGTATCTGGCCCACTAACACAGGAGCACAGTGAGGAAGGAGAGTGTAACCAGCTTTGTCTGTGTCCACCTCACCTGGACATCCTGAGCACAACCAGCTCACCCACCTGAGGGGCAGCAAGAGACCCAAGGGGAAGAGACAGACGAAGTATTTAAGCAAAAGATTTAAATTAAGGCAAAAGGTGGGGGAAAGCGAGGTTTTGCTGTGTGAGCAAATCTAAACGTGGGTTTTCAGGAGTTAGGCATTAGAAGGAAGAAAAAAGCAGTTGAGCAAGCAACACATTGCGACTCAGAAAGGAAATCACCTTATTCACTCCAAGAAAAGCTGTGATTGCTGGAAGTTTGAGAAAGCATGAAGATAGTGGATGTTCCTGAGGAAGGAAGGCGCTTCGTTACCTAGTTCACAACAGCACAAAAGACAGAAAATTGCAGTACAAGAAAGAGAAAGGCAGAAAACAAGGAAAACAAAAATGTGCCTTGCAGTTAAAAAAAACAAACAAACAAAAACAAAATAAAAGCAACCACCACATTTCCACACAGAAAATCTAATAAAGGCTGAGCAAAGCTGATGCGCTGTGTTATAGGAAACTGGGGGTGAAACCCTAACCCGCTGAGGTCAAGGACAAATGCCCATCAACCTGGCCTCAAGTCCATCCTCCCCTTCCAGAAGGGACCCTTGGCTGCCAAGTTGTGGTTCTGGCCCCTAAACAATATCCCTGATCTTGTTTTTCACTTAATGCTTCCCTTGGGACACTGATCTTTATTTTATTTCAATTTTAAGGTCAGGATCCTCAAAAAGGGTCTTGATTTGAAATCATCTACCCGATCCTAGATGCCTTTACAAATCAGACGACTAACTGATGGCTGACAGAGATATCCAGAGCTGGTATCTGCTTCAGGAACTTATAATAAAGCTCTGACTCAAAATGTACATTTAAATATGGCTCAGCCTGTGTTTAGTTTGGGATGCACATCTGAAGAGACTTTTCTAGTTGACACTCACTTTGCTTTGCTAAGTGATTTCACAAGAGCCTTTGTTAAATGAATATAAAGTACTCTTGAAATTAAGTATTGCAGGAGGTGATGGCTCTTTGGCCAACAGCTGAAGGCAAAAAAAAAACCCTCTCAGGTGGTTGAGCTGGGGCTCAGAAACCCCCAGGGCACACTTCCCAGGCACTGTCCCCACACTCTGTGTCTGCAGCTGAGAGCAGCTCACTCCCAGCCTATCCAACAGGCTAGAAACTCCTAATCATACTCAGACAGAAGAAGTTACATGGCTCCTCACAAAATACAGCCATAGTTCTCTTACCATCTCTCTTGTTTTCAGCTTTAATGATGCCCATCCTTGAAGTGCTGGAGGCCAGGCTGGATGGGGCCCTGAGCAGCCTGGGACAGTGAGTGGCATCCCTGCCCATGGCAGGGGCTGGAACTACAAAACCTTTAGGGTCCCTTCCACCCCAACCCGTTCTGTGATTCTATCACCAATCTGGGGGTGGGGGGCTTATCCTGCTGTGCTGGCCGTGGTGACCCCACAGCATGTCCCTCCTGCTGCCTGGGGACAGGCACAGCCCAGCGCCAGCGGCCAGGGCTGCACAGCTCGTGTTGACCCGGGCAGGACTTGCTGCTGCTGCAGGGAGAGAGAGCGGCTGCAGGAGGGGAGGCACGGCCGGGGAGGGCAGGGGCTGCACCTCTGGGAAAGCACAGACAAGGAGCAGGGGCTCAGCACAGCGAGTCGTGAGCCTGGCAGAGCTGCCTTCACCTCTTACAGGAGCAAGGAAGAAAACTTTTAGGAGATGTGCACTTGTGAAGGGAGCCCCCTCCTCAGCAGTGAGGGAAGCTGTTAAACATCAGACACCTTCCAAGGAGAGCAAACCCCATGGTCTGAGCCCTCGGTCATTTGTGGAGGACAGGCAATGTGACAATGCTGCCCCTGCTCCCTCTGCACCAGAGCCTGAGGACACACCCAAGGGAACATCCTGCTTGTGTCTGACATGAAAATAAGCAGGTTTTTCAGGACAAGATACGGTGGGTTTGATGATCAGTTCAGCTCGGACAAGGGTTATGCACATTCCCACCCAGTGAGGGCAACCAAGGAAAGGCATAGGTTGAGTCTCTCCTCGCTACAGATCTAGGCAGTATTTTTAGAATAACTTCTTGACATTTTTGGCATGTGAAAGAGCAAGAGAAGACTCTAGAAACCTTCCTTGAGATTTGAGTGGTATGTGGTATTGTTACAGGTTCATCTGGCGCCTAAGGGCAAAAAGGTCTTCCTAAAAATTTATCATCTTGTTCCTTACCTGATGATTTTTCTCTTTTATATTTTTTAAAACTATTAGAAGAATTTCTGGGAAAAGGCTGATAAAGATCAGGAGAATTATTGCCAGCCATGTGGAAACAGAAGTCAGCATATGAGCAAATACAAAATACATTCTTTGCTGCTTCAAGAAAGGCCTGAAAAAGAAAGGATACAAATAAATTCTGGTTAACATGGATTTTCCAAGAAGGTCAGAATCAAAGGAGACTTCTGTTAGCAGTTACGCCTCCCTTTCAGATGGATACAGCACAGAAACACACTGTCCATCCTTCTCCCCATCCATCTCCTGCCTCCAAATGCACTATTTTTGGAAGTTTGTCATGATCCATTTTGCATCTTCCACATCTGTTTCTTTTCAGGGTGGGAAGGGGTTTAAATCTTTCCACCATCACTGAAAGGTAAGTTATTCACCTTCTCAAAAACCAGATCATTCTATTTCAACTTCAGGCTTTGCTATAGCTTCTGGTTTGGGTTTGATAGTGGAAATCCAGAGTCTCTCACTCACCACAGGTTATTTGTCCCTTCCTCCCTTCCTTGATGAGGGAGAGCAACCAACAGCTGCTTGTGAAAAACACCTCATCAATAACTGATGGCAAGGATTCCAAAGCAGTTTTTGCTTTCTATTTGGTCAAAAATATTGAGCTAATCAAGTTAAACAGTAGAAAGTTTTCAGCAGAAAACTCACACATTTCAGCACAGAGATGTGGCTAGATTGCAGATCTGGATCTGTTGGGCAGCAGGAGTTAACTGAAGAGTTAAAGCTTGTGACCCCCAGATAAAATATTTAAATCTGTTCCACATCTTCATTAGCAGCTTACTGGATCAGGGATCCAGCCAACAGCCCGTGGCACCAGCCCAGGGGAAGGCAAAGGTGCAAAATGGGAGATTCTGTCTCCTGTGAATGCCAACTGAGCATTTACTGCAGCACAGGAAATACAAAACTAGCAATATTTGTAATGGAATAATGCTTGCCTGCTTTTACAACACATTAAACCTAAAATCCTGGTTGTACTCAAATCAATGAGAATTTCTTCTACTCAGATCCATGATTTCAACAGCAGCACCTGTGCTTTCTCCTGTTTGTTTTTCCCTCTCAAGCTGTCCTGGAGCACCAGGTCCTCTTGCTCTTGATCTGCCTGATCTGTTCCTTCCTTCTGTTTCACTGGCTTGCTTTCCACCACGAATTCTTCCCACCTCTCTCACCCACATGCACAAACAGACCCTGGAAGGTTTGCTCTAGAACCTTCCCAATACTGACAAGAGCCTCAGCACCAGAAATAACAACCCTGTGGGCAGAGAAGCAAACCAGCTCCTGCCAAAGCTGAGCTTTGGACGGCACCCAGGGTGTTCTCTCTTTCAGGTGTTCCCTCTGGTGGGCTGAGACCTCCCCAAACACACCTCACCATGCAAAGCCCTCTGCCAGCACAGGCTTTCAGGGGTGCTGGATGGAGGCTTCCCTTCCTCAGGCAGCACGGAAAGGAGCACGGCTGCACACACCTGCCTCCTGCAAACCTCGGGATATTCAGGATATCCCAAAGGAGGTGCTCAGCCACACCCCTCACAGAGCCAGCACTGGGCATTCCCTTAAGAACGCACCAGGAAAGACAAAAGGATACTTGCCAAATGACTCCTCCCCAAAAGAATGAGAAAAACACATAGAAAGCAAGGGAGCCCCAAATCACGAAGTGGTTCATCCACGTCCAGAATCGGGTGTCTAATGCTAGCTGTGTGAATAAAAAGAGAGACAAAACAGGCTTTAGATGCAGAGTGCATTGGATTGTATTTATATGAAATTTCAGACTGGTTTCACATAAGGGCTGAAGGTTCTCCAAACAGCCACCTCTGTGTGTATGGGCACCAGGAAAAACATTTTCAATAGCCACAGTCTGGCACAATGTTAACAGGGAAGCAGCGACATTCCAATTGTAACCAACACTTTTTAACGGAATAAATTTGATGCAACCCTTGATGCTACAGGAAAGAAACATCTAAAGGTTACAGGGACTGTAATTGCCTCTTGTCACCACCTGCTGTCCCGAACCAAACATAAAAGACCTTTTGTAAGGTCTTATGCAAACAGTTTGTTCTGGAAAGCTCCATGAAACAAAGTAGATTTGCTATTGTTATTTGATATGTGCTTTTGTGATCACTCTGGCGCTCAGCCTTGTCTGAAACAAGGTGGACAAACCCAAATTCTCTACTGCTCCTCTCCTCTTGCTGGAACTGAACATCAAGGGATGAAAGCTTGGGGAAAGGTCAACTATAACCAACTGGAGTCCTCAAAAGAGGGGAAAACCAGAAAAATAATTTAACCAAACCACTTAAAGACCACAGACTACACAAAGGACAATAAGCAGGTTCTGCCTCTACGGAAGCAGAGAAGATGTAACTGTGGTGGAAAATACTCATAGACATTTCATCTTCAACACATTCATTACACAGTTTTACAGTGGAAAACATCTGCAACGAGTGACTGAAAAAGGAAGGGAGATGCTAACCTTGAGAGTGACTGTGAACACCAGCACGGTGAAAACAATTGTCCCAAAGGTCCAATTTCCAAACACCTGAAAAACACATTCCATTGCCACGGGTGCCTCAGCCCTTCTCCTCGGAGAGGCACAGAGACAACGGTGGGGACGGGGTGCAAGCAGGGAACGGAGGGAGGGGTGGGATGGAGCGACTGCTACGGGAGATCGACGCTCGGAGAGGCTCCAGGCACCCGCACGACTCGCCGCCCGCTACACTCCCCGTGCCATGCAGTGCCACACAGACGGGTGACCAGAGCTGGGACGGAGACAGGTACAACCTCCTACTAACAGCAATGTCGGTCGAGGATACAAGTCATTGCACCACCTGCATTTCAGCATTTCTTGGCAATTTACTCAGTGTCTGCTTTCTCGCCACACTCATCATGTCTTTGCAGTCCCATCTGCAGAATGCACCAGTGGGTACTTTTCCAGCTGGTTTGGTTTGTGGATACTAGTGACTACGCACACAAAGAAAAGCAGATACTGTATATAAATCCAAATGATGGCAATGAATGGGAGGGATGCTTACCAAAGGCTGTCAAGATCTGAATGCATACATTAAAACAGAAAGTGAAATGTAAAAGTTTTCAAAAAATGCAAAAAACTTAAAGTCAATAGGAGTGAAAAAGGAGTCAATCAAACATACATGGATATTATGAACAATTGCTGGTAGCAGTTCTTACAGGCGTAAGTGTTTACAGAACAGGACATAACCACAGATCTTATTGTAGTGCCACATAGACTCGACCTCTGAAGGCATTTGCAGAACATATCAGTGCTTCATGTTTTATTCAAACATAACCAGAATGGCTATAAATACAGAAAAGCACTGACTTGACAGTACGGGGGCTTGACTACATATAGCTGGGGCCAGAGATGTTGGCATTGATGCAATGTATGAATATACATACATAAATTTCATCAGCTTTTCTCCAAGTGTTAGCCGCTAAAAAAAGTTTAGGTATTTTCAAGGGTCACAAGTGATGGTGTAAAGAAGTTTTCCATCAATCAAGGTCTAGTAACATGCTGCACACATTCCCTGGGGGAAAGGGTCCTGAAACAGCTCAGGCCACCACGCATGGCAGCCACCCTGCACTAATGCTTTGCTCTCTACTCAGTTAACCAGCGAAATAAGAAAAAATAAGAAAAAAGGAAAAAGAAAAAAAATCCCTCCATCTTTTCTCCTCCTCTTTCTGTGCAAGTTAACCCCAGAAGCTCCCACAGCTTGCTCATGCAGCGATGCAAGCGCTTGTCCCCACCAGAGGCACGAGCAGGCAGGCAAAGCTCGCTGGGCTGAGCAGAGCTGTGTGTAAGACTAGTCATTTTACCTAGTGAGGATAACCAGCTCTGCCCTGTTTCCATGGCGATCTGGGAAATGTTTTATTTCAAGCATTTGCTGCAGAATCACACCATAAGCAAGGCTACACTGTTGGACGAGACTCGAGACACACTGCACAGATCAAGCGCGCAGATATTCCCTGCCAGGCGCATCAGAAGGCAGTGCACAAAACAAACACCCATCCTCCTTTTTTTTTGGTGGCGTTACCTTTCCGTTATCTTCCAATGAGGAATTTTGAAAAAGAAAATAAACCCCAAAGAAAAACACGAGTCCTTCAAAGGCGCCCAGAAAGGTCCAGTACAGGAACGGCCTCCACTGCAGCATTGCATTATCCGAAACCTTCCTGCCAAGAGATGGAGTAACAAGACCATCACCATCACGTTTAGGATGCACTGCAAAGCTCCTCGCAGGCAGGGGATGGGTGGGGTTTGGAGCAAGCCCTGGCTGTAGGGGGCAAGGAGGGAAACCACAAAAATACCTGCCAGTGTACAGGACATAAAGAACACTTGCCATGTGCAGCTGCTGATCAAGACAGACCACAAGAGCTCCAGCACATGAATTGTTTTGTCCTTCTCTAAGTAATTTGGATTAAAAAAGCCCAAAGTGAACAGAGGCAACACGGTCCTGACCCTCTCCTGCAGCCTCTGCACTGCCCATGGTATCAGACATTATCTGCTAGATTTTAAAAGCAGGGTAAGACTAGAGAGCAGCTGTATGCGATGCATCAAATCTGTGGTGTGCCTCCCTCTTTCTGTTGAATGCACAAAGTCCTTTTTTGAGAAAAGCTCTGCAAGTCCTGTTCCCTGGTGTTTTTCTGCACAGGCTGAAAATAACCTCCTGAATTGTCTGGTGGGTGTTTTTATCACAGGGGTTGTAGCAGGAGGCTCTTGGCCGAATATAGGATGAGATCTGGCACGGAGGCAGCAGCAGCAAACTGATGGGCGATGAGCAAAGCTCTGCAGAGACCACACACAGGGCCTGGGGAGGGGAGGGTGGCTATCAGGGCAGGAGGAAGTTAAAAACAGCTCCCTGCATCATTATCTTTTCAGATTAATTTCTTCAAAATTTGAAGGCTGATGGGGGATAAAAGCACTTTTATGTTAGAACCCAAAATGCTCATCTTTTTCCATTATTCTTCTTAACTCTTAAAGCAACACATCCTTTGCACACCTGTGTGGTGCTGGGTTCCCATAACTGCAGTTTCTAAAACAAGACCCTATAGAATCCTATGCACAACGACGCAGTGACCACACTCTAACATATCACAGTTTGGGTGCAAGAAAAGAGCAAGGATAAACCAGGCTGGAGGTGTGGGTTATCTGGGAGAGAAAAATACAAGCAGCTTCCTCGCAGCGAGCTGTGTTTTGCATTCCCATGTCTGTCCTGCAGCGCTCACGGTAAACAGGCTTTTTCCAGCCTCAGGATCTGCACTGCAGCAGCTCAGCGCTTCCTCCAGCAGCGCAGCGGGTGCTCTGCAGCCAGCGGCACACGCACAGCCATGAATATTCAAACTCAGGCTGCTTCCCTCAGACAGACCCCAGAGATCAGAGAGCCCACCGGGGGAAGGCACGGGGACCTGCTGCTACTGCTCTCTGTCGCACAATATTCAATTACCAAGCTATTTAAAAATACAGACGGAGGCATTTTGCCATGCGAGTGAAGGAATACAGAGGTCTAATCAATCACGGCTCTCTGAGTGTTTACTCCAAAACCACCCAAGCCCCTTCCCAGCCTTACAGCTCTTGTTACATCCACAGATTTTTCTATACCTAATGCAACTTTCACACAGTATTTTAGGCACTTCATAATTCCCTTTGCTCTCTCTGCACAGACATCACCCTTGGCTCGAGCACAGCTGTGCCACACTTGGCTCCCACTCGTGAGGAGCACCACACGGCAGTGACAAGGCTTGCAGGGGCACTGGCCAAAGCAGCCCTGACGTGGCCTTGTGCACAGGGCTGGGCTGACTGCCAGGCTGGGCAATTAGCAACAGAACACAGGGAGAGCGGCTTCCTCCAAAAAGTATCTTCTCCAGTCTGTGCAGAAGGGCTGCCCCAACAGCACGTGTGTGGGAAGGGCTGAAGGAAGATGGACAGCATCTCTGTTTCTGTGGGACACTGGAGCCTCTCCCTGCTAAAACCAAGGAAGAAGAGAAGACAACGAGCAAAGCACAGAGAGTCAGTCTAAACTGTCCTTTCCCTGGGCAACGTGGCAGAAAACAGAGCGTGTGGATCAATGAGCAGAGCTCTCTGTGCTCTGATAAGGAGACCTGGCCTGTGGAGGGGAAGCCTGGGGGACCGTACCCATTTCGACAAGCTGAGAAACCACCTGCCTGAGCTGGGCTTCACCACATTCATCGTTCTCAAAATGAATGGATCTTTTTCTCTCTCTGCATTACATGCTCTGTCACGTGCTTGGCTCGTACTGCCTGGCTCAAAGGTAACATGAATGAATGGTCTGGCCACACTCACAGCTCAATTTTTCTTATGGATGAAGAATTCCACCTACAGTGTACTCTTTTATAGAGATACAGCAGTGCAATTTGCCAGACCAGATACTGTCAGAGAGCATAAACAAGTAGAAACAGGCAGCAAATACAAGGCTGCTCAGCTTGAATGCCAAAATAGCTCAGCCAGCAGGGGTAGAAATGGCTTTTTCTGCAGTTGATGGTGATCCCATCACTGACACGGGACAGGGACACCTGCTTACCAACAAAGCTTAAACCATGGCCAACAGAGCTGTGCAGAGGTTTAGCAGCCCAGGAGTACTCACATGTAGAGCTGAGGATCCGAGGTGAGCGTGTCAATGCTGATGTGCTGCTCCAGGAGGCTGTAGGCCAGGATGGGGAGAGATGTGAAGCAGATGTTGTACATGGTCAGATAAGCAGCATCGTACAGCGGCTTCCAGGAGGAAGAAAGGGGAAAATGAGACAGACAGAAAACCCGCTTTCAAAGCCTCTCCACAAAGAAATTAAACCGTAAATTTCCAGCCCTCATCTCCTACATGCCCTACAGATTCATCCCTTTGTCACAGCCACATGGCACAACTTCATCTGATAGGGGCCATGCTCTGTGCAATGCAAGGGGAACAAAGCACCGGCAGGCTGCGTGGCCAGGAACCTGCCCCCACTGACAGGAAGTTTTGTAACTGGCTGGTCTCATCTCCAGCTTGTCCTCCAGAACAACATGACTAAACAGCCCTTATCACAGCTTTCCTGTTGCTGCTCTTGTGCTGCCGTTTCTATTAATATACTTGATGCCTCCTGTGGCTCTCTAAAGACTAGACTGGGTTAGAGGAACTATAGCTTCTTTAAAAAAAAAAAAAAAAGGCAAGTGTTTCTGCCAAAACAAGCAGAGAATTATCTCTCATCATTTACTCTTCCTGTTACTTTGGAGCCCAAGTAGACACAAAAGCCCTTAAGTTGCCACAAAAGCCAAAGTTCTTGTCTCCAAGCACATGAAGCCATTCACCACATGGATCTGTCCCTCTGATGCTTACTCAGACTAAGCAGAGCTCTGATGACACTCATTGCGTGTATTTTTTTAAAGCTGCCATAAAAGAATGAGCCATTCTTCCCTTTCAGTGACACTTTTAAATCAGCAAAAAGCAGCAGAGGAGACAAGATCAGGAAACCTTTCAAAACTTGTTCTCTTAAGAGAAGCAGGAGTAGCAAAATCTGGTGCTGACAAACCAGCCAGACCCTTCTCTCTTTACTTCAGGAAGGTGTCCACCTGTGTTTATGGCTGGTGGACAGGAAAGGAAAGGAAAGCAAGCAGATTGCTTTCTTTTCAGTTATCATCTCAAAAAATTATGTTCCAGACATGGTGCTGAGCAACAAGGTCAGCTCCTAGTGTCCCCTAAAGCAAGGTGGTGAAGGGACAGGAGGCCAAAAGCCAAATCTTGGCTAGGTAGCCTCATTGCTTTATATTCTGCCTTTATGGACAAATTACTGGAAGTTACCTGCTGTGAGAATCCACAAAAGAACTGGTATAAAAACTGTGGTAAAATGAAGCAAAGGTTCTAGGAAAACAGAAAAGGACAAATGGTCAGCAGGGAAGCACTTGACATCTCAATCTAAATCCAAGTAGTTTTTCCTGTTATCAGGCATTAGCATCTGACATTACAACATCAGACAAGGCAGGGCACTTGATCAATCAAGACAAAACCAATCCAGCGAGCAGTCAGTATCTGCAGAAGACACTACAAGAATGCTCACGTTCCCCTGAAAGCACTGTTTTCAATGGACAGGCACATGACACACAGCCTGTTCTAGGGAAGGAAAACAGAACTACAGAATGTCCCACACATTTTCCCCTGTTTGTTATTTTACTCTATTGCCAAAGAAATGTACCGTATGAACAAAGAAATCAGCTGCACACTGCCCCTTACCTTATAGAAGAAATACTGTACAAGGTGTGCTATTCTCACATAATATAAATGCCCATGTGCTAGTAGCAGTTTTCTTAAATGTTTAAACTTTGGCACAGCATAGTCGCTGTTTCTGGAGGCCTGGCGTCCTTCTTTGCCCTTGATACCTGGAGACAGAAGCATGGAAGGGGTTAATCCCGAGGAGCTGGAATTTGGATGCTGCCCACTGGCTTTGCTCACATCACTCAGTGTCTCAGGGCATGACAAAGGCTGTGCTTCCCTCCTGAGTGCCCCAGGAGACCAAACACTAACACTCTCAGGGTAGTTTTGGCTCCACAACACTCAGCCCTGCCTCCGGAGTGTTTGGGCTGCTCTGTGATTTCCTGTGCAAGTGTGGTGAAGGGTACCTCAGCAAACCTGATGAGAGAGAAGGAACCGGTTCCCTGGGGCTGGTCTGCATCCCACACAGCTCAGTTATTGCACTGCAGCTGCTCAGCCTCCCGAAACATCCCCACAGAGCTGTTGTGTTCACCCAAAGCCACATCCAAATGAACTGCACTGGATTCCCTTCATTAGAGGGCACCATAGCATTTCCAACAGCCCCAAATGAGGAACAAGCCCTTTCTCTTCCCCTGACCCTTCTCTAGTGGCATTACAGCAGTCTCCTACATTTCTGACCCCAGTCAGGAGCAGTTTCCAGCCTGATGTCAGTCATGAGGACAGTGCAGACACAACATACCTGGGCAGCAGCCCCAGAAACACGAGCAGGTCCCTGTGCTGAGCTGCTGTGACCAGCTAGCACTAAAGTCTGACACTTTCACGGCACTGCCATTGCCACTCATCACTCACTTGCTGCTTGTGCCCTTTTTTTTCTGAGCTCCAAGCAATCCTTACCACCACAAATTTGGTCACAGAGTTTTTGAACATAATCTGCAGTGGATCACTGATAGAGTGGGACTATCACAGGTGAGCAGTATGTGATGGTCTCATCTCTCTCTCCTTTATAATGGGGAGGGTAAAACACTGGCACAGGTTGCCCAGAGAGGCTGTGGATGCCATTCCTGCCATTCAAGCTCAGCTTGGACAGGGCTCTGAGGAACTTGATGTAGCTGAAGATCTCCCTGCTCATTACAGGGGCTGGACCCTCTAAAGACCCCTTCCAAGCCAAACTATTCTCTGACTCGATGATCTCAAGCATTAATCTAGAGTTAAACCCTGGCTCCAGAGAAAGCAGCAGCAGACTTCCCACATTTTCCAGGGGGATTAGTTTACCCATGTGCAAACAGAAACACTGACTGCACCTCAGTAGGAATCCCAGCAGAGCAGACAGGTCTGGGGGGTGAGATGGGCGCTTCAGGGAGTCTTACCTATCCCAACATGTGCTTCCAAAATCATGCTGACATCATTTGCACCATCCCCTATGGAGAGGGTTATCGGGCTTCCTTTTGTGTTCTTCACCATTCGCACAATCTAAAAGATTTAATAAAAGGACAGCAGCAGAAACCAAAATTCAGTTTAAAAGCCTGCAGAAACCTTCCCACTGCTCCCCCCAGGACATGTAATCAGGTTTTTACAGCAGCAATACAGTACCTGGAGAGCTCAGGTTAATAAAAGCCCTCATTACTGCAAAGCAAGTCACAACCAGAGCAAAAGCCCAATCCAGCCATGAAGAGCTGAAGGACAGTATTTAAAAACAAACCCCAGCAGCAATACCCTGCCCTTCCCTCCTGCCAGACCCTGCTCTCCCAAAGGTGGCTTCTCTCACGCATCTCAGGGTGCAGAAACACATCACTCATCAGGCTGGGACAGCATCTGCTCGAGTGAGGAAGTCATGGACTCCACTTGACAAATTTGGAAAGGGAAAAAAAAAGAACAAACTGGGAGGTTTTGTTTATTTCTAATTGGCCTGGGTTTAGGGCTTCCTGCCAGCATATTAAACAAAGGGCTTGCATTTAGATTTGAAAGAATGGTGTGCTTTCATCACGCTCTGAAGCTCAGAAGAGGCTTACACATAGCCTGGAGAAGTCCTGGTTGATTAAGATGATCAGGTCAAGTCCCAGCTGATGAATTCAGCGTGCGTCACACCACCCAGTGACGTGCTTCACTCAGCTAGGGGTAAATACCTGCGCTTTCTGCAACGGAGCCATCCGGCAGCAAAGGACCGCAGTGCACTTCAAGCAGATTTGGAGAAATATGCTTTTGTAATTGCTGGAGCCAGAGTCCTGAGAAGGGTTGAGGATCAGCGACAGCGTCGAGCCATCTATAATCAGTCCATATTCTTGACTCAACGTCCAGCTCCTGGGCACAACAACGAACAAGTTTGGGACATAATCAGGCAAAGAAGTCAACCTAGCTGCTTGTATCGTCTTAGTGAAAAAAAAAAATGGTTTTGGGTTAATCTTCTTCCCATCCATTTTTTGGGGCTTAGCAATTTTAAAAAGCTTAGGCTGAGCACGTGCCCTTCACTAAAGGAACAGTGCAATTAAGTTCAAAGCCGACTAACACCAGAGATGATGAGCCGA
The DNA here is from genome assembly GCA_013397895.1 of Origma solitaria. NCBI lineage: Eukaryota > Metazoa > Chordata > Aves > Passeriformes > Acanthizidae > Origma > Origma solitaria. Next base: position 522,608 of record VZRL01006494.1, on the reverse strand, counting down.
GCAAAGGAAGCAGTCGCAGTGTCTGCAAGTAACCAGTCCCCAGGGCCACAGCAGCTCCTACTTCTCTACCAAATTTGCATCTCAAACGCTCAGAGCTGGGTCCTCGGGCTCTCTTACCTCTTCAGGCCTCCGCGGTTTTTGGGAACATCCTGAATCAGCTTTTTGTGGTACTCCAGCAGCAGCTCATGGAGCCGATCCTCCTTCCTCTCGCTCTCGCCCACTGTTCTCGCCGTCAGCTCCAGCAGCTCCGTGCTGGTCTGGAAGAGCCTGCAGGCGTAGCAGGTGGATTTGGCAGTTTCCATCTTGTCTCCTGTCAGCACCCAAACCTTCATGCCAGCCGCGTGCAGGGCTTCGATCGTCTCTGCCAGCTGCTCCTGCAGCCTGCAAGCAGAAGCCAAACATCACTGCTCAGCTTGGCCCACGCCTAATCCATGTAACCCTGACTCTGCAGCCAGGAAATGCCAGCTCAAGAGAAGTTAATTGACTTTTCACATACTGCAGAGACCACTGCCACAGGAATATGGATCACAGATCAGCAATACCGAATTTCTATTTGCAGGCAAAAAGAGAAATCACTGCTTTATACTCTTGACTCCTAGGCCTCACAGGAAGAGCTCAATTTACACTTGCAGTTACTATAACTGAATGTGGAATTGAAATTGTTTTGATGTGCAAATTAATGCTGCGTGCTTAATTCACTCTCTAGAAGTGCAAGTATTTCTGTAGTTTCATTAATAAATTCCAATTCCTACTACACCAGCCAATTGAACACAACTAGGGCTCTGTGAAATGGGTTGTGCCACGGTGTAATTAACTGTCCTGGACACTGCCAGCATCTGCCTGGCTGCTCAATCCCACCAGGCGAGTCCCAGAGACAACCCAGAGAAACCACAGGTACCAGTGCTGGTGTGGAGTCACCTCTTTACCTGTCTTCTACAGCAGTAGCCCCGATCAGGTGCATGTTGGCTTCTGTGTCATCAAAAACCTTGGCCATCTTCTCCTCCCTGTCCTGCAGAGCCATCTTGGCTTCACTGAGCTGTCTGTCAATTTTGTCATACTCCTTTTGAGTTAGCTCTTTGAAGGCCACACAGAGCGTTCGGTAGCCATCCTGGCAGTGGGAGAGAAAGAAAATAAAATCAACAAGTGCCCTTAACCCAGACTATTTACAGCTCCTCATTTTTGGGTTAGTGCTTTTGTCTACCATCAGTGCTTCTGGCAGTACTGACCCTCAGGGCAAGGACAATTTGTTGGCTTGTGTCAAAAGAACAATTTTCTCTGTGTTTATACAATAATTTCTTCCCATCAGAGTAATCACAGTTCTGTTTATTATGTGCAGGTAATATGGCAAGAAGAAACTACGGGAAGGAGCAGGGCTGAGAGCGTGCCTCCAGCAGGGAGAGCAGGGACGGGGTGCCACCACAACTGGGACCAGGCTGCTGATGTCACTTCTATTTTTAACTTGCCTGGGAGATGCTCGCATGCAACTGTGATGGAGACCATGTACGTATATCAAATAAAGGTGGAAGCCAACAAAACAGAAAAGGAAAGAAGTCTGGCATCAAAACAATGTGAAGTGACACTCACATTTTCAACGCTTCCCTCCAAAGCAAGGTCACATCCCTATTTTTGGAATAAGGCTTTCCTGACCCCAGGAGCCAGCCAAATTCCATCTGTGTGCTCACCATGGCATTGCGGTCCACATGGACTTTCGTTTGTTGGATTTCTTCTTGCTGCACCCTTGGAAAAATAGAGGAGTCTGCTCCTTTACAGAAGAGAAGCAACTTTCCTAAAAGCAAATTATAAACAGTTCATAGCACTCACAAGCTGCAGAAAGACATAACAACAACAATAGCAAGCAAGTGATGCAGAGGGAGGAAATCTGGAAGAACTAAAGGAACTGACAGAAACCTGACCGCCTACCAAAAATGGCCTTTCCCCAGCCTTTGAAAAACCTCTGTCTGACCTGGCTGAGACTTGGGGTGTCCCCACCTTCCTCTGAGCAAGTTTCCTGCATCACATTGGACATTATTTCCTATTTGTAAGCCTTGGCAACCTTTCCAGGGAGGGTAAAACCAGCATCCCAAACCTCACAGGACTGACACTTGAGAAGGATGGTGACCTCTGAATTTTTGTCTGTTATTCCCATGAAACCCCATCCCACCCAGGGGACATTCTCACATGTCTTCCCCTGTACTTGTTCCAGCCTGGAACAAGGCAGGCAGGGAGCCCTCCATGGGTCTCTGCTCTCATCCCCTGATCTGCTGCTGCTCCCAAACAGCTGCTGTGAAGGAAAATTAACTCTATGGCAACCAGATCCAGCACAGAATTTAGTTAGACCAGCTCAGAACACCTAGCAGCTCAGCCTGTCTGGGTTACAGGAACAAGGAGGAGTTTTATGGCTGTGCACAAAGGGATCAGAGCCCACACCTGTGGTGGTTCTCACAATGACACTCATACGGCGGCGGACAGGGTCAAAGTTCAGCACGTGGAGAAGTTGGTACCTTTAAAAAAAAACAGAAAAAAGCTTTGACTCGGCAAATGAAAAATAGAAAAATAACTATTTGAGACAAAATCACTAACAATGAGCAGCAGAAATCAATACACCCTACAAGTAGCATCATCCACTAAGGAATGTACTTTTTACAGCTATTGCACAAGAAAATGGAGGAAAAACCCCAAATTCCAGTGCTGCAGTGGTGCTCTGAGCACAGGACTGAGGGTGTGGGTGCCCACCAGAGCACCAAGCCCCCAGGCTGGGCAGGGGCTCCGCAGGGAATGGGCCACCACACACCAAAAGCAGTGACACTGAGCCGCCCATTTAAATAAGAAGTTTCTTCAGAAGGGAAGGAAGAAGTGAAACTTGCTTGTGATGACAAGTTTTTGGGGAGAGCTGGGAATAGGTCAGCGACTGTCAGATGTCCACCAAGCTATGAGCACAGGGTAAAGTCTATTTTCAGCTCTTGAGGAGAAAAGGGTTACAGGGAATAGAGCCATATCACAAGGTTAGGCTTACAGGATCCTGCTGTGAGCCCCAGCCACTGCCCACAAGGTCAGCAGCCACGCCATGAATCCCAGGAGCCAGCCTGGCACAGATGAAGGATACCTACAAAGGACTGCAGGCTCTTGAGGGACCTGAATTTAGACATCAGTAAACCACCCGCGGATTTTTGCAAGTAGCCTCTTTGCCTACAGCTCGATGTGCTGTGCTTTGCAAAGGGGACAGGAGCTTTGGGGCAGGTCAGCACGGTCTGACAGCCCTCAAGGAACAGCTGTGACCTTGCCAGGCTGACCAAACTCAATTAAGTGGGGTGGGAGTGGTGCAGAAGAGCAGCCCTGATCCTCAGCAGCCCCAGCAGCACTTACATCTCAGTTTCATTCTTTTGGTTTCGTATTTTCATGAAATCGTTTTCAAGTCCTAGAAAAGTGAAACCATACCTGTCAATAAACAAAAGGACAGAACAGCATTGAAAACACCCATTGGCACATGTCACACATAACAATGCTCTCGTTTCACCCTCTGCACTGCAGGGGAGAGCACAGCCGTCAGCAAGGCCGAGCTGAGGAGCAGAGCAGGGCTGATGTTTGCTCTCTCCATGCAGGGCCTGCTGTGATGTTCTGGCAGTGCTCCCATCGCCTGGAGAGCTTGGGCACTGGAGCACAGACCCCGAGAGCCTCTGCACGCAGCCCCCTGGGTCTCTGGCAGGTTTACAAGCCATGAGCAAGTACATACAGCTGCAACAGCCTCCGCCCAAACCTGGGGCTGGCAAGAGCAGAGAATCACTGAACGACAGCACCTTACAGATCATCTATTCCCAAAGCCCTGCCTTGGGCAGGATGTCTCTCACTAGAGCAGGCTGCTCAAAGCCCCATCCAGCCTGGCTTTGAGCATCTCTGGCAGGATTCAAGTGAGGCTGACAAAAGTAACCATCCTATTATTTTGTCACTGTATGGCAAGGAAAGAATTTTACTGCAATATGCACATGGTAACTGGGGATTAACATGGATACTGGGGATACTGGGGAAACTCTGTTCCTAGGGGATTAAAGCACAAGGCTGTGGGGGCTCCAGCAAAGAAGGCTCTGCCACACCTGGGCACTGCAGCACCTTGGGGCTGTGAGAGCAGCCATGCGAGTGAGTGCAAACCACGGCCTCCCAGGGAGCTGCTCGGGGAAGATCCTTTACAGAGCAGCCCTTTATCAGAGAGCTCACTTGAGCCCACAGGCTCACATGGCTTCACAGGGCTGCAGGTCAGGCTCAGCATTGGTATCACCATGTGCTTCCCAGAGAGACTGTGGAAAGGGGTCTATCTCTTTCAGATCACCCTCACCTCCCTCCCTCCCACCAGAGAGAAGGAATTAAAAACCAACAGCTTCACGTTCTTACTTTTCTGCACCTTTCACCAAAGCGATCTCATCTGGGGAGGAGGAGATGTAGGTGTATTTGCGTTCTGGATGTGCCATCAGCCCATCCACCTGGTCTGCTTCCTTGATCTGAACCGTGTGGCACAGGCACAGGGCTCGCAGGAACAGCTCCTCGCGGCTCTGGGCAGGAGGGAAGGAGAGCTCGTCACCAGCTCAGTGCCACCACCCAGCCAGGAGCTGGCCACAGCCCCCTCACAGCCATCAGCACGCACATTTCCTACCTTTTCGGCTTTGCCATAGTATTTCAGGGGTCCGTCAGACTGAGGGAAGCCATCCACCTCTGAAATGCAGTCTTTGTACTTGTGCCCGTCTATGCAGCACTCGATGAACTCCATGCTGTTCTCCGTCAGCGTCCCGGTCTTGTCCGTGAACACGTACTCCACCTGCAAGCGCCACACGGCTGCTGCCTTGCTGCACCCCGGCCCCAAGGCAGGGGAAGGAGCCCCCAGAAACAGAGGCTGGGGCATTTTAGTGCATTTGTGCCAATGCTGGAGAGTGCTTTGCTGCTATCCTAACCTGACCCTGCAAAAAAGATGCAGGTGCCCCACTGCATCACTGCTCCTTAGAGCAGCCCCTTTCTTTTGGGCCTGTTGCTGAGGTGGCAGGAGGCACGTTCTGAAGATGTAAAATCTGTCTCCAGGCTCTTCACTTTCCCCTCATCCTCTTCCTTGGGTCCTTTGCTATAGCCCCAGTGCTTATGGAACTGCTGCTGCAGGTCTGCTGCCTCCTTTGGGGGACTTTCATCTTGGTGCTGTATTTCAATTAGCTAATTGCTCCTCCAGGTATATTTTTATTATTGTTTTTAAAGCAAAGTCAAAAGCAGGAGGCACTGCACACCCCCTGCACTCGTCTCTCGTGGTGCAGAAAGGGAAGCCTGAGCTGCGTGGGTGCCCCAGCAGAGCTGCAGCAGCACAGCTGCACATGCTCTGCACGCCCAGGGAGATGACTGGGCAGGCATTTCCATTAATCCTCAAAGAGACAGAGGATTTTTAATTTTTAATTGAAGCAGTGAAAGCAAAGCACCCTGACACGCAGAGCACTGCGCTTGATATTGCCCAATATGGAAACAATTGGCGTGACCCAATTCCTGCTCTTTCATGCACTATTTATAACCTTATCTGTTTCACAGAGCGCGTGGAATCACATTAAATGGAAAGTGCCACCAAAGCGGGTGAAGCTCTGGCCTGAGGGGATGGCGAGGAATTGCCACAACAAGGGTTCCAGCAGGGAGGGCATTTTGGTCCACATTTTCATCCAAACAGATGAAAACACAACACGTTCTGACCTGCCCGAGCTCTTCATTCAGGTCCGAGGTGTTCACCAACGCTCCCTCCTGAATTTCTTCATCGTACATCTCCTTGTCCCAAGAGATGAAGAAGGAGCCCAAGAACTTCTGCATCTCCACTGTAACGTACATGGAGACAGGGATAATGAAATTGAAGAGGACCATAAAGGACAGGAAGTCCGTGAACATCCGCAAGACCTGCAAAGGAAAGAGGAGAAGATGCAGCCCATGGCTGTTGGGACACAGGGACAATTGATAGCAACACCTCAGGGACTCTAGAGAGCTTTTCTTCTAAGGTTAAATAGGAAAAAACAACATGAAAAGGAATGCAGTAAGACAAAAAGCTAAATCCCCTTTGGCACAGAAAATCTCACTGTCTTCTGCAGATCTACCAGGTTATAATACACGAGCACACCTCACTGTTTCACACTGACCAAAACAATGCTTTATCCAAGCACATTCCTCGTTAGAACATACTGCTCCAGGCCCATCCTGATCCCAAGCCACCAGAAAAAAGGAGCAGGTGGCTTGAGGCCAGGCAGGCTACGGCAAGGATACAAGTGATGCAGATGATCCTCACTAACCCATCAAACAAAGATCTCTACACACTCACACTCCTCTCTCAGGCTTGACTGCTCACATCTCGGCAAGCTTAAGAAACTGGTTGACGTGGCCTCAATTTAAGTTTACCTATTCAAAGCTGAAAGATAGCTCGAGTTCAGATAAGGACCCAGGTTAAATCAGCTGCATTTCTGTATTACCTAGCATTTATTTATGCTCTGCTCTGCGCCACACAAATATCACTGTGCACAAGCGTGAGAGGCACAAAAGAAACACGAACAGCAGGAGAGACTGAAGGGAACAACAACAGTTTCTGTGAGCAAAGAAGCCTCACAGGGCTGGCAGCAGGCACTATCAGATTAAATAAAACAGAATAAAAGATGGAGGAGGTGCTGAAATACAAATCCACTTACCTTGAACGTCTCTCTCTCTTTTTTAGTCTTTTCGTTGTACCAAGGCTCATCATTAAATGGATTGCTCTGCCAGACATATTTCAGAGTCGTGCACACAGTGGCCTTGCCCAAAAGGATGCACAAATACACTATCAAGAAAGCGTTGATAGATCTGAAAAACAGGTTTCTTTTTTAAATTCTTGCAACTATTTTTATACAGAAAATCATATAAATAGGCAGGAACAAAACTTCCTTACTTTTAAGGAGGGAATTACAGAACAAATGCTTTTGACACTGCTGATATTCAGGGTCAGGTTCATATATTTTAACATTTCTTAATTTTGTTTTTTAAATAAAAAAAGCTACTAAATGATGCTGCTTCTTACAAGATATGCTTTATCAAATACCCAGATTTTTCTATGGAATCAGAGAGCATCTGAAACAAAAGGCAGCAGATTAGGGGATTATTTCTGTACAAGTCATCCATTAAAATCAAAATCAAACCCAACAGGTTTTAGCGATTTTTTTCTGAACATAAATACTCACTTTTCTACCGCAGACCGTTTCTGAGATTTCCCTTGGTAGTTCAGAGCCATTTTTGTTTCCATGCCAGTATAGACTGCAACTCCTGCAGGGTATCAAAGCAGAGCTCATGAGGGACTCGCAGCCCCGGAGGGACCCAGCTGGCACTTGGCCATCAGGGCCATCGGTGTTTACATCAAACTGCAGTCCCAGCTGAAGGAAGAGCCATTGCCCAAGGACTGTTCAGCAACAGAAACCTCTGAGGCTGCTAAGCAATGCAATTGTGTGGATCCCAGAGCAGGAGCCTATGGATCACACACAGTCAGGAAAGGCATTGGTCTCCATCACAGCTGTCACCCTCCAGCAGCAGGGCCTGACACTGCTCCCAGCACGCTCCCAGCAAAGCCTTTGGGAGCAACTCCTTGCTCCTGGTGTCTCAGGCAAAACCAGAGCCTTGCTCTGGTGTGTGAACACAACGTGCACAGCTGGGCAGCACCGCAGGTAGCACCAGTGCCTCCTAATCCCCCCAGTCACTCCACAATCAGCCTGCAGACAGCCGGAGCTGCACTGCCCAGGCTGACAGGCTGTGGAGAAGTATGTTCCCTCTCCAGATTTAGTAGTGAACATCTACATTTATTATTTATTATATAAAGATATATATGTGTTTAAATCGGAACTATTTAAATAAACAAAAATAACTTCACCATAAATCTTCTTGGTATTTTTGAGGGTAGCACCTTTCAACAATAGGTTTTCAGGACCCAAAGACCTAAACATAAAAGAAATTATAACATTACATCACTCAAAGAACATTCAAACTACTTTATAAATTAGAATTAGATTATAAACAAAGACTCCTTAGATCTGATGACATGATTTGTATGTTAAATTGGGCCTTGCTTGAGTTTGCTTTTCTCTTTACATGCTTACATTTCCATTTCATTTTAGAAATACTATCCCCAATGCTCAAAGCTCCACATTTATGGAGGGATTTTCAGTACAGCTTTTCAGGAATAAATGCAAAATGTTCAGATCTAGTATGTCCAGTACTTATATAAAAACGCAATGTTAAAATCATCAGAAACCTGCCCATTCCAGCCCAGTCAATCAATGGCACCATCAAAGCTGATAACCCTATTTATGTTTTTATTTCTCTTTGGAACCACAGCACAAAACACATCCAACATCTGCTGTCAGCCAACTGGTTTTGATGGCTTATGAACATCACTTGCTCACTTTTTCCCTGAAACACTCTGATTGACCTTTAAGTTTTTGCCCTCCTTTGAATGACAATATTTTGTAATTGTCTGGTAAATTTACTCCCCATCAGCAGGGCAGGACATTACCAGGTGGCCCTGCACTGCTTCCCAAGAGGGGCTCAAACAAATGACAGGATGGCAGAAGGGAGGCCTCCTTTTAGAATGGAATCACTGGAATAGTTAGAGAAAAAAACCCCAAAAAACAACATTCCCAAATGATGGCAGCACAAGTTCAGATGCTTGAAATTCTCTGTAGATGCCCAACCCCTCTGAGAAGGACCAGCGCACAGCTGCAAGACCAACCTGGCTACAGGCTCTTGGTTACTTCTGTAGATGATAATTCTCCCAACAAATCTGTAATAAAAATATGAGGAACTTGTATTACAAACACATTATAGATACCACAAACATACTTAAGAAAGGTCATTGACAAGAAATCAAAGTGAACACAGAAACAAGTGAAATTGAGAGTTTAGTGTTTCAAGGGGGGGGCCGTGCTCAGGACAGGGAGAGGCCACACACTTCCCATGCTCAGGGGTTCCTCGGTGCCTGCAAACCCCAGCACATCCCACTATAGACTGCAACAGCCCAGCTAACCTCCTTCAAGGATTTAACCACGACCACTTACTCCTGGAAGTCATTCAGCCCAATGCATTTTACTTGGGAGGGACAGTGGCCGAAAAATAGGTGCATTACTACAGCTGAGCTGACAAAAACCAGCTCCTTACACCATGACAAGCGTTGCACCAAGGAGGCCTTTCTGCAAAGACACTGAGCCTTGAAGGCTTTGCCATCCTCATACAGAAAAGGCCCAGTAGCTTATCACCACCTTGAGACACATTTTGGTCTCTGACAAAAAGAAGATGGCCTTTGCTTGGCTGAACTGTACAGCCCCCAAGTGATGGTGCTGGGGTGCCTGCAGAGAGAGAACACCAGGCAGCTGCGGGGCAGGGGAATGCAGGAGGGGATGGAGGGTGGGCGGGGAGAATGCAGGATGGGATGTAGGATGGGCAGGGGGGGATGCAGGATGGAGAGG
>VZRL01006494.1:486269-512970 GCA_013397895.1 Origma solitaria | reverse complement strand
GGACAGCGGGATGCAGGATGGACAGCGGGATGCAGGATGGACAGCGGGATGGGATGCAGGGCGGGATGCAGGGCGGACAGCGGGATGCAGGATGGGATACAGGGCGGGCAGACTCACTTGTAGAGGTCAGGCTGCGGCTGTTCACACTCGATGGTGGCAGTGAGGGTGTCGATGGCCTCGTCGGTGCAGAGCACGGTGGTGTCCCGCACTGCGTAGTGAGTCTGGGCACAGGAGAACAGGCAGCGTCACCACGAGCCCCCAGCAACAGTCCCGTCCCCGAGTTTTACACCCCGTAACTCCAAATGCCACCGTGCACAAGCTTATCAGACCCGGTAGCTCTGCCAAGCCCTCGCCACGCTCCCACAGAGCAGCTGGAGCATCTCTCCATGAAAGAATGACACCTCTAAAGTTTTAGGAGAAACCACAGCAGCAAGGAGCTGCTGGGTGGCTCTCAGTAAGGCATCCACCAAAGCAGAGCCTCCTAGAGGCTTTTCCCTGGGGACTCATCCTGGTTGGGGTGGAAGGGAGGCTGCAGGTGGCCCTGGGAAGAGGGGGCTCTTGGATACCACCTGGCCTGGCTCCTGACAGTAAGCAGACACCAGCTCCAGCACCCAAGGATCAGGCAGAGCTCTCAAGCTATTTTTAGCAGCTGCTGCTGCAAAGGTTCATCTCTCATAATTAACTGAAAAGCCCACAAAGGATCTGCTCGCTGCCTTTCAGGCTCTATTTATAGGAGCTACTCAGAGCTCCCAGTCACGGCGGCTGCACGGCAGGCTGCCTCAATCCATCTTCATAAACAAATTCATTAAAACGCTTCCTCCACTCCCCACGTTTGCATCCCCTTCCCTGCGTATCCCGGGAGGCAGCGCTACGTTACACACGCTGCAGTCATGGCATGAGAAATCCCCACCTTCGTGCTGCTTTGGTAACCTGCCTGGCTTTTCCAATTGAAAATGCCAAACACACATGGATCTCCAGCATAGACCACGGCTTTTGTGGACTACAACTCAAAACTGGTCCTACAGTGCCCAGTACCAAACCCAGTCCTTCTGTGGGGTTTTGCATCCGCTGTTCCCATCAGCAGAGACACTGAGCAATCACTGAGTGGTACTTCAAAGCCGCCTCCCAATCAATTCCACAATCTTTACATCCTTTAGTGTATTTAGAAAACACATGTTCTTTTAGCGAATGCATGGCCAAAGACCTGTGCTTCAAAGACAGAGCCCTGACAAAATCCCCTTTAGAGTTCTGCTCCAGTTTCACTTGAGCAGGCACCTTTCCCATACCTTGACCTGACATGCCCCAAATACCAGAAAAATCCCCACCAGGAGAGCAGGAGATATCCCTGCGTGCTTCCCTCACGCCCCTTTTGCAGCAAACCCTGGTTCCCAATGTTAGACCTATGTCCCCAAACTGAGCTGGTTGTTCTATTCCCTCTTCCCCTTCAAACTCATCTTCACCTCGTCATGAAACAGGAAACAGCTCCCACTCACCTACAGCAATCCACAAACCGAGAAAAAAACACCACAGAGCTTGATATAGAAACTCAGCATCGCATCTCCAGACTCACAAGTTAGTAAGAGCCAAGAGTCTGCAAAAGTGATGTGAACTCATGCATATAATACACCTGACACAAATAAGCAATAGCCTTTTAACATGGTTAGCTATTTTTAGCCTCAAACCACTTCAAAGCTGCGACTCCTCCTCGGTGGTGGAATCAGGACTGTGCACAGCTCCTGCACAGGTTACCCAGCACCAATTAAAAATGCCCAGAGATGAGCCACAAATCCCAGATAACACACATCCGATCCACAGTGGTATTCCCAGTGACTCCAGAGTATGCTGGAATGAATCATGTCATTTTAAAGCATTTTCCAGTCTTACTACTGCAGCTGCTAGTATCTGTATAAATATTTATCAAACTCAAGTGCAACCAAATGTTCATGTCTTCTGACATATAGAAGTTTTTTGTTGTTGCTTCTTTCCCTAGTTTAGAGAAGGGGAGACAGAGAAAGAAAGAAAATAAACTGAAGATACTCATCCTGAGCAAGACTAGTATTAAATTTCACTGTTTGCTTCAGGGAAAGGGAGAGAAAATCCCAGAAGTGATGCTCTTCCCACACTGGTGAGAAATTCCCCAAATGAACCTAGACATATTGCCTCAAAAAGTCCCTAATCTCCCTGGAAATGCTTGGTCAAGTGATGGAGAGGCGGCAGGTCCTGGAAAGGAGCTGGAGAGCTGCAGGCACGGCTGCACTGACGCACCAGAGCTCGCGAGGCGTGGCTGGAGCTGGGAAGCACTAACGCTCCCTGCGATGGGCAGCAGGGCTGTATCGATAAATAGCAATCCAACTGGGGGCAGCGGCAGCAGAAATGGCCCTTGGAGGCACAACAGAGCACAAACAATCCCCGAGGGCTTCGCTGCTGACGCACTGGAAGCAGACAAGAGGCAAGAGCTGTTGAACAGCGGCGCAGCCACAGGGATGGGCTCCGTGGCAGCACCCTCCAGCAGCTCAGCACACCCCACCCTGCAAGGAGTGCCATCTCCAGACCCCAGGAATGAGCTCCCCCCGCTGCCCCAGCCATCCCTGTCACCTTGAAATTGGACTCGCCATCCAGACTCGCTGTAGTGACATAACAGGTCCCATCAATGCTGCTGGAGGCCAAAAATATCAAGTCACAGGGGAAGGTCTCATCTGCTTTCACTTCTACTATGTCTCCAACCTAGAAGAAAGGAAATATTTACATGAAAAGTCCTCTCAATTAAATGGTTATGGTTTATGGTAATGATTTAGCTTCTCTCAAAACCTAGAAGAAATCACTTTGGCTAAAAGGTAAACGGGGTCTAAGGTGTGCATGGATCCCTGAGCACCACTCCACAGCCTGATGGGGCGATCCAGCCCAGCCCTGACTCAGAGCACCCACGTGGCACAGGGAGTATTTATTTCTCTGCTAAATCTTGATGGAGCAAGAGACTGTACTTGCCTGAAGTGCGGTGTGATAAATTAACGTCAAAGCTAAGTGTGCTTTCCTGGTGTCCTTGGGAGAGTTGGAAATAGAAGAGGACTGCCTGTCCTGGAGAAGTGCAGAATGCTGACAGATCTGTTACTTGTCAGCCCCGGTACAGCCTTTGTGAGACAGCTTTTCAAAAGCAATCAAACGCAGCTCCACTCCTCAGCTGGGAACAGCTCAGAGCACCTCACCTGAAAGTGAGCATGCTGGGGCAGCTCTGCCCCAGCACATCCCTCCTCCCCTGCCCTTGTCTCCTCACCACACACCTCTGGGCTCCCCTCAGCCTCAGTGATAACCACACACGGGTTCTCTGTTAACCCTTACCTTGATTTTTTCACTCTCTTTCCGCACTTGCTTTGCATTTTCGACAACAAAGACGTTGCTTTTGTTCACTTCGTTGTCAGCTCTGTGCCTCAACCAGTCCTCGTATCCCTAAAGCACACAAACACAGGCAACACAAACTCGTAATGAAGCAAGTAAAGTAATGAAAAAAGAGGAGTGAGGATGGAGAGGGACACATTAAAACGATGAATAAGGCAACCGGTCCTCAGACCTCCTTCATGCCTGACAAAACATCAACCAGAGTAGCTCAAACTGAATCAATTTATTTTAAAAACTACATATGCATATTTGACAGATTCAGTGCAGATTAAAATAACACATAAAAATAATCTATATGCGGGGCATGCAACGAGCAGCTGAACTACTGTAGCACGTTTCTATTATTCTCAGTGTTGGCAAGAACAGACTGATAATATGAATAATACACTCAGCAGCCTGCAACTCTTTCCTATGGTAACGCAGGATGAGACTCTTCCTCTCCAGTCTTTACTGGAAGAATAAAACATTGATACTTGAAGCAGATAGATTTGATTCTAGCTCTCCCCTTCCGGCCCCTGTAGAAGAAACTTCTTTTATTATTCAATCAGGAAATTTTAAATGGCACATGTGCCTATGATGGGAGGCAAAAGGTCTTTTAAGCCTTTTGTTTTCAGGACTAGCTGAGTGGTTGAACAGAACCTGTCCTTTCCACCTACCAACATGGGAGCAGAGCGTGGGCTATATTTGGAGCACATCTCTGCAAGGACTCAGAGAGCGTTTCTAAAAAGAGGAAAAAATTCAAGCAACACCAGAACTACAGTAGTAAGCTTTACTGACCCTCAAGGCCTGCTTACAACAACAGAGAGAGGCTTTATGCTGCCAAAACAGGAGACACCAATGCAAAATGCAGCCTCTCTTGAGAAGCACCAGTGCACGTCTCACCCTCTAAGAAGGGCTCCCCAAACCTACCAGAATGTTGGTGACTTCTGAGTACATTTAAATAATGTTCATAATTTTCTCTGCATGTTCCCAAAGAGCATCTTCCGCCCACATTGACACCTGTACCTGTTTGATAGCTGTGACAGTGATGACAAAGAAGAGCGGGAGGCCACTGGTCACCGGGCTGGTTGGGGTGTCCACTATCACCTGGAGACAGAAAAATGTATTGCTGAGCCCTGGCTTTTAGGCAGCACAAGCAACCAAAACTCTGGGAATGGAGAGGGAAAGGCTTATCCCACTGGGGGCAAGTCAGAGCCTAGCAGAGGAGAAAGGGAAGGAAGGGCTGGTTATGAAAGGGAGGATCTTGAACCACTGACACTTGGAGGCTAAAAATAACACCCATCAGCCCAAATTACCTATGAAATACACTGCAGAATAGAACATGAATATTTAAGCAAAACAGAAACCCAGGCTTTGTCTCTAAGCTCTCAGATTTGGAGTTCAGAGCATGACTTAAGCACCGTGGCTGCAGACCTGGGGCAGAGCTGGATCCTTCCTGAGCTCACTCCAGGGCCTGAGCCAGCCCCAAGGTAAAGACCAAGCCCCTTGATCACTAATTAAACCTTCAGGCTGTGCGAAGCCACTGTTCCTTCTGACTGTATCAGGCCTTGGCCAAAACAGCAGATCAGGTTCATAAGCGGGAGAGAACACCTTCCAAACCAGTGCACCATAAATTGGCCATTTTTCCTGCTCTTCCTGGAGAGAATGGGAGCACGAGAGGCAGATGATGAGGGCTGTGATGAAAGGGATGGGGAAACTCAGCAGAAAGGCTTTGTGTCCCCACAAAGGGACTTTGTCTCTTGTTTGTGCTTCCCCAGCACGCTCACAAACAGCAGTATCTGTACATTTATTGTTTCAGGCTGCTTGCAAAAAGCTGTGTTAAGGACAGGACTCTTATCAGCTCTGTGGACATTTTTGACTATGAAATGCTGTACACTGCAGTATTACCCTGCACTACTGAACCCAGAGAGAAAAACCAGAAGATACTGAAGTGGAAGAGATACACCACAAGAGGCAGCCAGATAAATGGCAGCTGAGTTAAGTAGCAGGAGGACAAATCAAGATAAACACCACCAATATTTCCAGGCAAATAAAGCCCTGGCTCACTCAAATGGACATAAAATGTTTCCAAGCAGAAAGTCAGGTAGGAACCAGGCTTTGGAGGAACAGCCTCGAGTGAGGGTAGTGCTGAGTGTCACACAGACACACTGCACATGTGGGATGGCCACTCTCTGCGGTACTATCACAAAGTTTAGGCCAGACAGACAGAAGTTATCTTGCAAAAACTGGACAAGTCTCGGGAATCCAAGAAGAACTTTGGCTTTCTGCTGAGAAGGGCAAAGCAGAGGACCTCCTGCTGCCCAGCAGGAGTTTTCTGCGCTGGACAAGATGTGGTTGTATGTATTTATGTGAAAAAAAATACAATTTCTGTCCACACAGATTACAGATATAGGATTACACACATCGGAATGCAAATATCAGATGAAGTGCCTGGAATAATTCATATATATATTTTGAGTTTGGACTCCCTGCAAAAATCCTGTGGCTGGACACTACTCCTCCCCTTTGTGGCTGGTGAAAAGCTGGGGGACACACGAGCAACAAGCCAGAACAAAGGCAAACTCCTCTGAAAATATTTTTGAACTGGTTTAGGACTTCAACAGCTAAATTTGGATCCACTTAAAAGCAACAAAGCCCCCCTGTTACTTAATAGTTTCTTCTTACGAGATTCCTTAGGAGGCTAAGGACCACACTCCAAAAGTTATCTCCGCTTTCCTCAAAGGGTTTCTTTTCATTCCTGCTACCTCCTCAAACAGCTTACTGCCACCAGCTCGGTGTGTGTACAAACACACTTGGACTGAGCTCACTCCAGGCTTGCCTCCACCTGGAGATTCCCTGCAGATTCCTGTGAGTGCTACACCAGACAAACCAAAGGAACAGCTATTTGTATCCCTGTTTGTGCATCGTGTTTTATGTTTAATGCATGTACTTTGTCTTACAAAGAGCTGAATTGGAGTCACAGAGTAATAGATGTTTTGATAAAGCATTTCACAACAGGTAGAGCAGACAATTCCCTGAGCGCTGTGACACTTCACTCCTCATGCAGCAATCAGGTAGGACAAGCCCATTAATCTGAAGCCATTCAAAGATAAGCAGGAACATTAAGCTATAGACGGCATGTTTCAAGGTATAACCCTCGGTATTTAAAATGAACAGAGTGGCCCTGAGTGCCTTTTCAAGGCAAGTGCCATCTCCAGAATGACAAACACCTGGGGGCAGGTGGCTGCTCCATACAGCAGTGGATCAGTGCTGTCAGGCTGCGTTTTGCTCACTTGGGTTCGTTTTTTCTCTAATAGACCATGAGGGCTGCTTCCTGATTTTAGAGGTGCTCACAGAATAGAAACAAACAGCCAGGCTCTTCTCTCACCTGCATCCACCTGTGCCTGAAATGGGCAGGCAGCTAGACTGAAACCCGTTTTGTAAGTATAATCAGGAATATTCCATGCTCCCCGTGGCCAGAGGGTCAATAGATAAACTGTAATAGCACGTCACTAAGTGGCCAGCTACACAAAAAGGACATCCTGACTCCAGGGTATCGCTTCAGTTCAAGGCAAATTACAAATTGGGTCTGACAAAATGGAGCAACGCCAGCGAAACGAAGAGATGGAGGCAAGCCAGCTGACGCCGGAGTAAATTGGCCTTTCATGTCACACTGCCAGGAGGAGCCA
The DNA here is from genome assembly GCA_013397895.1 of Origma solitaria. Taxonomy (NCBI): domain Eukaryota; kingdom Metazoa; phylum Chordata; class Aves; order Passeriformes; family Acanthizidae; genus Origma; species Origma solitaria. Next base: position 505,909 of record VZRL01006494.1, on the reverse strand, counting down.
CACACGGCCGATCTCGGGATCCCCGCTCCTGCAACAGCCACCAGAGTGCCTAGAAATCACACCCTTTAAGGATAAAGCGTTTTAGGCACTCATCTTTGAAAGAAGCAGCCTAGGACAGAGGGACACCCCAGCCCTGAAGCACCAAGCCCCAGCCCCCAGCAGGCTCTCTGCAGCAGCCACACAGTGTCGTTTCATTTGCTGCTCCCAGCCCTAGAGCTGCTCTCTGCTGAACCCCAGGCCTGAGGATTCAAAAGGAGAGCAAAGGCACTGCAGTGATTCTCCCAAACTCCCTTTGCCCTGGCGCATTTGCACAGCTTGCTTTCTTGGCTGACAGAACAGAAAAGGAGTATTCAGGCTTCCTCTGGATTGGTGCCTTAACTCAAGCCACAAAGCAGGAGAAGTTTGTGCATGTAATAAATTTGCTGTTTTGTCCAAGCAGAGCAACTTCCTGAGGCTTGAGGTTTCCAAAACTCATCCTCTGCGTTTTCCGAATTTTACTGAGTACATCCTATCTCTCCTGCTTGCCTTGAAACTCATGGCATCTGAGACATAAAAATATCGTATCACTTGGGGTCATACAGAGTTATGCAACAGAAGTAGTAATGGTGACAAAACACAGATCTTAATTGTGTAGCATCAAGTATATTTTCAGAGGTTGAATGATCTTAATAGTTAGAATTAAGATGGTTTTTCAACATTTCAGCAGTCATTCAAATCCCATCTCAGACAGGCCCAGATATTTCAATTATTTTATGTCTTGGATGGTGTGACAGAATTATAACACAGCTTCCAACTCAAAAAATTCCAAACCACTTTCAAGGACAAACAGTTTTAAAGCTCAGCTCTTGTTCAAGCTGTGTTTAACATCAGTGCCTCAATAAAACTCGCTCTTAGCATCAAAGCTCTTACCTGCACGAGGAAGATGATGAGGAAGTAGAAGTTGGCAATTCTTCTAAACTGCTCGAAAAGATTCTTCGGGAGGAAATTCCAGAGGGTGTACTGTGGGGAGAGAGGGAACTCACAAACAGAGCAGGGCACATGGCTGACAGGGACCAGAGCTCTAAACTGGGAGTGTCTGAACCAAAGGGGAACGGAGCTCTCCTTGAACGTGGCAAGGGAAGCTCAGCGAGGCAGCTGAGCAGCCCTGGAGAGCTCCAGGCACAGATCCAGGTCCCGGATCCAAACCCAGGAGCTCAATGCTCAGGATGCAGAGATGCCACCGAGCTCCTGCTTCGGCTTCCAACTCCAGTTCTTTCTGCTGGAGCACTGAACACTTGGAAGTGTCCCACAGACAACTTCTAGAAAGGCATTTGAAGACGCATGATTTCATTATAACATAATGCACAGTGGATAGACTTTTTTCCAAATTCCCAAAACCATCTCAGAGCTGCTTTTGTAAAAAATAAAAAAGAAGCCATGCTGCCCATACAAATTCAGTATTAGGTTGTGCTTCATTATAATTTTCAGAAGGCTGCTGAATCATTTACAAAATAGTGGGTCTAATACCTGTCTTTCAGTCTGTCTGGAATAAAAAAGAATATGCAGCCAAGTCTCAAAACCAATGTCCATTTAATTATAAAAGAGACTGCTCAAGTCCCATGCCTAGCAAATATAAATGGAAAAAAAAAGCAAGGACACAACATTCAAAAATAAATTAAGGAAGAACTAAAATTAGTGGTAAACCAAACCATTTGTCAGAGAGGGAACTGAGGCGTGGGAAGGTGTCCTCACTGAAGGACCCTCCTGCGTGCCAGGGAAACGTCAATGGGAATGCTACGCGAGTTAAACATGGAGAGACTTAAAACCTTTCCCAAAAATAAACTCAGACATATAAAAACAGATAAGAACCAAGATGTAAAAAGAAAGAAAGGAGAGGGAAAAACCCCCTTACAGCTCAAGTACAGCAAAACTGAAGCTTAAGTGCATGCTGAGCATCCTGAATCCTAACTACTGTGATACGTATCCAGCTGTGTTGACAATATGGAATGCCACTTGTTTGATATTTTACTCGAATTGGCTTCAAATCTTTTGAAATAGATTCATGAATGTCATGGAAAAAAGCTAAGCAGAAGGCAGATGGGTGTCATCACAGTTTTCCACCATAAACAAAAGCTGCATTAATATCATATGAATGTTTCCCCCCCCTTTCATCCAAAGGGGTAAACAGAGCATGGTTATTTTTGTCCTATCTCAACAGAGAAAAATCCCACAGAACCAAAAAAAAAGAGGGAATCGTATTTTTATGTCCATTTATAAAATAACCCCATTCCCTTTTAGAAATTTCAGTTGCTGCTATCTCATGTTGTATTACACCTAACCCACCTTTTCCTCCCAAAGGGAATGGCAGAAAACTTTAAAAAACACACCAAAAAACCCCCCAACCCCACAAAATCAATGTGTCCATGTGCAGTGCTCCCATGCAGCCTACGAGAGCTTGTACACACCCCCACTGGCATGGCAGGATTGAAAACAAAGACAGAGAGAGACTGGAGCTGTGTGTAAGGGCTGCACCAGGCTGCTCCAAAGGCACCCTCACATCCACCCCGAGGAATTCAGAGTCCCTTGGGTTCAGAATCCACCACCAAACCAAAGCAGGGTGAGCACACGAGCAGGAAATCGTGCACACGCTGCAGCTGGCCCAGGAGGGAGAGCTCACCTTGGAGGAGACGATCCTGTTGTCGCAGAACTTCTGTGCCACGTACGCCTCGGTGTCCGACACGGGGCGGTGCCCGACCACCACGGTGCGCGTGCCAACCCTCTTCTCCTCCCCAGCACACTGTCGGGCAGCCAGCAAAGGGAGAAACAGCTTTGAGCTCAAAGGAACTGAAATGTTTGTATTAAGAGCTAATAGCTTCTCAGTGCACCGTGCTGTTCGTTGGAAATAAGGCAGCTGGAACCCCAAAAATTCACTTCTCTGCCCCAGCCAAAGCACAGAGAATAAAGAAGTGTCATTTAGCAAAACTAAGGTCACGCTGAGCGTGAAACACACCTTTGGTCAGCCTTCAGCTCCCAGGACCACAGCCCAGAACCTGGTACGCCCTACCAGGACAGGCCACTGCACTGCTGCCCTGGGCAGGACAGCTGCTGCCTGTCTGCAGCCTGTGCCAGCTTATTTTTCCTGCTTGAAGGAGAATACATCTTTATCAAGCACTTCAAGTCATTAGGAATGCAATTTATCACCTACACATCTCTTCCTCGTCCTGACCTGGAGAATCCTTCAGCGTTGGGTTTATTCACTGTATGGAGGATGACGGAAACTGCACCTTCCCTTACCCTCACTCTTCTGTCCAACCCTCAAGCCCATGCAAAATGTCTCACCACCCCACTGGTGCACACAGATTTAGCACTTAAAAAACCAAAAGGTCTACTTCTGCTATTTAAAAATCTCAGCTAAAATCACGAATAATGAAGCAGACAGTTTCACGTCACAAACTCCTCAGGATGACACACAGGGTGCCGGGAAGCCAGCTGGGCTTGCTGGGGGTTTAATTTAAAGCAGAATGAGATGTCACAAGTGAATGTCAGCCTGGTGTCATGGGGGCTTGGTGACAGCCCCAGTGCTCGGGAAAGGACGAGGGAACTGCAGGGAATAACCTCAGGGGGAACAGAGCTGCTCTGCAGGAGGAGAGCAGCCCTGAGACACCTGCGATCAGCAACACGGGCTCCAGCAGAGCCCCAGCCACCCCACAGCCCTGCCAGGACCCAGGGGAGGTGACAGCACCCCCAATTAAAGCAGAGCCTGCAGATCCAAGGGAGAGCATGTCACCGCATAGAGAACCAAGCATCAGACAGCACCAAATGGATCTGTGCTCTTCTGTTTCAGTGTAACCCCTAAATATCGAATCCAACTTCTTGTAACTTCCTTTGAAACCCTTTGCCACCTTGTGACAAGGGGGAGGCCAGGCAGGTCCCTCCAGCCCCACAGCCCATCCTCTGAAGAGGACAAAGCAGCACCATGAGCTCCATCTCCATCAGCCTCCAGCTCCAGCCCGCCCAGCAAACTCCAGTTCAGAGGGGATCAGAAAACTCTCTTTTCAAAAACAGAACCTTGTTTCTCATTCTGCTCAGGTCCCCCCTTTCATATCACAAAGTGTCCTTGCCACAGATGCTCACAGCCAAGGGAGAAGACCTGGCTGGCACCAGGAAGCATTTTCTGGTGCTGAACTTAAAATTACACAGTACATTTAAAATGCAAAGAGCAAATGGGGGAAAAGGAAGAGTGGTGTTAGACCAGGTTAAGGTTTTCTTAGAGTTCAGGTTCTGAATTTTAAAACAGGAGTAGAGCAGAAGTTTGTCTCAGTCTGTGGTTCAGGGGCATTAGCAGGCAGCGGGGCTGCTAAAACACCAGCAGATACCATTCATACTCCACTGAGTCACACTAATCCTCAACCCTGCAGCTTGCTGGCTTTGAAACTCCACCAGAGCAGGTGTCAAAAACGCCAAATCCCTGTCCTGTGTCAGCTGGACTCAGCACGGGCTCAGCCTGCCGCAGATGGAAGCTCCTGGAGCGCCCTGGATCTGGCTCAGCATCCCGGCTGTCCAAAGGGCTCAGCCTGTCAAGCTGCAAACAAAACCCAGCCAGAGAGAAGGTGCTCTGAAGAAAGACATGCTAAGACAGCAAGGCCCAACCGCTGCTGGGGAAAAGTGTGAAAACCAAAAATTTAAACAGCTAAAACCGGTGGGCCTGGAGCAGCAACAACTGAAAGGATACTGTCACACCAGGAGCATGACCTGCCCAAAGGAAGCAGCAGCTCTTCCCTTCCCCTGTTTCCCGCCCGTGTCTGTAGCATCTTTAATTACACCAGGTCTATACCTGGGGTGGTGCAATGACTGCTCTCGCTAATCCTCACCCCTCCAGGGGCTGACGCTCAGAGCAGGAGGAGGAGGATGCTCACAGCCTGGGCGATGTCCCTGCACCTCCCGACAGAGCCAGCGGCAGCCCCAGCAGCGATCGCCTCCACCAGCTCCAAACACAGGCAGGGCTGGCACACGGTCCCAGCTAGGGAATGCCACCATCCTCCCAGCCACGCCATCACCGCCCGCAGCAGCGAACAGCACATCCTCCAAACTAGAAACAAGACCCAACAAAGGTTCCCTGATGTATCTGCTGCATCACGGAGGTGCCAGCCGCCAGTGTCACCAACCTGTGCCCCAGGAGCGCGAGGCAGAGCCATCCATCCACACCACGGCAGCACCAGGTGGCTGAGACAGACTGTCCCCACGTCTGGTCCCCACCGTGCCCGTGTCCAGGATCCAAGGCCAGGCGTGCCTGGCGAGTGTCCCTCCAGCGCAGGGAGGAAGCGACAGCTTCCCCTCCCTGCCCGCACCGCTGGCAGGGCGGTGGGAAGGAACAGGGTGAGAGTTTGCCAATCACACGCATTGGCATGGAAACCACAAAGTTCTGGTTAAAGCACTTCTGGAAAAGTACACACGAGCATTTCCTGACTATTGCAGCTGGCCATAGAGAGCATGGCGTATGGGAAGCCTCAAAGAGCAGAACCCAAACCCAGGTGCGGTGTGTTGCCTGACCAAGCCCCACGGAGTTATCAGCACCTACTCCCAGGAGGGCTTTCATCCTCAAATCGCTTCAGTTATTTATTTGGAGCATCACCTACAGAGATGACTGTAACGCCACGGTAACAGTGACTGCCACTCCAGAGTGCATTGGAGCTCTCTGCGGTGGCAGCAGAGGGAGAAGTCCTCCCTCCATGGTCTAACCAGGCTCCCACCACTCACAGCATCTCTTTTCCCATTCCCTCCACCATTGCCGCATGGTGTGACACCTTCCCACAGCCAGCGAGAAGCTGGAAGGTTTCACACCACATCTCCCTCTTTCCCACCCCCAGAACGCGAGCACACACCAGACGCCTGCAGCAGGAGGTGCTGGCTGAGCTCAGCAATTAAAAGCTCTCGCTCTGAGCAGCCCAGCTCGGGCCGCTCGCCGGGCGCTAATAGATTGCTACATCTTAATAATGGCTCTCAACGGAGACTTAGAGGGAGATTTAGGGAATAACTGCCAGGCTTTGGGGAAAATTATAAAATATGCAGATTAGCAGGGAGAGGATTTAGATTACTTTTTCTAACTGTCTTTCATCAAAAATTTTAATTCTGATGGCAAAAAAAAAAAAAGAAAAAAAAAAAGAAAATATTACTCGGATACAATTCAAGCAGCTGCCTCCAAAGTCCACAGCACTGGAGTGAACCTGTGTAGGCAAAAGCCAGTTTCTCCTGCTGTTTAGAGCCAAGCCTGCCAAAAGGGTTATTCAAGAAAATAAACAATTTCATTCCCCTCATATGCACTTTGTCACCTCCCTCGGCCGGAGGCATGGTGCTTGCGTGAGCACTGGGAGAGCCAGAGCTCTCCGCAGGGATCAGCCGTGTCACACTGGTCACGGGCTGGGGACAGTGCCACACACAGGGAAGCCACACTGCCACCCTCCCACCAAGCCTGGAGGATGTGGGGATGCCGCTAGGTGACCACAGACCATCAGCGGTACCGCGTCCCTGCAGGCCAGAACTGCTCCCAGCAGCACACCCCGGGGACACTGCAGGCACCAGGGACCGAGAGCAAGGAATGGAGGAGGCATTTGTGAGCAGAGCCACCACCCTGCCTGCATCACCTGAGGACCTGCCCTTAAGATGCAGGTCTCTCTCCTGCAATGCTTCAGGCTGCAGTTCAGAGCTCCCGCTCCGCTCCCGCAGTGCCCACCAAGCCCACCAGCAAGGCAATCCTTCAGCAGGGCATCCAGACCAGATGTCTCCTGAAGGAGCTCAGCGGGAAGACACCAGCCAGGGAGTCAAACACAAATCACAGGAGACAGAGATGGGACAGGCGAGGCTGCTCTTTGGAGCATCCCCAAGCTGGCAGCTGGCTGCCCACGCTGGCGGTGCCCTCGGGCAGCCCCAGGAGCTCGGCTGCAGCCATAAATCAGCCATAAATCGCTGCGGGGTGGGCACTGACACGGGACCCACGCTCTGCTGCACGCACGCAGGGCCAAGGGCTGCTGCTGCAGCACCACCCTTCCCATGCCACAGAGAGCGTCACACGCAGCAGGTACTGCTGTCAGACGCCTTGATGGAACTCAACCTTCCCACACTCACACCTTTTCTAAAGCCCACGTACTGCCAGAAGCAGCAGTTCTGAAGTCAAGGCACTAGGAGGGATAATGGCTATTTCCTCACATTGCCCAAACTTAAAAAGCCCAACTACATGGCCATGGAAGGTCACCTGAGGATTGGTATTTCACTAAAAATTTTTCTTTGAGGAGATAAGAACAGGAATGATTTGAAGGCATCAGGCCAGAAGCAAAAATGCCCATGGATGCAATTAATAACCCAACATATTGATGACTTGAAGCTACTGGAGCATTACACAGAGACAGTAGAATTACACTGGCAGCCCACAGCAGTCCCCAAATTCTCCACCCGAGTTCGGGCAACCATTCCATCGTGCCTCTTTCCCCTTCTCCATCTGCGCCCTTCTCTCCCTCCCCAGCACAAGAGCTCCCGCCTGCCATGGGGAGAGGCTCCTCCTCTCCACCTCCCCTCTCCCAGCCTCTGGAAATCCACCACATCACCACATCCAGGGCCCAGATGGCACAGGATAAAAGCTGCAAACCTGGGTAAAAATTAGCAAGCCTGGGTAAAAATTAACGGAGTTACACTGAGTTCAACAGGAGAGGTGAACCTGTGCTCTGCAGTCACCGCTGACAAGGAACCACTTTAAGTGGACTATTTCTAGGGCAGCTGCAAAACAGAGTGTTTAATTATATCCCCCATATGGAAAGCAAGTGTCTGTGCTACCTTCTGGCCCCATTTCCAGAAAAAAACAGCGGCAGAAGAAAAAAAAACAAAAAAAACCACCACCATTTGATTTACTACAGTTTCAGAAAGCACGAAAACCAGAACTAACTAGTAAAAAAAACCTCTCCTTTCATGTTTGCTGAAGATAACTTTTAGCCACAAAGCAAACACAAATAACTCATAGAAAACAGATCTAATAAAAACCACAGGCATTTAAAGAAAAAATCATCTGCTAAACCCAGAGATAATTATACAGTACAAGTACAAAGCTCAAACATTTGAATGAAATCACACAGCTTACATTAAATATATGCAAAGGAAAGATTAAATCACATTACTTGGCTTCAATCTCATGAATAGTTTAAAGTCTAATTGCTCCCATATTGTTCCATTTATCATAAAAGTAGTAGAGAAGGCGACCTGATTTACAAAAAAAGCTTGCAAAAATAACAGCACCTCCCAAAACAGCCTGTTCTAGCTCCTGTTTCATTTAGCCTCAGAAGAACAAAGAAAAACACATCCACAATTTTAAAAAGCCTCCATAAATTTACCGTAACCTCCCCAAAACATCCATCAGCCTTGGGAAGTCGCTCAGCACATCAACCTCATTGCCCAACCAATATATTTTTAACTGAAATTTCTTCTTGCCAATTTTTGTATCACTCTTTGTCCTTAGTCATTTCTATGAGGATACAAGCAATACTTTGAGAATACCCTTAATAATTCAGCAGCTCGGGCTGTGCTTACCCACACCGACCACATATTTAGGCAGATCTCCTGATTTAGAGAGAGAGCTCCATCGATCAGGATCAGCCCCACTACTCTCCCTATGCCTGCAGGAAAGGGTCAATAACATGCCCAGACCTTGGAGAAAGCCAATCAACCAACATTGCATCTGAAATAGCACGAGCTCATAGGTCCAAGAGGAAGGGCTGGAGGTGCACACTGCTCCGATCTCATTTCCCACTGGACAGGACTTTGCTGCTCATCCCCAAGCAGGAGGGGGAGGCTGGTACCTTGGGAAAACAGAAGGTTGAAATTTAAACCACGATCCCTTCTCCTACACTGAAGCCGAAACTGCCACCGACATTTCAGTCAGGGACAAAGCATGGCCACCAAAGAGTGACTGCTGGGCTCAGCCGGCTCCAGCCGAGGGGAGGGTGGCAGGGGCGACCACGAGAGCCCCCAGACCGAAAGAATAGGCAGCAGCAAAAAAGCCATGGGAAAAGGGCCAAAAAAACCCTGGGGGTTTTTACTCCACAGTCCACATGTGATGGGACTCAACACCCAGACCTCATCCCTGGGCATGATCAAGCTGTAGGTGATGAGCTCCAGCAGAGCATCCCTGACCCAGATCACACCATCCTTAATGCCAAGGGGAGGGACAGCCAAGCCAGGGCCCAGCCACAGCCCATCCCCAAGGCCCCTCCGTCCCCAAGAGCTGCTGCCTCACCCTATGGTCTCACAGGAAGATCACCTTCCAAGGACAACGGGCTGGGGAACAGCAGAGCCCAGCCAGGCTGAGCTTCCTGGAAAAGCTGACTTGGCCAACAAAGCCACTGATAAGAACAGACAGACATGGCCGGGTGGGGAGAACAGGGGAAAAGGCTACTTGAAAGATTTAATAAGGGTGGAGAGAGGAAATACAAGAGTTTTTTTCCTTAGGTAATAAATTTAAAGGAGAGCCCAGCCCTATCCTGGACTTGGGGAGTGCCATGGACAGGGGTGACAGCTGAAAAGACCTTTTTTGGCACAGATTTTGTTTTTCCTTCTGGAGGCAGTCTACCCTCAAACCATGCAGTATTGCATCTCCCCAGCAAACACACCACAATGTCTGCAATCGCAGCTTCTGTTCAGCAGCACTTTGTACAAAGTCAGGTTCATGAGTGATGCAGAAAGCCAAACCCAGACAGTATCAACTGGGACAGCATCACTTCAGTGCCGCTGTTTTGTGGAAAATCTGTTGCTCCTGTTCAAACACAACCACCGACCTTCGGAAGTTTTCAGTATCTCAATTATTTTTTTCCCTGCCCTGTTGGCAGCCAGGGTTATGAAACCATTGCTCATCTTGAAATACAGGCAGCCGATCTTTATTTTTGGCAGTCCAAAAGAAAAGTTCGACCAGCATGCTGCCAGAATATAAAATTCAGGCTCATAGGAACACTTCAGGCTCGAGAACAGAAAAAAGACTTTGAATAAGAGCCAAATGTTTTGCAGAGGTCACAAAGCAAATACAACGAGGTCTTCCTGTCTTCAAAACTCTTCCTCCCTCCTTTCCCTGGCTCAAGCTGTGCACATATGTCTGTTCATCGGCAGCTATTTTAGCAGGGCAGCAAGCTTTCCAGAGCAGTGATTTGGCCTGGCAAAAATTAAAAAAAGAGCAAAATGGAAAAAACCTCCCAGTTTGCAATTGTCAGTGCTTGCATCACTCAGCAGAGCTATAATTTGTTGGTTTTCCCGTTGTTTTCTGGTCCTCTGAAAGCCTGAGCTCTTCAGTTATGGAAACAAAAAAACCCCTAAATGCTATGTTATGCATCCCAGCTCGGCCAGACGTTACTCTAACCTCTGCCACCTACAAACATTTTGCCCCTTTTTAAGTTTTCCCAGCATTTCAGAGCCAGGCTGCCAGCTGACTGGCCAGAAGCCCATTTCCCAGAGCAGTTTCTTCCCTTTCCCCTGGGAAGCAAGCCTGCTGGCAGCGCACACTCCAGGGGCAGAGGCTGCAGACCGCCCTGCCAGGGTGTACCACAGCACCCAGCAGCAAGGGCTGGCACCCAGGGCTGGCACCCAGGGCTGCCCAGCGCCAGCCCCCAGCCCAAGCTGTCCTGTGTCCCACACAACAGCCACCGAGGGAGGGCACGGCAGGTCCAGCCTGCAGGGGCTCCCCGAGTTCTGCATCCCAGGTGGCCTCAATCCCCGCAGTGGTACCTGAGGTCCCAGCACCTCTCCTGCTCCTCACTCACACTGCCTCAGATTAAGTCCTTCAACTCCAAAACCATAAAAGCTGTGGTTTTCCAACTCTGCCCCTTGCTGTACTACAGACAAACGTTCCCCCAGAGGCAGCAGGAGATAAAAGGGAAAAGAGGCAGAAATCACCTGCTTCACCCCCTGTTCCACAGCCAAAATCAGCTCCACATGACCCAGACCGCACGGGGAATATTTTCGTCTCTGGGTACGACAGTGACCAACAGATTCATCCTTGGGGCTCGCAGGCACAGCCATTCCAGGATGCTGGATCAGTGAAATCCACCCGGTCAGGAGAGAAATCCTCACCGTGGGGCCCAGGACTGTTTATTGCCAGGAAATCCTTTGGCTGCTGTTCCGCCGGCAGAGCAGAGCTGAGCGAGCCCCAGAGCCAGCACCACCCCAGCACAGCAGCCCCAAAAGCTGCCCAGCCCCGGGGACACAGAGCTGGGCTTTCAGCTGGCCCTGGGGTCTGGGCTGGAGCTCAGGGGGGTCACTGTGCTCACCCCAGCCACATCAGCTGCAGAGTGAGCCCATCCTGTGCTGGACAGCATCCCCAGAGATGGCTCAGCCCTCTCCATCCCATCCCATCCATGTCTTTCCCAGGCAGGCACCAAGACAAGGGCGTTCCGGCTCTCACAGTTATCAACACAAGCTCCTTCACCCAAGATTTCCTCTCTCTGCCCAACTGCTCCCACCCTGCTCTTACTGGAATGGCACTTGTCGAGTGGGAAGTCCCACTTCCATCCATTCAGCACTGAGAGAAACCACCCCATGGAAATTATGCACTCCACAATGTTAATTTGGCTGACACAAGGACAAGAGCCCTCTGGGCATCGCAGCTAATTTTACTGCGCTCCCTCCCTGAGAAAACAATGTAAGAAAAGGTGAGCTGTAAGGAAGGAGGAAAAAACAAAAAGAATAAAAACCTTCCACAATTCAGAGTGAATGAAAGTGCCATGCAAAACACCACCCAAAGCAAACAGAAAAAACCAAACTAATACTGTACTTCAAGCTTGGCTTTGCAGCCCCCCCACTGCAGTCTGAATCCCTACAGACAGCAGCTGCTTGGCTTTGTGTGAATGCTGGGGAGGAATTACACAGAAATCATAATAAAAGATGGAAGGGCTGCTCACAAAGTGGATTTTTTTCCCCTGCATTTAATTTCCCGGCAGTGAGATTTATTTTTTTTTATTTTTTTCCTCTCTTAAGCCAATTGAGACTCCAGCGACAGAGCACAGCGTCGCTGCAGTCAAGCAGTATTTAATTTGTATTACTGCTGAAGAGATCTTGGATTGCAGTACCAAAGAAGCGCTTCAAATTGTCTGGTCTTGCCTGTTGCACATCTTACTCAGCTCTTCTAGGTCCTTTACAGTACAAGAAATAGAGGATCCCTCTGCTTTGCAAATCAGGGCATTTACCACTTTACTGCAAACAAATTACATCAAGCGAGTGAGCGATGTCTCTGTTTCCCACTTCAATAGTCTCACAGAATCTTGTTAAGGTGTACAGCACACTTTAAGATGTACCAGATAAAAAGATTCTTTGAAAACACATAGCAGGAAATTACCAAGCCCTCCATAAGCAAGGCTGGAGTCCTTTCACCTACAGATCCTGAAAATTCAGCTAAAAACAAGAACAAAAAGCCTGCAGCAAAGCGTTACTCAGCAAAGGCCACAATGGAGTTTAACGGGAATCTTATTCAAGTTGTGAAAAAAAAAGAAAAAAAAAAAAAAAGCCTGATTTGAGGGCAAAACACCCAATGAGAACAGGGCTTACCCCTCCTTCTGCTGCAGGAGGAAAACAAAAAGCTCTTTACAAACAACTGGATCATGCATTAAGCTTTCATTAAGGAGGGCAGGACAAATGTCTCTGAAGCACTATCAATTAGGCTGGATGTCCAGAGGAGATATGCTTTTAGACTAAAAGGGCTGCAGTTGGAATTCCATCCCAAGCAACACGACTGAGGTTTGGGGGGAAAAACCACTGGAGTCAGCAGGACGCAACAGGTGCCCACAAGAGTGCACCAACTACAAGTCACGTGCAGAAGGGGCTGCATAAGCAGCTAAAAATGTTAGAGCGTTGGTTCTGATCAGCATCCGTGGCAGTGAGCATCCCTATGAGAGCATGAAAAATGATGGAGGGGAGGAGAAGCAAAACCTAGAGCCACTTCCACCAGTGAGCCCCAGTTCCTCTCCCCACCCCACTGTCCCACGTGGAGCTCAATATCCAAATGCACTTTGCAATCATCGAAATAGTGCCCTGCGCCAATCACTGCCCAGCAGCTCCCTGGGTTTTGGCCAAGCCTGAGAAAGAGCCCACAAGCAAAAAAAAAAAAAATATATATATTTAATGCATCTCTATCTATTGCTTATATGCATATTTAATGTGCATATATTGCATGCATGCATATTTAATGCACATATATATTGAAGGCACTGCAGCCTCTGGGCAAAACAGGCTTTTCCTGGCCCAGCAGCTGTGCTGCTGCCAAGCAGGAGCCAGGTGAGGGCAGGAGCCAGAGGAGACCTTTTGAAATGGGAAGTTTCACTGTTTCCCCAGGCTACAAGTTAGTAAATCAAGCTGTAAACCAGTTTGCCACTCACGGCCATCCCCTGCAGCGTACAGGAGCAGCAGCATCACCTCCTCCCACTGGAGGGTTAAGGCAATCCACAGAACAGCTCCATGCTCAAGGCCTGGAGTCAGGTTTATTGCAGAAAAGCAAAGTACTGACTGCTCAAATCAAATGTTAGCCAGTTCAGGCAAACCTAGTGAACAAGTCACCGTGGGGTGTTGGATAATTCAGAGCAGCTCAGCCAACTGCAGCTGATGGTTCCACCGGGAGCAGCCCGTGGCTCATGGAGCCAGCCTGGGGAAAGGGTGCAGGGAGCCTCAGGAGAGCAAACTACAGCAGATTCCTACACAATTACCTTAATAATAATAACAGACACGGCTTACAACCATCAGCAACGTGAGCAGCAGTGCCCTTATTACCCAATTCCAATGAGCAGGACACACTTCTGGCTGGCAGTGTCCCCGGAGGCAGGACAGGGTCTGAGCACAGCACACTCCCCCCTGTCCTTCTCACTGTGCTCACTGCTAACAGAGCCCAGAGGCGTGAGGCTCCCGAGTGACAGCAGGTGACCACCAAAACACAGCCACAGCCCCGCGCCCTGAGCCGCTGGGACCAGCCCTGCCTGCAGCCCAGCATCCGCATGGTCCCCCAAGGCAAAGCTGCCAATCTCCGGGAAAACAAGGGAAAACACCAAAAAACCCCACCACTGAACCTCAATATTGCTTGATAATTAAAGCAGGAAAAAGATCTGGTCTACTTGTAAGAGCTGAGGAGCTGGCAGGGGCAGAGTTGCAGATGTGTGCCAGGCTCTCCTGGCTCCCACACAGCATCACCTGCTCCAAGCCCAGCTCTGGACACAGGTGCTCTGCCTGGGGAGAGCACAGGCAGGGGAAGCCCAAAACACCTTGTGCACAGCTCTGGCAAAACCTCCTCGGGAAAAACCAGCCCGTCCTTCCCGACAGCAGACCTCAGCAAGCACAGAAACATCTCCGAGATGAGCACGAGAAGCAGATTTCAGTCTAAATGCAGAGAGAAGGTTTTTTTCTGAGATCACCTCCGGATAGCCTGCCCTGGCACAGGGCAGCAGCTGCTGCCCTGTCCCCTCAGCAGGGCTCAGCAGGACACATTTGGGCAGAGGCCACTGCAGTGACCGTCCAAGCCATGCAGGAAAACCTCCCCCCTGCCCTCAGCACCCGCCTCCCACACACAGCCAAATACAGGAAACTCCCTTGAAAAATCCCAGGGCAAACATTCTCATGGAAAGGCAAATGGGCTAACAGCACACACAGTCACCCCAAGCTTGTTGGAAAATTCCCCCTTTCCAAGGACCCCAGCCAGGCAGCTCAGTGACCCCTTTCCCTGCAACGCCAGCTCCTCTGATCTTGGCCACACAGATGTTCCCACACTCAGCCAGTCCAGCATTTTCTCAGCAAGGACAGTGGGTTTCAGCCTCCCAAGGAACACAGTCCCACAATGCAAGGAATTACACAGCTGGGACAGGAGATGCAGGCATGGTGCCATGGGAGGAAGATGCTCATAGGAACCAAACCTGCACTGCTAAAAACATGATCACTGGCAGACAACAACTAATTTGGATATGAAGGTTTCTTCTGACTTACAGACACTGGGAATGCTCTCCATCAGCTTTGCTGTTAACTAACGCTTCAAAAAATAAATCTCTCCACAAGAGACAGTTACAGGCAGAAAACAGCAGTTTTAATCAGAAAGGAAGTGCATAAACCAAAGGCAACAGGATGAAATGAAAGGCAAGGCTGGAAAGCTTATTAATAGATACCCTGTTTGCTTTTACAAATTTTATTATTAAAAGCAAATTGCCATGTCTTTAGCTGCAGCTCCAGTCAGCTCAGCTGAACCTTTCCCATACAGTCCAGACCATCACCATTATTCTCAGCAAAATATAACTGGGGACAAAAGTGGTACGGAGGGAAGAAGAAAATACAGCCAAGACACATTAGAAAAGTTTCTGCATGCCACAGGTCTAACTGGAAGCATCACTAACCATTAATGTTTGACCGGTGCTTTCCAGCCCTCCCTACAGCGATTTCCAACTTCCCCAAACCTTAACTGCACACATGAACACTTCCATGCAGCTGTTTGTCCCAGGCTGAGTTTTTTGTTTGATTTGCACTTGTTTTTAGCCAAATGGTTGAGCTATTTCTGAGAATAAGGCTACAGTTAGGAGACGTTGAAGACTAAATGGTTACAGGAATCTGAGAAACTCCTATGTTCCCATTTTCCAGGGAAGGAGCACCAACAAGAGACTGCAACCCTAAGCCTTTCGCAGTTCCAGCTTCCCTATTTGAGCCTCCCTTGACTTCTTGTGGTCAAGCATGGGCTGCTGTGTGGCTGCTATGGGGGAACTGACCCTCAGCACATGGAATGCTGCTATTACGTTAAACACATCTTACAAAATAAAATTTCATGAAAAATTCAAGTGGCTTCATTAAAATCCACACTCTTTTGAAGTGTGGGATTTCTCCAAGCAGAACTGCCACCTGGTGTCACAGAGACACCCCAAACCCAACCTTTGCTGCTTGCAGGTTTTTGTCACATTAATGGAAGCAAACACTTCCTGCAGAAGTTGGTATCTGACCTGCAGCCTCACTCTAAAGGTGCTAGCATGGCTGGATTGGGGGGGAAAAAGGCAATTCTTACAGCTTCCAACTCCCACCTATAGTCATCTTTATTATTAGGATAGGAACTGCAATCACACACTAATGTTTGGTTCACACTCGCTGGGGAAAAAAAGCCCCACAAGTGTGAAAGAAAATCACAGATGTGCTCTGCGTCCAAAAATAGACTTCATTACACATTTGCTGCAAAACCTAAAGATGGGAGTGTAAATCAGCATTCTTCACCCCAGACTTGGACATTTTCCATAAGCCCTACTCCAGCCTTCCCCTGAGCCAGGCAGGGGCTGGCAGCCAAGAGTGGTCAGCCCACACTGCCCAGTGCACCCCAGGGGCTCTCCCCATCCACCCCTGCCCCTTCTCACCTATCCCCCAGTGCCAGTGGGGAGTTTACTTCCCACCTAGAAAGTGACTTTGGGCCATTTCCCATCATTTGAACAGTCTCAGTAGCTCCTCCTGCAGAGCTGCAGGGAGGAGCTGTCCCACACGGCCCCAAAACCAGCCTGGGGTACCCCCAGTGCTGGCAGCTGCACGGGACAGATGGGTGCAGACCCCGCGAGAGGAGCAGCGAGAGAACATCACTGCAGCGTACAGCAAGGCATGAGGCACAGCTCCAGCCCAGGGACAGCCCTGCACGCCCACCTCAGGGCCACCTTCTGTCCCCAACACCAAGCAAGCTTTGTTGAGAACCAGCAGCTCAGGATAGTACTCGCTAAACACCAGGGATTTACCAGGGCACAGGCTGCAAAGAGGATCAGCCCCCAAGGTATTTAATTAAACGGGAATAACAACTAAGGTCCTGTTGTTAGAAACTGCACAAACACTCAAACAGAAGAATTTTGCCCCCAGTTAGAGACTGTTGTTTTCTCACTTATCCTGGGTTCTGAACCCAAACAGGAAAGTACCAGAGCAAGGAACCGCAGAGGCAGGAGACCCAGGATGGACAGCAGGCAAGCATCAGCCCACAGGCTCAGCCAGCACTCAAGAGAAGGGGGAGCACCCTGGGGTGCTTCACCCACCATCCCAACCCTCCTGTACTGGGAGCAGAGCCACAGCTCCCAGGGCTCGCTTCCAGATTGGCCTTAAATAAGAGGAGGTTTCCTCCCAAAATGAGAGGAAAACTGAAAACAACGAGGGCATCAGTAACTTCTCTTTCTGCATTTGTCACTTACTTCTTACAAGAGCCCGAGCCGGCGCTGGCCCCGCAGCACCGGCAGAGCTGTGCTGCAGAGCTGCGGCCCTGGGGTACAGCTGTCTGCATGTTCCCAGGAACCCACAGAGAGTAATACACGGGAAAAGCACATTGTCTTTGATGAACAACGCACGGACCAGCACTTCCCAGCGAGTCTGGGAGTGGACAGCGCTCGCCCCAGTCCTGTGAGGAGCCCAGCACAGCAGAGTGACACCACCACACTTCCCCACTCCGCTCCCACATCCTCCCCACAACAGCCGTACGAGCAGCATGAGACTAAAAATAAGACTCCAGTGCTAGAACCTGTTTCCAAAAAAGAATTAAAGTTATATTTCAAGTTGACAGTATCTCCTAAAAGTGGATTAACCATGGCAATTCAATCCCACCTCCCCGCAGCAATCCCAGCCCCACTCTTCCTTTGACAGGGATTATTTCAATGGTGCAAATCAAAGTTCAGAATCCAATTTGTTCCTGCAGAGCATCAGTCTGTACCCCAGGTAGCTAAGCAGACCCACATACACCACTCTATCCTTTTTGCTCTTTTTACCATCCCATCTCATACCCAATCCAGGAGAAGAGTTCACAGGATGGAAAAACAGAGCCACAAACAGTCATGTTGGTATAGCAAGTCACAGCCATTGTGCCTAAGATGCGAAATACAGTTGAAAACAGGATTTTTAATAATTGTTGGTATTTATGAGCCTCTGGCAGAGACCACACAGTGAGTGGAGAGGTTACAACATTTGTCTGAATAGCCCTATGGGATCTTAAGTGTCAGAAAATCTGCAGCCTTTAATAACTGCAGTGAATTTCTGCAATGCCACTGCCACAAGATGAGCATCTCTTGAAGCCCAGCACTTCCCAGCACTTCCCATCCAAGACTGAGGGCAAGACAGCAGCTTGGGCATAGTTCCTTCCATGGAGATTGGCTCGGGTTGCCCTCTCCTCCCCCAGAGCAGGAGAGAGAGGACTGACCCAAGCCTATTGTGGCACCCTGCGGGGCTGGGGACACGGCAGAGCTGCAGCAGCATGGCAGGAGCTGCTCTATCAGGCAAAGGCTGATACGGGGGGACCCGTGCCACTTGCACCAGCTTGATAACACACAGCTTGTTGCTGGTCAAGCACTGCTTACAAAACCAGGAAGTGGAAATTACATCTAAGCCCCCACACCAACACTGCAGATGACCTGGCACTCTGTCCTGAACAGAGCTGTTCCTCCAGGCAGAAAACCACCTCTGCCCTTCCAAACAGGAGCTGCAACAGCTCAGCCCTGCACAAAGTGTTTAGAAATACCTGGGCTGGGCTCAGCGCTGTTTTTCTTCCACCCCAAAGGACATCACACCCCAGCAGCATTGCACCTCCCGGCCCCACGCCAAGGGACTGTGAGAGGGGACACAGAGGCTGTGTGAGACCCCCAGGAGGGGTAGGAGGGTGCTGGATCCGCAGCGCAGGCAGGCACATCCACAGTCACTTGCTTACAGGAAGCAGCCACCTAAGAAAGCTTTTAACTGAACTCAGTGGAGATGCTTCAAACCACAAACGCCTCCCGACATGACTGAGAAAAAACCTCCTGCGAGGGTGGGGTAGGAAGCACTTATCACAGGGCAGAGCTAAACTCAAAAGGCATCAAAGGCAGAAACTCAGGGCACTGAGCTTGTGTCTGATCTGTCTGTCCCCGAGGCTGCAAAACAATGGTTGCAGTAGGTGTGTTCTCCCCAGGGCTAACCCAGAGCCTGCACCAGGAACACAACCTACAAATGGGAAAATCAACGGCGTGCCCCCCGTAAGCCCCGCAGAGACACTTCCAGACTTACAAAGGAGATCTAGAGTCCCTTGCGCTACAAGCCTGGAAGATGTGGCACGAACAGCTCGCTCCAGAACCGAAAGTGAATATGCGAGCGCATCTCGCAGCGGCCCCGGCCCTGCGGGCAGAGCCGTGATCCCGAAAGGTGAGCCCCGGGAAGGGCTCCGGAGCTGCCAGGGGCTCGGGTGTGCCAGCACCACACACCGCTGCCCGCCGCCCCAACTCCAGGAACTTTGCTAACTACGCACTGCGCAATCAATGACACTGCTGAATAAACAGCAGCGCCCGAAATGATGCTAAAACACTTGTTTTGCCACATTTGCTGGGGAAAAGGAAGAAATGAGTAATGAGAGAGGTCAGGCCAAGCAGTGAGGTCACGGCGAGATCTCCGAGCAGTTACTGTGGCCCCGGGAAGGGATGGGGATGGGCTCGGGAGCGGCGCGGGGGCAGCAGCCCGCACCCCGCCCGGGCAGGGAGCGCCACGCGGCTCGGGAGCGCCGCCAGCGCGGGGGAGCCCCTCCGCCACGCTTCGGCAGAAAACAAGGGCTGGGCTCCGGCAGCAAGGGAACTCCGGGAGGGCTCGCAGGTCGCAGGGAGCCGGCGCTGCCGAGCGGGAGCGGGGCCGGGGCCCCGCGGCGCGGGCGGACCCCG
>VZRL01006494.1:473454-485544 GCA_013397895.1 Origma solitaria | reverse complement strand
CCCACCCACGCTGCCTCCCCTTGAGCGATTTGTCCTTGGTGCACGTGTCGCTGCCATAGGATGGTTTGGACCTTAAAGACCACCCCGTTCCCACCCCTGCATTGGCAGCGATGCCTTCCACCAGGCAGGGTTGCTCCACCTGTCCAACCCAGCCCTGAGCATCCACTGTTTCTGGACAACCTGTGCCAGTGCCACAACACTCTAAAGGGGAAACATATATTCCTAATATCTAATCCAAGCCTGTCCTCTTTCAATTCAGAGAGGGCTACTCCCTTGTGTGACCTGCCCAAGGGGTCATTCTCCCTGGTCTTATCGCTACATGCACTCATTCAGGTCCCTCTCCAGCAATCCTGTAGCCACTTCAGGCACTGGAAGGGATTCTAAGGTCTCCTCAGAGCCTTCTCTTTCCCAAACTGAGCAGTCCCAGCCCTCTCAGCCTGCCTGTAACCATAGCAGAGGAGCTCCAGCCCTTAGAGCATCTTTGTGGTCTCCTCTGAACTTTCTCCAGCAGGTCCACACAGCCCTGCAGGTGAGGGTCTCAAGAGTGGAATAAGGGCAGAACCCTGTCCCTCAGCCTGCTGGCGATGCAGCCAGGGCATGCTCGGCCTTCTGCACTGCAAGCACACATTCCTCCGCTCCCCGGCGCGGAATCCCAGCCACTGTCACCGTGCTCGAGCGGCCAACATCAACACACCTTGGAGCATTTTCCCCAAGTCACAACTGACCGCAGAAGCTGTTTAGAGACTCTGGCTACTTTTCCCCACTACAAACTCTTCCTGAATGCATGGCTCAGCCAACTGACAGCCGGTCCAGACTATTCTCAGGGCAGTTTGCAGCGTTTTGGCCAAGAGCTGCCCAGCATTGCCCAGTGCCTCCATCCTTCCCGCAGCACACAGGATGAGCACACATCCCTTCCCCTTCCTGCAGCACACGGGCTGAACACAGATCCCATTCCCCTGCGCTGGGAGAGCGCCTGAGTGGGAGCAACACTCGCCTGGAATGCCTCCTCCAGGGAGCTTCTCCCTAGCCGAGCAGGCACAGAGCATGAGAATGTTTGTTCCCACATAAACCACCAAAATAGAGAAAGACGAGATGCAACCTAGCGAAATCTATGTGTTTTTGTTATGTTTTCAACATCATTATTGCCTACTAATAAAACAGCCTTTCCTGAAGCATTATCCTCTGCAATAGCACAGGGCAAGGAGTTTTCCCAGTGCTGTCCCTTGCTGACAGCTCAGAGCACCTCCGGGAGCAGGCAGGCTCCTCAGCCCTAGGGACTACTGCCATTTCAGCAGCTTGCATTGCTCCCGTTTTAAAGCCAGCTTCTTCCTGGAAACTGAGCAAAACTCACCTTGTGGCACCACAACTGGATCTAGAGAGCAACTGTCGGCTTCCAGAGACCTGGAAAACACACAGAGATTTTTCACTTTGCATTTTTAAAGCAAGAATAGCATCATATTGACTTTACTAAGGCTAAACCCAGTCACATTTGCTCTACATAAGCACCCACTGTCTGGCAGCTTTACACAGCGTGATATATCTAAGACTGCACAGAAAGCCTGCCCCAGCACCAAAACAGAAGTCAGGCGTTGGACAGGCAGGAGCCTACTGGGGGTTTTTGACCCCAATGCTCCCAGGGCAGCCGCAGGGGGATCAGTGAAGGCTCCCACATCCCTGCTGAGCACAGCAGCACTCCTCTGAATCCCCAGTGAAACCTTTCCACCATTCCCCGTGCAGCTGTGCTGGCATTACCTTTCCACACAAAGGCCTAACCACAACAGAGGAAACCAGAAAACAATGCTAGGCATTTTAAAATAATGAATGGTAATTGTTAAACAGCTTAATATAATGCCTAACCAGTTTAGCTGTAGAGTTCCCTCCCCCACAAAACAGCACAGAACTAAAGTTAGAGCAGCACTACCCTGCAGCCTTTGCACTGTTTTTTGGGTACTTTCCTGATGTTCTTCTAGCCTGTTTGTGTTGGCTAGGAGAGCAAGCTGCTGTTCTCAGACATTTTTCCTGTTGCAGGGCTCTGTGGTAGGGGCTGAACAGACCAGCCATGCTCAGTGAACCACAAGCCTTTGGGGTTAGGCACTTACATGTTTCCAAAGGCCAAGGCAATCTAGCTTGCCTGGCCCACAGAAAAACACCTGTATTCTTCTCTTCAGAGTATTCCTACAGGCACCTCACCTTTCCCCTGCAGTAACTGATAAGAAGGAGAGCTGGTCTCACCAGCAGAAGCGAGAATCCGTGCAGCTGCAATTGTCCTTGCAATTCCTGTGACATATAAATTGCAGCCCCTGCCCAGTTTAGTTTGAAATGCTGATGTCTAGATTTTTTCTAAGTTTGCTGAGATTAGAAGCAAAATTCAAAACTTGGACTATGATACAGAATTAAACATTAGATAATGAGCTTTAATGCACTGCCAACAGTTGCTGTGGCTGAGGTATCAGAGAGAGACCCTTTTCCAGGGAGCTCCAGGGTGAAGTGAGTCCAAGCAGGGCTGGGAAGCAGCTACAGGTGAGTGTCTGATCTCCCAAACTCAGCCAGAGCAGAACCACAGTATCCCGCTGTGAGGCAGATTGTTTAAATCCATCCATCTCCTTGCTTAACCCCGAAGAGCCAAAGGCAGGATTTCACTGGAGAAATCAAGGCAGCTGTCATCCCCTCTGCTGCTGACACAGTGGCCTCGGGCAGCAAAACCTCTATGCCAGCAGAAACCAGCCGGCAGCGAGGAGGCGAACAGCCCTGACTGGGCTTTTTCACACCCTAGAACAGCCTGCTCCATTCCACTGCTGCTGTGGTGGCAATTGGAGCAGTTCACGGCTCTTTCCGAGGGAAAGCTGTTTGTAATGAGCCTTTTGAAGCTGTGCGGATCACACGAGGCACAGGCAGCACCAAGAGGGCTCCTGGGCAGAGCTGGCAGGGACTCCCTGGCATGCCCTGCCATGGAAGGGGACAGCGAGGGGCAGGGCCCTCCCCAAGGGAGGATTTGCAGCGCACAGCTTGGGTGGGATCCATTGTCACTTCGATTAGCACCAACAGTGAGTTATCCAGTGCATCACCAAGCGCTCAGCGGACTGCGAACAGGGCACGGAGCGACCCCAGGGATGGTCTCACACACCGCACAGCTCGGGTGAATCCACTCAATCCTCTTACAAAATAGTTTTCACGTCCCGTGAAAAGCTCTGTTTTCACTGTCACGAAGCTCAGTCCCCAGCAGGTAGCACAGCAGGAGGCAGAGCCAGGCTCCCCTCTGACCTTGGGACACACACACACCCCTAAGGGGTTTTTAGGTTTGTTTTTTGCAAACATTGATTTTTGCAGTGCTCTTTGCCTCTTCTGCCATCGTGTGGCCAGTTGGAGGATGAAGAGCTGTCTGTAGAACATGCACTCGACTTCCCATGTCTTCCAAATATTTTTTTGATTTTTATAATATCCAGTTTCATGTGAAGCCAATGGAGATGTACTGCTTCTCATCAAGGTCCATGCCACTGCCTGACGAGTACTACAGGTTTATCTTTAGTGTTGCTACAGCTTGAAGTAGGTCTTGTTAATCCGAGCGTGTAGGCTGACAGTACTTTATTGCGAGGGCATGACCTGCCCATTGGCTTGCTGCTCCTTGCACTGGGCAAGGGGATGAGGGAGAAGGCACTCGCTGCTCAGTGCCACCACAGCCACCCCTTCTGGGGCGATCCTTTCTCCCTGACAGCCATTCCTGGGCCATCTCCATCTGGGAAAGCGAGTTCATGTCACAGTCACAGCACTCTGAAGAGACTGGCAGGGCTGTGTCCCGATCCACAGGTACATCAGCGTGCCAGGATCACAGGGGGAATGCCAAGCAGAGGCTGACAAAATAATTTTTTCCCCTCACTTCTCCTGAATGGTACACATTCTCCACTACTTGCTGTAAAACATTGTTTTATAAGACATGAGAATGTTTTTGCCAGCAGATTCCAAAAGAGAATCCTTGTCTGTGCACCCCTGGCACTCTCAAATCTCCCCTGCCAGCACAGGGTAACCAGCAGGCACAGGACCCTGCGCTCACTTTCTGAAAGCAGCCAAAGCCACCCAAATTCTGTATCTGCTGGAGTCCCACCTATGGCCTTTAGCTGCTCACACTCTGGGCAGTGCTCGCTGCCCCTGAGCAGGGCACGGGGCAGATTTCACCCTCCCCTCGTGCCCATCTGCCGGGAGCAAACAGGTTACCCTGGGAGCGGCCAGCAAGAGCTCTGTGTGTGTATGGGTGCTCCGAGAGGGATTGCACCACACCTACCAAACACCCACGAGGGAGGGAAGCCAGGCGCTGTCTGCAGAGGGCTGTGCACAGAGCCATGCCCCAGACCTTCCCTGGAGCCTGAGCATCCCATTCCCCCTGGATCGCCAGCTGGGCACATCGTCAGCACCTGCTCCCCAGTGCAGCCTCGCACCCGTGCCCAAAACATCTCCTTTGGGTTTATTACTTCCTCTGGGAAGCCATAACCTAGAGCAAGGATGTCCCAGGGACTGATCTGGACCTTCCCCAGCCTCCCTGGGAAAGGGAGGAAGAGGCGAGTTCAGAGTGGGCACTGAGCACTGTGGAGTTGGCTCAGCAGGGGCATCCGCACGGCAGTGCCCACCCCACAAGGGACTTGCACACGCTCTTCTCCATCCCACAGGTGCATTTCCAATCAGTTTGTCACTCCACCAGCAGCTTTCCTTGCTGGAATAGGGCACAGGCCTCTGCAGCAATTGTACCTGCAATCTATGAATACAAGCCTAGCCAAAAAAAACCCATAGAAAAGCCCCTACAAAATCACCCCCAAACCTCTCCTACAGCTGCACTATGCATGGAAAGTGGGATGTAAAGTGTAATCAGATGAGAGCTTGGGTAGCAAGCGAGATTTATGCCACCAGGTCTGGTATTTGGGCTACAGTCTTGCTAAACTCAGCTGCACTGGAATATAAGTGCAGTTTAAGAAGGTGAAAGTTCTCTCACAGATAAGGCCTGAGCTCTGATTGCTGCAGAAGAACTTAAAATGAAAGATTTTGGTTAATAAGTTGACTCTTGATCCCACATCCAGAGTTATTCTATAGCAAAAGCCCTTCTAATTAATACACTGATAGTCTTTCTCAAGAGGCACTTTGCCCTTATAGTGTGAAATAACCTATTAAAATATGCAATAACTTACAGAGTGATAATTTATGAAAGAGGAAAAACCACCAATTTTAGTTAACAACATTTCCCTTTTTAAAAAGAAAGTTTTTTCTTTCCTAAAGGGGAAAAACCCAGCAAACGTATTTGCTCCAAGATGTGATAAATCTATATACCTCAAACTCCAGTATATTTCCTGGTGCCCCAAGACAAACACATCTACTAAATAAATTTGATTATATCCTTCTTCCTTCTGCCAGCAACAATGTCTCCAACAAGGCTCATTTACCTAGAAAGGGAAAGTTTCCATAGTTTCTCATTTTCCTGTCCTTTTTGTCTCCTTCTTTCCTACAAAGCCTTGATAGCCTCTTTCATGACAATCACAAGAAGCCTAGGAAGTTACTCTCACTGAATTCAGCCTTGTTTTTTCTAACAATTTTACAGAATATATGACAGCAAACACTCCAGAATTCATTTTTAATGTAACACACCAGAGGGTCTACAACGAACAACAAAACTCCCAAAAGAAATGCTGTGTGTGGTTCCTCATTATTCATTGTGTTGCAGCTGCCTGCTATCACACATATCGCAATACTTTGAATGATCTCTTGAAAATCAGCTCTACCCTGCCGTGCTCCTCTAGAAAAGGTTTACCTGCTTCCAAACACTTGCTTTTTCACCTAGGAAACTTCCACAAGAGCGTGCTGGCACCCAGCCCACCCAAGTTAGTCAGAGGGCAGAACCCGCAAACAGGAGAAAGGGTACATAGCAACCAGCTTCTCAAGTTCAAAAAAACATCCACACCAGGCTTTTATCAACCCTAACACACACTCCAAGGTTTAAAATCCACTTACCTTGCTCATACATGTTTATTTAAGTGTGTACGTACTATAACCAGCTTTCAGACAAACAATGGAACATGAGAAAGAGCTCCACACCTTAACACCAACTCCCAGGGGAGAGCAAAGCTGAGGAGAAGGGGCTGCACACCTTTCCCCCCCAGCCACTGCTGTGTTGGGACAAGACATTTAGTTTAATAAATTTTTGTACCTTTGGGCCAAAGCAGGGAGAAGAGAGCTTCTTGTGAAAGACCTTCACAACCCAAACCCCAGACTCTGTCCCCCACAAAACCCTAGCCTTTCCCTGGCTGTTTTTATGCCCCAGAACAGGTGATGGATATTCAGATGGGTTGGTGGGGAATGAGAATCACCTGCAGGCACCCCACAGGGTGTGATCCATTCAATTTGCCTTGCAAAGCACCCATTAACCTGGATCACTTGCAATTAATTGCCTTTACTGCCCTAAATCAGAGTTCAAATCCCAGTGTCTGAGATGCTCTCAAAAACCACTTCCTGGCTCTGTCTATAAATTTGGGATTATGAAGGAGTGGCCAAAGAATTGCCATGTTTTTCACACATCACAAATCTCTGTCTCTTAGTTATTCTCCTTTGTCAGGCCTGGCTGCTGCTGGATTTTTTCACCCCACAGCTCCCTGAGGTGTGGAGCATCCCAGGACCAGGCTCACGTTCCCTGTCCTGCCCCTCGGAGCATGGGCCATCCTCACTGCTGGAAGGCTGAATCCCAAAGGGATTTCCATCAGACACCTGGAAACAATGGGGAATTCCACAATGGCTCACACTCCCCTGGAACACTCACATATATGAGAAAAACACACGGTTTAATTTTTACTATTAAAATACAACGGTGGATGTGCAGCAGGAGAGACACCTGTACATCTCAGCAATGGCTTGCCATGAGGGGATCTCCTGCCCTGTCTGCATCTGTGGGACAGACCAAGGGCTCTCAGAGGAGATCGCAGAGTCAGCGTCACCTTCCCCATCCTCCCCTGGGGCTGAGTGGGGCGAGGAGGGTTTAGAACACAAAGTGTAGTCGCTGAGCCCAGACAGTGAGCAGAAGGCGAAATTTAATGACATGGGAGAAAGCACAGCAGGGCCATGGGTGGAACTAGAGGGGCTGACAGCCTCACCACATGGTCCCATCTTACAGACTCTCCTCCAGGTCTTCCTGCTGCCTGGAAGGATTGCTGGTGTCCTGCACACAGGGGCGCTTGGCAGTGCTTTCAACATTGACCGAGAAATGCTCTTCACAAAAGAGCAGTAGTCTCACTCTCCAACTTTCAGCCCACACATTTAAATTTTGATAGTGATACAGGCATCAGGAAAGAATCCAATTGTGCAAAGCCATTGGTATGAGGAGGTGGGAGGTGTATGCCCACAGGGACTCACTGAACATCTCTTCATGTCTTCCTGGCGGCATACAAACAGTCATCAACTTCGCAAAGCTCAGCCAAGTGCAGGCTCCTTCCCTCCGTCTCTCCCTCTCTCCACCCTTCGGGCTCAGAAGGACACAGGCTGTGGACAGAGCTGCTGGTGACCACGCAGGCAAACGTGGGTCTCGGAATGAGCAACGCCAGGGGCTGCAGAAATGCAGATCTCACGGCAGTTTACAACAATGCAGCCGCAGCCTACCCTGAGGCACTGTGAAAATGCTGGTGGGACCAGGCACCATGTTTTGCCTACCCTGACCCCCCTGAGTCAGCTCCTCTGGAAACCGGAAAAGAAGGATATGTTAGATAACATCAAAATGCTGAAATGCAAAGCAGGGCTGTGTCTCCTAGCTGCTTCCCTGTCGAAAATGCTGTTGGTACAATGCACAAGAGATAGAAAATGTGTCTCTCCAGAGCAGTTGCTGTGGCATTGCTTCCTGCTCCTCAGCACGTTTGGAGCTCCAGCACTTTCCAACAAACACAGAACTCGTGGGAGGATACCACTCACCACCATCTCATTTTTGGGGATGTCTCCTCGTGGCACACACTGCTGCTGGGCTCAACGCCTGGCCTCGGTGCAGAGCCAGCAGATCAGACACGCCAGCGCCGGCCTGGGCTGGGCTGTAGCTCACCCCCAGCAGCAGGCAGTGCCACCAGCATCACACCTCCCAGACACCTCCCGCCCTCGCTGGCTATTCAGCTATCGGGGTGTAAGATGAATAAAAGGAGGAGAAATAGGAAAAAGGGGCCCTGCACACCCTGCCTGCCTCAGGTGTGCACCTCCTGCTGCAGCCACTGCTTCTCACATGTGGCAGGAGCAGCCCAGCCCATTATCCAGTGGCACAGATTAGCCTTTAATTCATGTATTTTGATTTATCTTTGTTGACATAGATCTCAAGAGCTCATTTCTAAGATGTTTCTGAGATGCTTTGAGATGGACCATTTTTAACACAGAATTTTTGCTGCTCACCTTCTAAAGATAATAAAAGTTGTATTCCTTGTTGGTGCACACCAGGATTGTCTCCTGGGTGTAGCAGGGATTAGCTGCCCGGCACCCATGGAAACACCAGGAAAAGGGGAGTTGATTCTGAAATACATTCTAGCTGCCTGTCTGCACCACAGGCTGGAGATCACGATGGCAGGGGAAATGTGTCAGGTCAGCCTTACTGGTTTCTTGCAGCTCTCTCCCAAGGAAAGCTTCCCAGCAGCACCAGTTGGGCCAGTTCTGCCTTTGGACTTGTCTTACTGGACACCTGCTGCGGCTGTGGGTATCCCACGGGGCTCTCGGTGCTGTTGGTGCCCTACGGAGCTCGCGGTGCTGTGGGTGCCCTACGGAGCTCTCGGTGCTGTGGGTGTCCCATGGAGCACTCAGTGCTGTGGGTACCCCATGGGACACTCGGGGCTGTGGGTGCCCGTGGGTCACTCGGTGCTCTGGGTGTCCCACAGGTCACTCGGGGCTGTGGGTGCCCATGGGTCACTCGGTGCTCTGGGTGTCCCGCAGGTCACTCGGTGCTCTGGGTGTCCCACAGGTCACTCGGGGCTGTGGGTGCCCCATGGGACACTCGGTGCTGTGGGTGCCCGTGGGTCACTCGGTGCTCTGGGTGTCCAACAGGTCACTCGGGGCTGTGGGTGCCCGTGGGAAGGAGCTGCGGTGCCGGGAGCTGCAGGGAGCACCAGAGGGAGCTGGCTGCAGCTGCCCGTGCCAGGCGCTCCCAAACGCGCCCAGCTGCTGGTTCCCACGCCGTTCTGGAGTTGCAGGGAGCAAGCCACGGGCTGGTTTGTGGTCCCAGCTCTTTGTGACCCTTGGCCTCCTCCCAAACCCAGGGGCTGTGTGAGAGTGGCTATTAGAGGGGATGAACTTCCAGTGTTTCTCTCCCCATGCTCGTGTGGAGATCCGTGACCCCAGCAGAAGGAACACTGCAGCCCGGACATGACCCCCAGGGGTGCCCATCCCAGGAGAAGAGGCTCCATCCCAGCATAGTCCCCACATTACCCCACAGCACCCACATCGCAGGGAACTCCACCAGACTGAGCCAAGGGGTTACTCAAAGTGCTGTATTTACAGGGCATATTAACTTCTGCTGTAGTTATTTACAATTTATTTACAAATAATTCCTGTAGTCACCAACAGTTGAATCAGGTGGAGTTAGACAGAACCTTATGGCCAGCTGGCAAGGCAGAGCAGCCAGTTTCTCTTCTTTTCTGAGCCCTGCCAAGGGAAGTGCTTTAGTGATTTGCCTGCCCCTGGACCACAAAGGCAGTGCCTGTTAATCAGTAATCATGGGAACAGAGGTGACTAACGCACAGTTCAAGTTTTGACACTGTTTGTTGCAGGTGTAAAGAGAAAACCACCCAACTCCTGACTCCATGTGAAGTGTTTCCAGGGCTGAGGGCTGGTTCCCGGCCCATGCACCCTGCCAGAGCTGGGCAGCACGAGCCCTCTGGCACGGCTCAGTCCCCGGGACAGCAGAGCTCTGACAGACACAGTGTGGCACTGGCAGGTTGTGTTGGGACGCGGATATGCTGCGCTGCTTGTGCCATCTCAGAGCTGAGCTGAGTGCACATCAGGGACCATCTGGGGCAGCAGAGTGCCAGGCTGCAGGGACACGGGAAGATTTTGCATCTGCTGCAGTGTCCCTCCTGGAAGGATGGCAGGATCGGGAGGAATGACCCTGGGGAAGGAGCCTCCAGCAGCCTCCAGCAGCCTCCACCACAAATGGCCATTGAATTGAATTTTCACTGACAGGCTGCAGGATGCACAAACACAGGCATCACACTCCTCCGCTGTGTGAAGGACAGTCCTGACAGCCCTGCCAGATGGCTGGGGTTTGGGTGCAGCTCTTCTGCAGCCCACCTGGGACTGCCCTCCCACCCTCACCAGCAGGAAGTGAGACTGTTCCAGGCAGTAGCCAGGGAGTGATTGATGGGCCAGGTCAGCCCCTGACCTGCGAAGACAGCTTTCCCAGGGCATAGGTCAATTCAAGAGACAAGCTTTTCCCTCGGGATGTTTGCTCGAGTCTTCCTCTCCTCCACAGACTAATCCAGGTTCAGACGAGTCTTCCACAGAATACTAACAGGGGGCAGCAAGGGCTCGACTGTTCCTTTTGCAGATGATTTGCAGCCCGGCTGCCAGAGAGGCATCTTACAAAGGGACTTTTGGCTCACCCCTGTGGATCCCTGGTTTTCAAGCCGTGCAGGGGACAATGATGCTGTTCATGTCCCAGGATCCATTCCCCAGTCTGTCAGCCCTGGCCAGGCACCCTGGCAGCTCTGCGTGAACATGGGTCTCAGTGCGGCTGCAGTCTGGGTTGTCTAGGACCACCCATCCTGTGCTTTGTGCCTTCCCTGCTCAGGGGGTGATGGCGGATGGCTGCTTCCTCTGCTCCTGCCTCATCTTCAGAGCCAGCATGGCCCGGCGGTACAAATCTGGGAACAAGGGAAGCAGTCAGGCACTGACCAGGGAGCAGCTCCGTGGCCCACCTGGCAACCTGTGCAGAGGGAGGGCTGCAAGGACACCCCAGGCTCCAGCACAGTGCACTCATGGGGCCTCCCTGCATCCCACCTTATAGCAGAGGCAGCAGTATCTGCCTCCACAGCAGCCCCACCTAGGCCTGCAGCAGCACTTGCCTGTGCCCATGTCCCCACACCAAACGCCTCATGGCCAAGTGTCCCTGCACAGCTCATGCCCCTCTTCCAGCAAGCCAGACCCTGATGCTGTCAGCAAAATCTGTCCTGAGAAATACCAACCGAAGGTGCTCGAGACCTCCTCACGCTGCTGCTCCAGAGCAGGTTCCTGTGACTTGATTTTATTCCTGATTTTCTTCTTTTTTTTCTTTTTCATGCCCTGTGCTGGATGGAGAAATACAAAATTTCAGGCACTGCACCTGAGCAAGGATGCCTTTGCCACCAAACCAGCTGAGATGACTGCTGGTGGCAGGTCTGCACTCCTACATTGCTTCCATGCATCATCCCCTGTGGAGATGCTCAGAGGTCTCTGCTGTTCCCCTTCCGACTCCTGTGACCTGGCTCAGGTCAGATCTGCAAGCAAAGCTGATGGAGATGGCAGGGACCAGCAGTCCAGCACTTTGCCATGATGCCAGGCCGGGCAGCCTCCCTGTGGGGTGGCTCCGGGGGTTCTGCTGGTGCTGGCAGAGCTGGCAGCCCCCACAGTCCCCTCTCACCTGGGTGGGGGGTGGCCGTTCCGGTGGGCATGGGCCCCTCCTGCCCGACCCTGTTGGGGAGCAGCAGCCCCCCGGCAGCCGCCGCACGGCTGTCACCGCCTGCTCCCGGCCTCTCCGGCTCTTCGGCGGGGCTTGGCTGTTCCAAGCCCTTCTTCTTCACCTTCACCTTCCTCTTCCTCCTCCTGGGGCCCTTAGTGCTCTCATCCTGGGCAAGGAAAGGGAGTGAGGGGAGGGCGGCAGAGCCCCTCTTCCACGCCATCCCGTGGTGGGGGCTCACTCACTCACACACTCACTCATTCACTCACTCATTCGCTCACTCATTCACTCACTCACTCACTCATTCACTCACTCACTCACTCACTCATTCACTCACTCACTCACTCACTCGCTCACTCATTCGCTCACTCATTCACTCATTCACTCACTCACTCACTCACTCACTCACTCACTCACTCACTCACTCACTCATTCACTCACTCACTCACTCA
>VZRL01006494.1:438133-455294 GCA_013397895.1 Origma solitaria | reverse complement strand
GCTGCCCTGGGGCTGGGGGGCTGCCCTGGGGCTGGGGGGCTGCCCTGGGGCTGATGGGCTGCCCTGGGGCTGGGGGGCTGCCCTGGGGCTGGGGGGCTGCCCTGGGGTTGATGTGCTGCCCTGGGGCTGGGGGGCTGCCCTGGGGCTGGGCTGTGCGGAGGGACAAGCATCCCCTCTGCTCAGCCCACCCGCGTACCCCGGCAGCCAGGGAAGCGATGGGCTTTTGAAAACTGAAGTATTAAGGAAAACAGCTCATGGGAAAGGGGGTCCTGGAAAACTTAAAAATGCTGCTTCTTTGCCCAGCCACTTTGGCTGGGAGCCTCCCACATGCCTCTTCTCCCCTTGTGAGAGGAGGAGGATCCTGTGAGAACTCGCGGCAGAGTGAGGAGCCAGCACCGTAGGGACCATCTGCCAGTGCCATGCTGCAGCATCTCTGGTGTAGCAGGGCTTGCCTGACCAGCACCCATCAGCTGCTCAGCACTGTGTGAGGAGCTGTGAATGCATGGGAACATGGGGGTTTACAGACAGTTGGGCTATTTTAATTAAGTTACTTTAAAAAGAAAAAAAAACCAGCCAAAACCCAAATACAAGGCAGGGTGGTTTTTTTTGGGATCTGCAAAAATTCAGTGGCTGTGAGAGGGGCCAGTGTGGCGTGCAGTGGGATTAGGCAGGGGACAGCAGCACGGTGGGCACAGGTGAGCCAGCTCCCTGTGAAACTTCCTCCTCCCAGAATCTTCCCCACACAGCCCTGACCACCCTCCGGACCTGCCCTCCTTCCCGTTACACGGGTGTTGCCTGCTGCTGCCTTTCCTCCTTCCTCATGCATGGGTGATGCACAGGACTGCGTGTGACAAGATAGTAACTCTGCAAGACTTCCACACCTCTCCCCACCTTTGGCCCGGTGTCCCAGCCCGGTGTGGCAGGGGAGCTCAGAAGGAAACAGGAGGGGATGCACTGTCCTGACACCCTCTGGCTGCACCTGCACCTGAGGGCTGCAGCATGAGGGGCTCTCAGAACAGGGCCCCTCATGAGGGTGTGACTTCCCCCACAGGCAGCCTGGCTGGGCATCAACATCTTCCTCTTCACCTACTACTTTCTGTTCTTTGACCGGGATGAGCAGTATTTCTACACCAGGGCCATCCTTGGGGTAAGGTGCTCCCCCACGGCACCCTGCCTGCCCAGGCACACATGTCCCTCGGGGCCCTGCTGCAGTGGGGCTGGGCTGTAACATCCCATGCCCTTTTCATGTTCTGTCCTCTCTCAGCCCACCGTCATTCCGTCCCAATCCCCGGCCTGGCTCCCATGCTGGTGCTTGTCTTGATCCCTGTCTGGTCCCAGCCCAACAGCATCCCAGCCCAGCCTAGCATCACCCCCCTCCCGGTCCTCTCCTAGCATCACCCTTCCCAGTGCCCAGCATCTCTCCATCCCAGCTCCCAGCCCAGCATCACTCAGTCCCAGCTCAGCATTGACTGGCCCCATCCTGACCCAGTCCTGGCACAGCACGACAGGACAGTGGTGCTCACCCCTCTCTTCTCCCCAGTCTGCCTTGGCATGGGCTCGAGCGTCAGCCAAGTGCCTCAACTTCAACAGCATGCTGATCCTGCTGCCCGTCTGCCGCAACCTGCTCTCCTTCCTCCGTGGGACCTGCTCAGTGAGTGTCCTGCGGCGGCACAGCCAGTGTGGCCGTCCCTGTCCCTGTCCCTGTCCCTATGCTGACACCACTGCCTTTCCCTGCAGTGCTGCAGGCGGACACTGCGGAAGCAGCTGGACCACAACCTCACCTTTCACAAGCTGGTGGCCTACGCACTGGCCCTGCTCACAGGTACCCCCTGCACTGGGATGGGGCAACCATGGGGACTGGGGGGGCAGCCAGTGGGTGACTGCCTGTCCGCTGTCCAGCTGTGCACACCATCGCCCACCTCTTCAACCTGGAGCGCTACAACGAGAGCCAACAAGACACTGACCGCAGCCTCCGCGCTGTCCTCTCCAAGATGCACCAGCAGGGCAGCAACAAGTGGCTGAACCCCATCCACTCCAACCAGACGGTGAGTGCGGCCGCGGCACCCAGCAACCCAGCAGCACCTGTCCCCTGCTCCCCTAACCCACCCTGCTGCCCCTGCAGACCGTTGAGTATGTGGCTTTCACAACCATCCCGGGGCTGACAGGGGTGATCATCACACTGGCACTCATCCTCATGGTCACGTCCTCCACCGAGTTCATCCGCAGGAACTACTTTGAGCTCTTCTGGTACACACACCACCTCTTCCTCATCTACTTCGCTGGCCTTGTCATCCACGGCATCGCGTAAGGCTCCTCACCACTGCCCAGGGCAGGACAGCGAGGGGCAGTGGGCACAGACCTCTGGTGGGGCAGCCCCGGGGAGAGTCCAGTGGGGCTGCAGACTGCCATTCCCAGGGCGGGCTAGCCCAGCTGGCCTCACGCAGTGTGGCTCAGCCCTGGCTGGGGGCAGGAGCTGGCCCCTGGGCTCATCCCTCGCCTCCCTGCAGTGGGCTAGTGCGTGGGCAGACGGAGCAGAGCATGGCAGAGGTGCACCCCTACAACTGCGCCGAGTACCTCACACAGCGGGACCAAAACTGCACCCACAACTGCTGCAAAGACCCCGAGTTTGGGAGCATTCCAGCCGAGGTAAGGCAGTGGTGGGATGGCTGCAGGGGAGAAGCTCTTCCCTTGCCCTTGGGATGCTCCAGACCTGGCCCCTCCCAATCCTCTGCACTCCTCCATCTTCACAGTCCTGGAAGTGGGTTCTCGCCCCCATAATCCTCTATGTCTTTGAGCGGATCCTGCGGGTCTGGCGTGCACAGCAGAAGGTGGTTGTCACCAAGGTGGGTGGTGCAGGAGCCTGTTCCTATCTCAGCTCCCATGCCTTGGAGTCACTGCTGTCACAGCTCCTCGCTGTGGTGGCCATGGGGAGGTGGGCAGGGGACAGGAGCCAGGCTGGGTGCTGAGCCCTGCCCGTGCCCCCAGGTGGTCATGCATCCTGCCCGTGTGCTGGAGCTGCAGATGCAGAAGAAGGGTTTCTGCATGGAGGTGGGGCAGTACATCTTTGTCAACTGCCCTGCCATCTCCCCGCTGGAGTGGCACCCTTTCACCCTCACCTCTGCACCTGAGGAAGACTTCTTCTCCATCCACATCCGGGCAGCTGGCGACTGGACAGAGCGTCTCATTGACACCTTCCAGGTGGAAAAACCCAGGTAAGCTGGGGAGTGCCCAAACACGCCATTCCAGGGATTTGGGGAGGCCGTACCTCTCACACAGGCCCTGCTTTGGCCAGGATCGAGGTGGACGGTCCCTTCGGCACGGCCAGCGAAGACGTGTTCCAGTACGAGGTGGCCATGTTGGTGGGAGCGGGCATCGGTGTCACCCCCTTCGCCTCCATCCTCAAGTCCATCTGGTACAAGTTCCAGCAGGCTGACCAGACCCTCAAGACCAAGAAGGTACAGAGTACCCCATGGGAGCTGCTGTGGGTTTCTCCCTCCAGCTCTGCTCCACCCTGAGCAATGCTCTCCTCCTGAATCGCAGATCTATTTCTACTGGCTCTGCCGGGACACAGGAGCCTTCGCCTGGTTCAATGACCTGCTTGCCTCACTGGAGCAGAAGATGGCTGAGTCGGGCAAGGCAGACTTTCTCACCTACCGTCTCTTCCTCACAGGCTGGGACACCAGCATTGTGAGTCAACCATGGGCTGGCACAGCTGCAAGAGGGGACAGGGGGTGGCCAAGCTGGGCAGGAAGGGCAGGGCAAGTATGACAATGGCTTTCAGGCACAAAGTCCAGGCATGGTGTTTGGTGGGATCTGCACTGGATGCTCCTCCATGGTGAGGGCTGGAGGGGGACTCATGGGTGGTGCTGGGGGTTCTCACCATCCCTGCCCTGCCCAGGCCAACAACGTGGCGCTCCACTTCGACACTGCTACGGACACAGTGACAGGCCTCAGGCATAAAACCATTTTTGGGCGGCCCATGTGGAACATGGAGTTTGCAGCGGTGGCTGCAGCCCACCCCAGGTGAGAGCTGAGCAGGGAATTTGGGATGTTGGAGCTGGACGCACACCCTCCACCCTGGCACTCAGCACTGGGCTGGCTTTGGCAGAGGTGTGCTATCCCCTGCAGGGAGCCCAAAGAGCTTTTAAATCACTTTTCCCTGAGCTGTCTGCCTGGCACTGACATTCCTGTGCTGTTTGCAGGTCAGTGGTCGGTGTGTTCCTCTGCGGGCCGGAGGCCCTGGCAAAGAGCTTGCAGAAGTCTTGTCACCAACACTCCAGCCTGGACCCCAGGAAGGTCAAATTCTACTTCAACAAGGAAAACTTCTAAGGGACCCTGACTGTATTGCCTCAACTCTTTTCCAAAGCAAGGCCAGGGATAAGCATCTGTGCATGCACTGAAGCCAGGCAAGACACAGCAAGGTACTCCTACTCCAAGACAAATTCCAGGTTCAAAGACTGCTGCCTGCCTGTCCTGGTGTACAAGGGGTCCTCATGGAGCAAGTGGGCCTGCAGCTCCACACAGTCCCCAGACTGAGAAACCAGAGACACATGCTGCAATGATGCTGCCGGAGCAGTGGGAAGCAGTGAGAGCCCAGCAGAATGGGCAGAACCACGGGATGGAGATGGGACAGGGGCATCCACACAGGTGTTGGGAGCCAAATGTGCCCCTCTGGGTTTAAACAGTCCTTTGTATAAGAATAAATTAAACTTTCTTTTCTTTGTAATGAAAGCCTCCGTGGTGGCTCAGCTGTGCAGGTGCAAAGGAGCCCACGCTCTGCACCCATGCAGGGCTGCAATTAAAGAGCTGGTGGATAGCAAACCCTCTGGGGTGCAGAGTCAGACACCCCTCTGCGGGGGTTTGCGGCCACCCTGGCACCCCCCAGAGCTGGCCTGCGCCCAGCACACAGCTCAGCTCCTGCTGCAGCTCACAGCCAAGATCTGCTCCAGCGTATGCAAAGAGGGAAAACCCTGCTGCCCAAGCAGGCTGGCGTGGTAAGTGATACTGCAATCCGATACAGAGCCCTTCCTGCCCCGCCAGCAGGGAGAGAAAGCCAAGCTCTCTGTCCTGTCTTTCCCCTACACCTCCGTAAACAGCACGGCACAAGAAATTCCATGACTAGCTTTTGCTCTGGTGCTGGGAGAAGGGAGGATGGCAAGTGGTTTGGACAAGACTGGAGCCAGGCCACACTGCTCCCACAACCCAACAGTCCCACTCTGGCCAAACAAGGCAGCCAGGGACAAGGATTTACTCAAACCCTCCTCCCACTTTATTTCAAACATCATAAAATATACACAGGAAAAAAAAAAAAAAAAGGAAAAAACTGCTTGAGGGTGACACAACCTCTCCCAAAATGCAGCATCAGCTCAGGTAGCAATGGGAAGCAGCTGCCATGGAGCATCACCTCTATCCAGGCACACGGCATCTCCATCATGTGCCTGACAGAAAGAAGGAGAGGAGGGTGAGCCCGGCACAAAGAGGAGCAGGGCAGAGTCCTATCCTGGGCAGCTCTGATTTACTGGAGGGGAACAGGCACAGGGTGAGACTGGGTTAAGGATGTCACCTGTCAGGGTGCCCCTGTGGATTTCTGGATTTGCTCCTTCAAAATGAGGATGCTCTGCCGCTGTTCCGGGGGCAGCATGGCGATCTGGTCTGCTGTCAGCTGCAGGACTTGCATGATCAGTGCTGCCTGTGGGGAAAGAGGGGTCAGAGACATGCCCTGCCAGAGCAGCCACAGCATACCAGAGCCAGGGAGGGGCTGTCCCCGGCAAAGAAAGGCATACAGGAAGTGCTGCTCCTGCTGTCTCACCCTTTCCCTTTTGTTCTCTCACCTTCTCATGATCCTGGGGGGTGACCTGGCTCTGTCCAGGGCTAAAGCCTCCAGGCTGACCAGCTCCTTGGACTCCTGCCCCAGGAATGCCTCCTCCCTGCATTCCTGCCCCAGCCATGTTAGGAACCTGTGGGAGTAAAAGAGGGGTTAATGACTGAGGGGTCTCTGGACTCAGCCATACAAGTCCGGGAAGGTAAGGCAGATGATCAGATGGATGCCCTCACAGACAGCTTGAAGATGCCTGAGCGTGAAGAGAGAGTGCATTTTATGTGCTCTCCTCTCCCTCCAACTCCTGTGCTCCTTCCTGCACCTCAGGAAGAGGCAGAGAGAGACCTGAGCCTTGTCCTGTCCCCAGCAGATGGGCACTGCCTGGGGAAATGGGACAGATGCCCTGACCCTTCCGAGCCAGAGACCTGGTGCTTCCCAGAGCTGCTGCTCTGTGGGAAACCCCCCACCCAGCCCCAGCCTAGAGGATGCCATCGGTGCCCGACCAGCTGAGCAGAGCCGTGTGTACCTGGCGGGGCCCCTGCGGGCCACTGGCTCCCATGTTAAGTGGCCCAGGACCCTGTATCCCACCAGGCATCGGGCCACGCGGGTTGGGGCCAGGCCCCCGAGGCTCCAGGCCCCGGGGCTCCAGGACCCTGGCCTCCATGGCCCTGGCTTCCAGCACTCGTGGCTCCAGGACCCGCGGCTCCAGGCCTCGTGCTTCCATCACCCGGGGCTCCAGCCCGCGCGGCTCCAGTCCTCGTGGCTCCAGCCCTCGGGGATCTCTTCCAACTGCGGAGGAAAGACAAGGTAAGCTCCTGAAGGAAGCAGCACTGCAGGAGTGTGGGAGTGAGCCCGCTGCCTCCTTTGTCTGGGGGCTGGCAAGCACCCAAAAGGTGCAGGGCTGGGGGCAGAGGGGACATGCCTGGAAAAAG
Organism: Origma solitaria; assembly: GCA_013397895.1. Classification (NCBI taxonomy): domain Eukaryota; kingdom Metazoa; phylum Chordata; class Aves; order Passeriformes; family Acanthizidae; genus Origma; species Origma solitaria. Next base: position 448,544 of record VZRL01006494.1, on the reverse strand, counting down.
TCCCTTGCACCCTGGGACTGTCCCTCCTCGCCTGGAGTCAGTCATTTCACTGCCCAAACCCCCTTCCTATGCCTTGGGCTGGGGCAGCCGGCTCCACTCTGCCTTCTTGCCTGCACGCTCCAAGCCACCCACTATTTCATGCCCCCTCTCTCACCTCGAGCATCCATCAAGGGCCCCCGCGGCTCTCCCATCAGTGGTCGGGGTTCTCCCATGGGTCCCCCCCTCATCTCATGGGGGGGGCCACGGCTGTCATGACCAGGCATATGGTGCATAGGGGCTCCCTGGTGGGGCGGCCCAAGGTAACCTCTGACGCAGAGAGACGAGGAGAGCAAAGCAGGAGGAGGAGAAAAAGCGAGAGAGTGTGAATCAGACACTGGCTTGGCACGGTCTGGGCAGAGCGCTGGGATTGCCCCCGAAGCCGGCCGCAGGGGAGGAGGATGAGGCTGGCACAGGGATGGGTGCTGGTGGCCCCACGCCACAGGGCAGCTGCCATCACCCCGGGGATATCCCTTCCCCGGGGAAATGGGCCGGCCCCCACGGTTGGCAGCACATAGGCCTCCGACCAGGCAGCAGTGACTCCCGGAAGGCTGGTGCCATCCCTGTCCACAGTGAGAGGTTCCCCTTGGGCAGGGGACAGTGCCAAGGGCTCCTCTCCTTCCCTCTCCCCTCACCTGGGCTCCACTTCTCCAGTGACTGAGAGCAGGGTCCCTCCGCGAGGGTCATTCGGGGCATCTCCCAAAAGGCCTCGGGGCGGCGGGCCACTAGCAGGTAGAGGTCCACGCTGCATAGGGGCCCTCGGGTCTGGCATGGGCACTGCCAGGGAGACACACAAGAACTTGTGAGGATCTGCATGACCAGTGCCGTGCCAAGACTGTCCCCGGCACTCTTGGGCTGGGTGTGGGGCAGCCATGCTGCTCCCCTGAGCCGAACCGTCTGCTGGGGCTGCAGCCCCACACCCGAGGCTGGAGCACACCAAAGCCCTTCCCTGGCTGCCAATTTTATTACTCTCTTTTCCTTTCTGGTTCTATCTCAGGCTCCTTACAGCACCGGGGCCAAACCAAGCATGGGTGCCCCCATGGCAATCCCTACAAGCATGGGCATCAACACCCTGCTGATGTGGGGCCGGGAGTAAAGCAAGACCTGGAAGACTCCTGGAAGCGCAGTGTGAAAGGGGACAGGATTTTAGGCAAAACCCCTTTCCAAATAGGTTCTCCTTTTCCACTGGAGGCTCCATGCATGGTTCTAGCCTGTTCTCTCCTGTAGCCCTAGAGGAAATCCTGCCTCCTCCTCCTCATCTTAATGCTGTCGGGCTACAAGGAATGACATGCCAGTCCCTGGCCCTGAGAACAGCAGGGAGAAAGCTGCTCTCTGCACACTCCACAAAGAGCTCCATGGGAAGAGGGAGCTAGCGGGTGCCGGGATACCTTGAACGCGTTCGATAGACGCAGGCCTGGCAGGTCCCACGGGCGAGAGCTGCAGGTTCCCTGGGCAAGCAGCAGGAAAAGAGGGAAAGAGCAGACACGTAAATAGTGTATGCACACATGCACCAGCTTTGGGGACAGTGCTGCCTGCGATCACGCTCCCTGAAGTCCCCAGGAAAACCTACAGAGAAGATGTTGCAAGTCTGGCTTTATCAACCTTTTCCACTAATACCACCTTTGTCGCCACAGGCAGGACAGCCAGAACGGCACAGTCCTTCCCTCACTCAGGGAGAGAGGCAGGGAAAGAAGACATCCTGCCGAGAGACAAAGCATTCCATGGGGCCACGCTGGCCCCATAACGCACAGCCAGCTTCTGCTCTCCAAAACCTTTCTGCTGCCAAGAACTATCAGGTTGCTTTCAGAAAGACAGTGCCCACCCCAAAGAAAATGAGAGTCACCTGCCCCTAAGGCCAAAAGATCTCAGACTAGGTTTGCCATGCTCCTGAAACAAGGCCTAGGACACAAGTCAAGGCAACAGAGGTGTCAGGTGTCTGCATGCGTTGCTCCTGGGAGAACAGGAACACCTGGGTCGTGCTAACCTACGTATGGCAACATGTGAACCGTAAGGAACGGGGCCCAGGGCTGGGCCGTACAGACCGTGCCTGCGGAGGGAAAGCCGAGCCGTCACTCTGGGAAATTTCCTGCCAAGCTTCAAGCCAAAACGGAGACCCAGCTCCCTCTGCTGGGCACGGCGCGGGAGGACGCGGTGCGCACCAGCTGCTTCCCAGCACCCAGACAGCAAAGCAGCAGGAAAAGGACCAGAGAAGAGCAAGCTCTGCCTGCCCGCACAAGCACGGGGACGGACACGGGCTCGCAGAGGTGGAAAACACAGGCACAATCCTGCTCGGCAGGGACAGGCAGCTCTCCTGGCTACCAGGGCACAACTGCACAACATGACACAGAACAAGCCGGGAGCCGATCCGGGTGTGCGCTGAGTCCTGGGAGCCAGGGAGCTGCTACCACAGCCTTGTGCCTCAGTAAGCAAACTCGGGCAGAGCCCCGGCGTGGGCACAGCTGGGCTGCAGGCAGCTGGGGCACAGCACTGCTCACTGGAGCGAGGCTCACACCACACAAGCACTACACACGTCTGTTTTACCTTGTCCACGCTCCAAGGGGACGGGCCCTGCACCCGACATCCCAACCTGTGGCTGCATCCCACCTGAGAGGGGACAGGCAGAGATCAGAGCTCTCCTCAGCCATCCCTGACAACTAACCCATTCCTTTGGCCCCAAATACCTTCTCGCTCCCAGCCCCTGGGGGAGCATCTGGAGGTTTATTCCCTTGGTGTTGGCTCCCCCCAGGGATAATCCAACTTTGCAGCCCACCTCTGGCAGCAGCACAACCACAATGTACAGTACAGGATTACGTGTGCTCTCATGGGGCCAAGCCCTCTGGTTATGGGGAAGGCAGAGTGGGAGGTCGGCAGGACCCGCGTGCCCATGGGTGAGGTGGCTCGGCCCAAACTCACCTCCTGGAGCCATGGGGCCAGGGCCTGGACCCTGCACAGGGGCTGCCATCTGTCCTGGGGCTGGCACTCCCCCCTGCATGGGTGGCTGCATCAGAGGAGGAGCGCCGTTGACGTGCATCCCGCCCTGCCCGGGAAAGACACTGGATTTCAGGGACACCCCAACGCCCAGGCATGTGGCCCAGCAGGGAGAGCTGGAGCTGGCACTGCCCATCTCTCCTGCACAGCTCAGGTGTCATGCAGGCTCTTACTATGGGCTGTGGCTGGGACGAGGGGGTGTTCTGCGGGTTCAGCTGTGCGTTGGGCCCTGGCCCAGGCCCTGGTCCCGGCCCAGGCCCCGGCCCTGGCACTGGCTGCTGGTTGCCTGGGATCAGAGGAGGAACACTGGTCTGGCGATGCAGGATTTTCTAGGGGTGGAAGAAGGAGAAAGGAGTTCTTTTCCACTCCCACTCCACAAAGGCTATCACCAATATCCTCCCCATCCCGGAGGAGCAGCAAGGGACAAACCAGCGCGATCTCCGGGTCGACGATCCTCATGACCACCTGGGCCTGCAGCAGCGCATAAGCCAGCTGGGGGTTCTGGAGCAGCATGTTCCTGGCTTCCTGGGGGCTGTTCTGGACACACAGCTGAGAAGACAGGCACTGATCAGAGCTCTGACAAGGTCTGACGGGGCTGGGAGGGTGCAGGCAGCGGCAGAAGGAGCTGTGCTCACACAGGGAGCATGGCCCTCCTGCACTCACCTTCATCTGCTTCATCAGCTCAAACATCTGCTCGGGTGGCAGGCTGGCCACTGCCCGGCTGATGGACTCGGGGGCGTCCTCAGGGTTGACTGGGTCCCCATAGGGTGACTCTATGATGGGTGCACCTGTGCCCAAGCCTGCAACACAGTTGGTGACCTCGTACGGCAACACAGACAGCGCATGTAACGCGCTCATCAGAAGAGGAGCACCAGCAAATTGGGGGGAAAGGAGGCAATGAAAACAGAGAGGCATTAGGAAGAATTTCTTCAGAGAAGGGGTGGTTAGTCATTGGAATAGGCTGCCCAGAGAGACTGTGGAGTCACTGTCCCTGGAGGTGTTTAAGCAAAGACTGGACGTGGCATTTAGCGCTCTGGTCTAGTTGATGCAGTGGTGTTTGGTCAAAGGTTGGATTCCACAATCTTTAGAAACCTTTTCCAACTAAAATAATTCTGTGATTCTGTGATCATGTGGGAGTAAAAACAAAGAGCTGGGCCCATGCATCCCTACTTGCAACACTTTTTAGAGGAAACTATTTGCAACACTTCTTAGAGCAGGTCAGCTCAGCCAGCCTGGCAGAGAAGACATCGCCTGTAACGCTGCCAAGGCCGGGCCCAGCACGGCACCCCAAAATCCCAACTCACTCTTGAGCTCCTCCTTGTTCTTCTCGCTGGCAGCGTTGTCCACACGCAGGGCCCTCCCGCTGAACTCGCGCCCGTTGAGGTTCCGCATGGCGCTGAGCGCCGTCTCCTGGTCCTGGTACTCGCAGAAGCCATAGCCCTTGGGCTTCCCCGTCTCCCTGTCATACACCAGCCTGTGCAGCGAGGAGAGAACACCTGCTGAGGGCAGTGTGGGTGCCCATGGCTCCCACACCTCAACAGGGACAATGGGACACAGCCTGCAGGAGTGCTGGGAGCAGAGCCAAGGCTCCAGTCAGGCCAGTCGGGCCTAAGCCAGAGCCAAATGGCCTCCCGGCTCCAGGGATGGGTGCTCCCAAAGCTGTGGTGTGCACGAAGCCCACCAGTGCCAGCCCTGTGCCTCCCATGACACCAGGAGGCAGCTCCCGGGGCACAGGATGGGACTGGCTGCCCCTGGAACTCCCAAACCCTTAACTGAGAGCTCTCCAGGGCCTGGTGCTAAGCCTGGAAAACACCCCTGGGAGGCACTGAGATGGGAGTGAGGAGAACAGAGCCTGACCAGGACGCAGGCACTTATCAGCCACAGCAGGGCGGCTCCTCCAGCCCAGAACACCGTACCCACATCCATCTGCTGGGCTCGGGACACTGTGCTCCATCTCCAGGTGACCCTGGCACAGCCACTCGGTCCCTGTGCCCTGAGCACAGCTGGCACAGCCTCACAACCCCCGCAGATGCTCTGTGTGAGGAAATAACCTCGAGTGGACCGAAGGGAGGTTTAGATGGGATATTAGGCAAAATTTGTTGGCCAAAGCAGTTGTCAAGCATTAGATCAAGCAGCCTAAGGCAGTGGCGGAGTCACCGTCCCTGGAAATGTTCAAAATGTGTGTGCATGTGGCACTTGGAGACACGGTGCGCCTGGCAGTGCTGAGGGAACGGTTGGGCTGGATGGTTTTAGAGATCTTTCCAACGTTAAGGAGTTACGATTCCACGGTTCCGCGGCTCCCCAGAGCACGCGGGGCTCGGCCTGGGCCGAGCAGGGGGACCCGGGGGATGCCGGCGGCCGCTCTCACCTAAAGCTGACCACGGGCCCAACCTCCGAGAAAATGTCCTTCAGCTGCTCCTCCGTGGCCTCATACGGGATGTTCCCCACTGCGGAGACAGACGGTGCCGCCGGTCAGCGCGGCGGGTACCGGCCCCGACGGCGGAAACCCGCCGGCCCCCGCCTGCCCCTGCCCCTTTCCCTTTGCAGGTGGCGGTCCCGCCCCGCGGCCTCACCGAACACGGAGCGCAGGGACCGATCCACGGCGGGGTCCCGCACCGACAGCCCCGCCATCGCGCCGCCCGCGCCGTTTCCGGTCCGCGCACCACCCGTCCCCCCGCTCCGCTTCCGCTTCCGCCCGCAGCAAACAGACGGCGGCGGTGCGCTCGGAACGCGCTCCGGCGGGAAACGCGGCAGCGGTAGGAGCGGGGCTGGGGCGGCCGAGACTCTCCGGAGCCACGAACAGGGGGCTGCGGCCTCGGGGAGCCCCCAGCTCGGAGCAGCCGGCCCCGGGGCAGTCCCGCGGCCTCAGGGATGCAGTTCCGGGCACCGGCGCTGAGACACAGCCCCCGAGTATCGCATCCCTGGGATCCCGCTCCCGGGGCACCCTATCGCCGGCACACCGCTCTCAGGGTACCCCCTCCTCCTAATCCCCTCGGTGAGCTAATCCCCCGGGACAGCCCAACCCAGTGTCCCGCACCTCTGGAGCGCCCTGCCCCCTGGGCATGCCCCCGCTCGGGCACCCCCTCCCCTGGGGTACCCCACGGCCGGTCACCCCATTCCGCGGAGCGCTCCATGCCCATTGCCCGCCCCAGAGCAGTCTGTCCCTGTGAGACCACCCCCAGGAGACCCCATCCTCATAGCACCCCACCTCCCCGGTCACCCAGTCACCCCAGCCCCTGCCCTGGGGGGCAGCCAGGGCTCTGATGGCCCCGGCTGCCTCCTGTCTCTGGCCAGCCTGACACCGCCTGGGGCTTGGCAGGATGGAAGCCACGGATGTCCCCATCCCTGTCCCTGCACTGGCCACCGAGCGGAGGTTCGCCCAGCGCCTCAGGTGAGGGGCAGTGGGAGCGGGGGGAATGGGAGCCTTATGCTGCTCCGGCAGGAGGGTCACAGGGCAGTCCTGCACCAGGAGTGTCTGCGGGGCTGGGAGGTCCTGACCGTGCCTTGGCCTTGCAGGGAACGTCTGGAAGAGGAGCAGCTCTTGGATGGCCGTTTCCAGCTGCAGCAGGTGCCAGGGGGCCGTGTGGCCCTGCCTGTGCTGGAGCAGAAACTCTCCCAGGTGTGCCTACCCCGGGAGGTGCCCTGTGAGCTAGTCCAGATCCAGGTTGGGAGAGCTCCCTTGCCCTGAGCCCTGCGGGGGGTGGTGGGCTCTCAGCCTCCCTTGTCCCATCCCTCCTGCAGGACCCTGTCCCGTCCAGGGCCGCCCGCCGGCGGACGCCTGCCCAGAGGCTGCAGGATGAGCTGCAGCGGCTGCTGGGTGGGACCTGGTCGGAGGAGCTGCAGCGGGACGTGCCCCACGCCTGGCAGAGGCACGGGGACCTGGTCCTGCTGAGTGAGGACAGCTTCAAGGCTGCACTGTGGGAGAGGCTGGGTAAGGGCGAGCAGGGTCTGCCTGCCCCGATCCTGCCTGCAGAGCTGCCCAAATTTCCCAAATCTCCTGGGATGGGTGCGTTGCAGGCCCGGCGCTCTGGGAGACGGTCGCCTCAGCTTTGGGGGCCCGGCGAGTGGCCAGGCGAGGACGGGTGATGCCAGATGGGATGCGGACCCCCAGTGTCAGCCTGCTGCTGGGCCGGGATGGCTGGGTGGAGCACGTGGACAATGGGATCAGGTAGGCAGGAGCTGCAGGACGTGGCTGGGGTGGGGAAGGGACTGTCCTCACCATTTCGGCGAGGTCTTCCAGGTACACCTTTGACGTAACCAAGTGCATGTTCTCCGCGGGCAACATCACGGAGAAGCTGCGTGTGGCCGCACTGCCCTGCTCTGGGGAGGTCGTGGTGGATCTCTACGCAGGTAATGGGGACGGAGGAGGGGTTGGGCAGGATGGGCAGGCAGAGAGCAGTGGTACAGGTGCTGATGGCATCCAGGTAGACAAGAAATGTCATTTCCAGCCTGGAATGAAAAATACCCAGGCTTAGAGCTCCTGTCCTGTCTGTGAACCCTTCAGCTGTCCTGGCACTGCGGTCCCTCCGTATCCCTGCGGCCTTTGGACACTTAGGATGTCCTTGCACTCAGTCTCTGCAGAGCCATGCTCTGTACCTAGTGCTGGTTTGGGGAATCACATGGATCCAGGGGCAAGATTTTCCACTGTTGGTGCTTAAGGAAGTTAGTGCTTCCAATTTGTGCTACTCTGAAAGGATGTGGCACCCTCAAAACTGCTCTGGATTAATGAAACAAAATGGCAGTCTGGACATTTCTGCAGAGCAGGGCAGGTCTCAACCTGATGGCCAAAGACTGAAGGTAAAATAAGCTTCTCTAATCATTTTTCAAGACAGATTTCACTTTTGCAGAGGAGGGAGGGATAAATTTCCATTTTTCCCATGTTTGGGTTTTTTCCATCTTAGAGCAAAGCAGACTTGGAGAGCCAGGATGTCACCCTGCCCCCCAGCTGCATCCTGCCCTGCCCTCAGGGAGGAGTGTGGATCTCTGGCGGGTCCCTGCCCTCAGCCACTGCCACCTCCTTCCCGCAGGCATCGGCTATTTCACGCTGCCATTCCTGGTTCACGCGGGAGCCGCCTTTGTCCATGCTTGTGAGTGGAACAGCCATGCTGTGGAAGCCCTGCACAGGACGCTGGTGCTGAACGGGGTGCGGGATCGCTGTCACATCCATGCTGGGGACAGCCGGCAGGTGAGTGCTGTCACCTGGCCCTGGCCCCCCTCCCCGCTGGCATCCCCTCACCTCCTCTCTCCTCCCAGCTGGAGCTGCGGGATGTCGCAGACAGGGTGAACCTGGGGCTGATTCCCAGCTCGGAGGAAGGCTGGCCGGTGGCCTGCCGTGTCCTGAAGAAGGATACGGGTGGGGTTCTCCACATCCACCACAACGTGGAGACTCCCCCCACACCGGCCTTGCCGCAGACCCCTATCCTGCTGGCTGAGTGGGGGTCTGCAGAGGCAGCCCGCTCTGGGGGAGAGGTGCAGCACCCAACGGAGGATGGTGGGAAGGAGACAGTTGGGGCCAGGCTCAGACCCGAGTGGCAGAGGTGGGCAGAAGCCACGGCCACGCGGATCCGGGGGCTGCTGGCAGAGCTGCACGGGCGGCCGTGGTGCACCAGCGTCCTGCACATCGAGGCCGTGAAGTCCTACGCGCCACACGTGCATCACCTCGTGCTGGACCTAGAGTGCCGGCCAGCGCTGCCCATTTAGGTGGGCATGGGCACCACTGGGGCTCCAGCTCCCGTGGAAGGGTGGTATCAAGCACCAGGGGCAGGGAGATGCTACCAGCAGTGTCCTGCTGCCAGCCTGGATGTGCCTTGTGCCCCCTAGTTCCCAGGCGGCAGCACTCCCCAGCAGTGCTTCCCTGTGCCCAGGGCACCCAGGGCTGTGCTCCCCTGGCAGATCCCTCCAGGATCCAGACAAGAATGGAGCGAGCTGGGGCTCGGAGTGCCAGTGTTCTGCCCTGGCTCTGCCAGTCGCTGTACAGATCTTGGACATGTGATAGCACATTCAGCCCCATTTTCACACAGGAGAGAGAGAGCCACAGTGCTGAGAAGCCTTCAGTTCCTGCTGCGTTCATTTCAGCAGGTCAGGGACAAGCTTTGTACTTGTATTTACCACTGTGCTTTTTTATTGTACTGGAAACAAGTCTGTTCATCTCGGTTTCTTTGTGGTTTTTTTCAGAAATAAAGGTGTTTCTCACTTCCTCTTGTTGGTATCCAGTTAAAATGTGAACACTGGTGCAAGCATGGGGTCTGGCCTGGGGACTTTGGGTCCTAGGGTGGTGTGTGGCAGGGCTCAGGGAGCAAACCTCTGCTGGCATCCTCTGCCTGCAAGCCCAAAGCCCTCCAAGAATCCTGTGTGTACCCCCGATGGAGCGAACCCCTGCTGCGCGAGGAACATCCCGCTGCCCCTTGGATGTGTCCCTGTTTATTTCCACTGTGTCGGTGTCCTGTCTCTTCCTACAGGAGCCTCTGGCTCTCCCGTCCCTGGGGTGCGGCCGAAAGTGTGGGCAGAGCCGCGTCCTCTCATTTGCCTCGGGGCTGCACCCAGTGGCCTCCCCCGCCGTCCTGCGTGGCGAGAAACCACCTCCCCACGGTGGAGCCCCTCGCCTCGTCCCAGCCGCGTGTGCTGGGGGTTCCCCGGAGCCTGTGCCGCTGCGGGCAGGGGCGAGGCGCCCTGCGGGACCGTATCTCTGCTGCGAAGGACAAGGGCAGCGGCTGCAGCCTTGCAGCAGGAGGACACCACGGCCGCGCCCCTGGGGCTCTGTCCTCCCGCTTGGGGATCCCGGGGGGTCCCCCGCAGTTGGCGTAGCTGTGGGGCTCTGTGCCCTTCGGGAAAAGCTGCCCCCGGTCAGGGCCATGAGGCACCGGGCTCCGCCGCGCCGTACGGGGGAAAGCGACCCGTGGGGCTGGGCCCGCAGCTCCACCGGGGGGCACCGGCCGGGGAAGTGGCTGGAGGGAGCGGGCAGCCTGCCCTGCACGGACCGCCCCGTCGGGGCCTCAGGTGCGGCGGGCGAGGCTCCTTTAAAGCACCGGCACCGCCCTCCCCTCCGCCCCCCTCCCGCTGCCGGGCGGCGCCCGCCGGAGCCGCCGCAGGTGCCGGGACGATCGTGGGACCGGGGCTCGCTCCGCTGTCGGGGGTACCGAGGGTTCCTCGGACGGGGGAGGACGGGTGTCCCTCGGCTGGTGGGGAGTCGGGGGGAGCTGGGATCTCTCCGTGGTTGGGGGTCGAGCCGCGGTGTCCCGGGGCGGGGGCAGATCGCAGCCCCGGTGGCCGCGCTGAGAGAGCGGTGCCGCCGCCCCGGACCCCCTTTCCCCGACAGAAAGGAGCCTGGGGTCCGTCCCTTCGCCCTCTCTTTCCCGAGGGGCGCCGGGGCGCGGCGGCGGGGACGGCA
>VZRL01006494.1:424987-438004 GCA_013397895.1 Origma solitaria | reverse complement strand
GGAGCCTGTCGGTGCCGCGGGTCGTGCTGCGTGTCCGCTCCGCGGGGTCGGGCAGCTCCGAGCCGCGGTGCGTTCGTGGGAGGGGCAGCCCGGGGCGGCTGCTTCCTGCTGGGGCTGCCCGCGGCAGCTGGGCGTCAGCCCGGTCCCACGGAGCCGGCTGAGGTCGGTGCCGCGATCAGGTGCAGCCCCGGGAGCGGGCACGGGGCACCTCGCGGGGCGGGACCCGGCCTCAACAGCTGCCATGTCCCTAGCACGGACACATCTGGCCGCATCTGGTGGGGGCCTGCGATCCCAGGTGGAGCGATGTCGGAGGCTGTGGATCTGACCTTTCTCTCGGACGCAGAGAGAGATTTGATCCTGCAGGTCCTGCAGCGCGATGAGGAGCTCCGCAAAGCAGAAGAGAGGAGGATCAGGTGCGAAGGTGGCTAGGGCTGCACAGGAGCTGGTTCCCCGCTTTGCTCTGGAAGCGGGTGGATGAGTGACAGTGTGGGTGACGGGGGTCCCCCGGGGTCCCAGGGCGGCACTGACAGCCCCTGGTGTCGGGTCTGAGCAGGCGCCTGAAGAATGAGCTGCTGGAGATCCGGCGCAAGGGAGCCAAGCGGGGCAGCCAGCGCTACAGCGAGCGGACCTGTGCCCGCTGCCAGCAGAGCCTGGGCCGCATCAGCCCCAAGGCCAACACTTGCCGGGGCTGCAACCACTTGGTGTGTCGGGACTGCCGTTCCTACAGCTCCAACGGCTCCTGGCGCTGCAAAGTCTGCACCAAGGAGGCGTGAGTACCCAGGGACAAGTGGCAGGCACCTTCTGTATGTTCCTCCTGTCCCCTTCCTCTTCTTAGTTGCCTCAGCTCGATGCCTATGGCCAGCCTTTCCTAGCCTGGCTGGTCCTCTGCAGTGCAGGGCTGCTTGCTCTGCTGTCGCTCCTGAAGAGGGATCCCATGTTTGGGTGATGGAAAAATGGGTCATACCTCACTCTTGTGTCCTTCATGTCCACCCTGCTCCTCCACCCCCCTTACCTGACTGCAGCATCCCCCGTGCCCCTTGCACAGTGTGTGTTTCAAGCATCCCGGATTTCCTCCTTTTGGCCCCCTCTGTCCTACAAAACTTGTCTTGGTCCCGTGTTTGCTGAGGATGTAGCTGTGCGCTGTCAGCTGCCCAGTGAATTGTCTCTGCCCAGTCATCTGCTAATTGTGGCCTGTGCCTGTGTTCTCCTTGGCTTGTGGCAGCACTGAGGGTGGGTGGGGCACAGGGAGCAGCCCCCACTGCCCCTGACTGCCCCCACCATCCCTCTGCTCTGCAGTGAGCTGAAGAAGACAACAGGCGACTGGTTCTATGACCAGAGGGTGAACCGCTTTGCCAACCACCTCGGCAGCGACATGGTGCGGCTGTCCCTGCGGCACAGGCCAGCAGGTAGGGGTGCCACAGCACTGCCTTCTCCCACTGCCCCACCATCTGGGATGCTCCAGCTTCCCCCAGTGCACCTCTGCCCAGTGTGGAGCTGGATGGGAGCAACTTCTGCTCCAGGCAATGAGCTTGGAGCAGTGTGAGCTCCTCCTGATGCCTCTTTCCTTCCAGCCAGCAAAAGAGAGACTGTGGGACAAACCCTCCTCCAGAAAGCCCAGCTCAGTGAGCCTAAAAGCTCCTCTGCAGCCCGGCAGCCGAGCCCCCCTGCACCCCGGGAGGGGTCCAGGTAAGAATTCCTGCTTACCCCTGCTCCAGGCACCAGCTGTCATCTGCTGCAGGTTTGAGAGGGATGCTGCTGCCCTGCACGGATCATGGGCGGCGCAGAAGCTCTCGCAGACTGACCTCCTCGCCAAACAGGACATACCTGTGGTATTGCTTGTCTGCAGTTTGTTTGCAGATGCCTCAGACCCTCGGGATGGCAAAAGCGACACAGAGTCCATGGAAAACATGAGTCTGGATGGCTACAGACCTGCTGATACGGGGGGCAGGTGAGAGGCTCCTGGGGTGGGTTGTCCTTGGCAAGACTGGCTGGCAGAGGATGAGGACCTTCATCTGCAGTGTGTTTTTCTTGGTCTATTGAGGAGAAGCTGACTCTCCTGGCTGGGCTGTAGCCTGTCTGTGGGCAGGCAGGTCCTCTGCTCCCAGGCTGCTGCAGGCAGCTCAAGTAGAACTTCTTGGCCAGCACTTGCTCTGCCAGCTGTGCTTTTGGCCTGGGACAGACCTTTCTGTGTCCGCCACAGGAGGAACTCCCTGGAGAGAGCCATCCCTGGAAAACAGGTTGCTGCGCCAGCAGGACCTGCTTCCTCCAGCCTGACCCTCCCTCTCCGCTCCAAAAACGTGTTCTCTGACGGACGGGTGCGTGACGCTGCTCCAGCAGGCTCAGCCCTGTCCTGGGGCATGGGGCTGGGAGCCCTGCGGGGTGCCCAGCCCTGCCCTGCTCTGAAAGGATTCTTCTTCCCCAGGATGTCACTGTGGGGACCTGCAGCAGCACCTTGGTGGACGAGCATGAAACGATATTCAAGAAGAACCCCCGGCGGGTGGTGAGGCCTGCGGGTGAGAGCTGCGCGGGTGCCAAGGGTTTGGGTGCCGACACAGCCGGGGTGGGCAGCCGCTCCTCCCTGGGCTATGATGGGTTTCAGCGCGGATGGGAGAGGCTGGGACAGCCCCTCGTGTGCGGGAGCAGCCGGGCTCTGCTAGCGCTGCTCTGTGCCCCTGCCTTCTGCTCACCACCTCTCGTGCAGACTACACCAAGTCGGTGATCGACCTGCGCCCCGAGGACCTTGTGGGGGAAGGTGGCTCTTTGGGGGACAGGAGCAAGTCAGTCCCTGGCCTCAACATGGAGCTGGTGAGACCCTCAGCGTGCCACGGAGATGGCTGCCAGCTGGAGGAGCTGGGTAGGTCTGGCTGTGCCCGACCGCTCCCCTCACAGGCGGCTTGTGTCTCTCCTTGCAGGAGGAGGAGGAGGAGGACATCGATAACCTGGTGGAGATCCATCGGCAGCGGGTGGCCCGGGGCAGCGTGCGCAGCGGCACCTCCTCGGTGAGTTCCCATGGCGCGGCTGTGCTCTGCTCACTGCAGGGAGAAGCCATGGAAGAAAGCAGTGCCCATGGGTTGGGTGGGAGGGAGGCAGGGCAGGCAGCTGGAGCCTTGTGTGGGGGGCTTCTTCCCCTTAAAGGGAATTGGAGTGCAGAGACTGAGCTCTCTTCCAGGGAGCCTGTGTGTGGGTGGGAGGCACTTGGTGGCTGTCCCCAGGCACGGGGAGGTGAGTGGGGCTGTGCAGAAGGGCACGGGGAGTAGCCTTGCTGAGGATGAAGAGCGACCATCAGGTGATCCTGCGCCAGCTCGGCCCTGCCGTGTCTTCCAGAGCACCCTGGGGAGCATGGTCAGCATTTACAGCGAGGCTGGCGACTTCGGCAGTGTGGCTGTCACCGGGGGCATCTCCTTCTCCCTGAGCTATGAGCAGAAGACGCAGACCTTGTTCATTCACGTGAAGGAGTGTCGTCAGCTGGCCTATGGGGATGAGGGCAGGAAGCGCTCCAACCCGTGAGAGCCGGGGGCTGATGGCTGCTGGCACCACTGGTGGTGCCCAGCTGGGTTGTGGGGTGCCCACCAGAGATGGGAGCTGTAAGTGGGAGGGTCCCGGTGAGGCAGAAGGTCTGGGATTGCCCTGTGGAGCACGGGGGATTAATTGTGGGGGGACCTTGTGGAAGTGCTGCCTGCTCCTCCCTTCAGGTACGTGAAGACCTACCTCCTGCCCGACAAATCCCGGCAAGGGAAGCGCAAGACGACCATCAAACGCAATACCATCAATCCCCTGTACAACGAACTGCTGAAGGTGGGTGGGGTGGGCTGGGGTGCAGGTCAGTCCTGGGAATGCTGCTGGAACAAGCAAGGGGAGGGGTGACCTCCTAACCGTGTGGCAGGGTCTCTGCAGAGGACCCATGTCCAGGACTGTACCCTGAAAGCTGCAGAACCCACTGCCAGCTCTGCTCTGGCTGTGCTGGGAAGTCCCAGTGCCCTGGTGGGGTGGAGGCACAGCTGCAGATGTGAACCTGTCATGGGACATGTCCCTGGTTCCTGCGGCATTCCCCAGAGTGGGGGCATCCTGCTTACCCTGCATATTTCCTTTCATGATGAAGGCTTCTGGGCCCCTGCAGGCAGGTTACAGTGGCAGGAGGGAGGGCAGCATGGCTGCAGGGGCAGAGATCAGACAGCTCTGGGCCCCAGGGCAGAACAGCTTGGCACTGCCCTTCACGATCCCTGCTGCAGCCACCTTGGGGTGGTGGGACTGACTGACTGTCCCTGAGCCTGGTAGTGTGCCTCTGAGGCCAGGCACTCTGCACAGGAGGAAGTGAGGGCTGTGGTTTGGTTTTTAGGCTCCCACAGCCAGGTTTGCTGAGGGCTTGTGCTCAGACCACCTGAGGCTTGGTGGGCTGGCAGAGCTCTGCTTGTGGCGGGATGGCTGGATGCCATGGATGCCGTGGGTGCCTTGGATGCCATGGGTGCCGTGATTCCTGGCTCTGGGACCATCTGCTGGGAGAGCACAGGCTCCTGCACCACTGCCCCGGGACTCTGAGCTTTCAGCAGGCAGTGAAAGAAGGAGGAATGGGCTCCTGTGTGCATCCACTGCCCCTCAAAGCTGTCTCCTTGTGCCAAGAGCTGTCGCTGATGGTGTTTGCCAAGCGTGTCCCTGCCCTCTGCTGCCTGCTCACCTGTGGTTTTCCTCTCTCCCCAGTATGAGATTAACAAGTCCCTGCTGCTTGCAAGGACGCTGCAGTTCTCGGTATGGCACCACGATCGCTTTGGCCGCAACACGTTCCTGGGGGAGGCAGAGGTCCCACTGGATGCCTGGAACTTCGAGAGCCACCTGGAGGAGTTCCTACCCCTGCATGGCAAGGTGTGCCCCTGCCACCCCAGCCCTGCTGCTCACAGCCTCCCTTGCCTGCTGCTGCTGGGGGTATAGCCCTCAGTGGGCAGAGGGGTGTGGAGACCCCGGCTGAGGGTTGCCCAAGGGCTGTGCCGAACCAAATCCTTGCAGATACGAAAACCCCAGATGGAGGCAGCAGTGCTGTTGTAGTAAAAAAGGGCAGATCTTCTGCCTCGAGCCTAGCTTCCCTCCTCCTTGTTGGGTGATTGAGCCAAAATAGGATCCCCAAGGATCTGGGCTACCCTGGTCCTGCTGGGGACAGTTCACAGGCCCTTGTGCCAGCTCAGCCACATCTAGGAAAAGCCAGGTCCTTTGTGCCAGCCTGGGGAGCTGTGCACACCAGGCTGTCACCGTGGGGGCTGTGGCCTCTGCAGCGGTTGGTAAGTCTCACCTCTTTGCAGGCTGGGGCAGATGCTGCAGGTCTCCACCAGTACAAGGGGGAGCTGGTTGTCTCCATGAAGTACATCCCCTCTGCCAAGCATGCTGGGGCTGGGAATGGCAGGAAAGGTGAGTGCTGAAGCTCCAGAATCAATGTGCAGCCTTGCAGGACCTGCTCGTGGCTGTGCAGGCTGGCTCTGGATGGGGTGTTTGAGTGGTGTCCCTGCAGCCTTCTCATCTGCAATGCCTGCAAAGCTGCTCTGGGTCAGGGCAGACCTGGCTGTTCTCAGACTGCCTGAACCATCCCAGTACTTCCCTGGGGATGGACCAGGGTGGACCACTGGGCCCTGCATGAAGCAATTTTGCTTGCCTTTGCCTCAGCAGGCGGGGCCAGTACAGGAGAAGGCAAGAGAAGGTGCCAGTCCAGGCTCTGCACCTGCCTCTGGAATGAAGGGTGTTCAGCAGGAACTTCCCAGAAGTTTGCAGTGGTGGAAATTAAATTTGATTAATTTCTGTGTTGGGTTTTTCCTAGGCAAAACAGGGGAAGGCGGTGAGCTCCAGGTCTGGATCAAAGAAGCCAAGAACCTCACAGCTGCCAAGTCCGGGGGGACCTCGGACAGCTTTGTCAAGGGGTGAGTGGGGGTCCGGGCTGGGGGGCGAGGAAGACACTGTCCTCCCTGGCTGTGTGCTCAAAGCTGCTGCAGGGACCTGGAGGAGGGCTCCTTGCAGGATGTCACGGTCCTTCTTGCTGAGCCATGCCAGGAAAGGCAAGGAGGGGGATCCAGGCAGGTCCTGGGGTGCTGGGGTGCCCCAGCCCCCCGAGCAGGAGGCAATTGCTGGTGTGCTGCTGACCCGAGGCTGCTTCTCCCAGCTACCTCCTGCCACACAAAAGCAAAGCCTCCAAGAGGAAGACGCCTGTGGTGAAGAAGACCCTGAACCCTCATTACAACCACACCTTTGTCTACAACAGCATCAACCCCGAGGACCTGCAGCACATCTGCCTGGAGCTGACGGTGTGGGACCGGGAGCCGCTGTCCAGCAATGACTTCCTCGGGGGTGTCCGTCTGGGGGTGGGCAATGGTGAGGAGCCCTGCGGTGCTGGATGGGGCCCAGCAGCCTTGCTGGGGCTGCAGTGCTGCGGGCTGGGGGCTGCTCCGGCCGTGACTTTCCCATCCTTTTTGCCAGGCATGAGCAACGGGCAGGCTGTGGACTGGATGGACTCCACGGGCGAGGAGCTGAACCTGTGGCAGAAGATGCGCCAGTATCCGGGCTCCTGGGCAGAGGGGACGCTCCAGCTGCGCTCCACCATGGCCAAGCTGAGGCCCTAGGCTGTGGCATCAGGACTGGCACTGCTGTGGGGAGCCACGCTTGCTGCACAGCCTGGCGGGGCTGCCAAACGTGGGTTGTTTGTTTTTTTTCTTATACTTTAATAAACATGACCTTCTCTAAACAGGCCTGGGCAGAAAGTCTTCTTGGCCTAGCTTCCTTTAAAGGGTTTTTCTCTTGTCATAAGCCTCGTACCAGATTTCAGGCTGAACTGGAGTGCTCGTGGACCCTCCCTTCTCCCCCAGGCAAAATGTTTTGAAATGTCAATTGTGTTTTTATTTCTTTCCATTCTTTTTCCTGCCACCGCCTGTTCCACAGTCTACTCCCTCCTTGTCCTCTCCACCCTTGTCCCCATCCACAGCCCAGCCCCAGCTGCAGCGCTGGATGGATGGAGCTGTGTGGGGTCAGCCTGGGGCGGTTGGGGGCTGTGGTCCCCAGGAAACATTTGTTTCCCAGGCCTCTCAGTGACACATGTGCCAGCACTGACATTTTATACAAATTTATTTATTTCAAGTTAATATTCTACTGCCAAAGCAGTTCCCAGAAAGGGTGCCCGTGGGTGATGGGAGAGGGAGTGAGTGGCAGGGGAGCTGGCAAGCCCTTTGGGGTGGACTGCACGCTGGCTGGCTGCTGTGGGCTCTGCTGAGTGTGGGGCCATTTGCTTTTAATAAGGGCTTTCAGAGTGGGAGGCACGGGGTCCAGGCTGTGCACAGGGTGAGCTGTGGGGAAGCTGAAGCTGCTGTGTTCGAGGCTGGTGCACTGCCGGCCTGCCTGCCCTCCCTGCCCTGCCTCTGGCTCCCCTCTCCCCCTGCCCTGGGATTTGAGCAGGGGCACTCCAGCATCTCCTGCCGTGGTACTGGATGGGCTGAGCCATCCCCCAGCTGGAAACAGCTGCTGGCTGCTGGACAGTGGGACACTGCTGGCACACAGTCCCTGCTCGCCTCTCTGCGCCAGGACAGCCAGAGAGGGGCTCCCCTTCCCTGGAGGTCCTTGGCACCCTGCTCCTCCTCTACAGTGGGCGACTAGAAAAGCAGAAAGGAAGGTGTCCATCCCCTGAGGGCAGTGAGGGGGGTCTCCCCGGTGCTGGCTCACTCGCAGGGGTCCCCGCTCTGCGCCCGCCTCGCCGCCTCGCGCTCGCTCAGCAGGTACGTGTCGATGAAGACGAAGAGCTCGTCTGGGCTGACCGGGGAGATGTAGCGCTCACGGTCAGTGCCCGCCTTGTCCAGCAACACCGCGTTGAAGTGGGAGCGCGTGAGGTGCAAGAATCGCCTGCAGGTGCAAGGGGGGTGGCTGCTCAGGGCTGGGGGTTTGCACCGAGGGCTGAGCCTGCCCACCTCTTGCAGCCATGCTCGGGTCCTCCTGGAGTGGGGGCTCCGCTGCCTCGGGGCTGTGAGCTCTGGGAAGCTCTGGTGATAGTGCATTCAGACTTGCAGGGAGGTTCCCCCCACTGCACAAGCCCCTCTGGTGCAGAAAAAGGGGCTGTTCATGAACCCAACTGCAACCTCATGCTTTGCCATTCCTGGAGGCATTCCCATTCCCTGTCCCCTTGAACAAGCACCGTGCTCTGCAAAACAGCCCCCTGTATCCCCTACCTGAGCTCCTCGATGATGCCAAGGGCCAGCCGGTGCTCCCGGATGCGTCCCACCTCATGCGGGGGCTGTCCTACCAGCTCGATGATGGTGACATGGCGCAGGTCCAGCCCACAGGCAGCTTGCTGTGCAGCAGGGGGACAGTGAGGGGTGCTGGCTGTGGCGGTGGGGAGGGGGCAGCAGGAGCGTCTTCTCACCTGCAGCATGGAGATCTGCATCTTGTAGTAGCGGTTAGAGGGGTCGGGGGCCGAGATGACCAAGAGGCGGCGTTTCTCGTGGAACTGATCCAGCAGGCTGGCGGCCGAGTTCACGTCTGTGCTGATCTGCATGGCTGAGGCAAGAGTCAAGGGTGCGGGGAGGTGCCATGGCTCCCCGTCCCCCCTTTGACCCAGCAGGCAGCATCCCCCGAAGCTCTGCGCATCGCCAGGGGTGGGTGCTGCCCTGCCCGCCCCACTTACGTGCGCAGAGGGGCTGCGAGCCCGTCCACTGCTGGGTGGACTGGCACACCCGCAGCGAGGTGCCCTGGCGCTCGTAGCCGCCGTCACACAGGTACTCGCAGGTGGCACCGTAGTTGTTGCCGTCGGAGGTGCAGGAGATGTAGCCATTCTGCGGAGCCTTGAGGACGGGGCAGCGCCTCACTGCACAGGGGAGCGGGGTGAGGGCTGGCGGCGATGGAGCACAGCCCAGCAGGGTGCGGAGCCTGCAGCGGGGGCAGCCCGCGGCCCCACGGAGCCCTCTCACCTTGGACGCGGATGCGGAACTTGCAGCTGGCTCGGTTGTAAGCCTGGTCGTGGGCGGTGTAGCGGATCACATGCTCTCCTTCAGGGAATTCGGAGCCGGGCTCTGGGCCCCGCAGCATCACCCTGCACCCGACAGACGGGTTCCTCCATCAGCGCCCCGGGCAGGGGCACCCGGCACGGCCTCCAGCCCTCGCTGCAGTGCCTGCAGCACCGCTGCCCTCACCTCTTGATGACACCGTCAGCAGAGTCCCTCACGCGGGGAGGGTCCCAGTAGACGGTGGCAGTCAGCTTGCCCGGCTCTGCTATGCGCTCCCGGGAGTCGGGACAGCGGATCTTGGGAGGCTCCATATCTGCCCAGAGGGAGGAGAAGGATTCACAGAATCTGTGGATGCCTTGGCTGAGCTATGAGAGTGAGGCACCAGCCTCGCTGGTGCTGAACCCCTCCAGGGACCATGGAGCCATCCGGACCATCCAGTAAAGCCAGCACTGGGTGCCCCCGTTCTGGGCTGGCACCTGTTCTTCAGGGCTAATGGCACTGCGGGGAGCAACAGGGACAGGGGTCCCTAGGGAGAAAGGTGTCCGGGCTGGACGTGAGGTGACACCTGCAGACACCCCAGGCATGGAGGGCGATCAGCCTCTGCATGCCCCGGCAGCATGGGGTGAGAATTTACCTACACAGATTGGCTCGCTCCCGCTCCAGCGCCCATCCTCCATGCAGATGCGGCTCCGGTCACCCTCCAGCTGGTAGCCGGGCAGACAGGTGTAGTCACAGCGCGAATCCATCTGCACACCCGCCGAGCACACGTAGGAGCCCCGCAGCACTGCTGGCAGCACGTGGCACCGGATTTCTGGGATGGAGAGAGCAAAGAGCGGAGGGAAGCGTTTGCCGGCCACGAGAGCGGGCAGAGCAGCCTCCACTGGCCGCTGCGGGTGCCTCTGGGTATGCTGGCAGGGCCAGGGCTGGGGACACTCACGCCGGCAGTATGCCATCCCGGACCAGTGGCGGTTGGGCAGGCACTGGACGGCGCTGGGACCCACCAGGCGGTACCCGCGGGCGCAGCTCAGCTCGCAGCGTGTCCCCAGGCTGCTGCGGTACGAGCTGCCCCGGGGTGAGTAGCAAGTGGCCTCTCCACGGTGGATGTTGAGCGTGGCACACCACTGGGGCACTGCGGGAGAGCAGGGAGGTGAGGGAGGCGCCTGCTGTGCCTCGGTTTCCCTCTCAAAGGGTGGGTTGGGTGCTGTTACCTCGGCGGTAATCCAAGGCAGGCTCAGGAGGGGGTTCTTCTGCATACACCTCGTTGGTGTGACTCTCCAGGTAGTAGCCAGACCCTGGGGAGGAAGGAAGAACAAGCAGGCTGCGGGGTAGCTCGTGGCTGAAAAACTCCCAAAGAGCAATTCCATTCCTGGGCAGACCCTGTCCCGAGTCCTTGGGGCTGTGTCAAGGGTTAAGCCGAGCAGACCGCGAGCCCAGTCCCCAGGGACATGGTGTGTGCTGGCACCGGCCGCAGACTAAACAGCGGCAGGAGCAGCCGTGGTTGTGGCAGGAAACGGGCGCTGGCACCGAGTGGGCTGGCACCGACCCCCAGCTTCGAGCTGCCGGGAAGCCCTTCCACCCGCTCCCATGGCGCCGTCCGTGCCACGGGGCATCCCAAGGGAAGGAAGGAAGCTGCCCTTTCCTGCCCACCTCCTCACCGAGGCAAGGGATGACAAGCACGCTGCCCGGCCGGGGGCTGGTGGGGATGCAGCCCCTTGCCGGTTCTCCAGGGAAGGACGAAGCTGCTGAAGGGGCTTGGGCGGAGATGCTGGCCCCACGCCACCCGTGCTACGCAGAGGGGCCCCACGGATGGGGTGAGGACAGCCCTGCGCCATCCTCGCGGGCCACGCTCCGGCCCGCACCGCGCCTTCATGGGCAAGGTACTCGCCGGTGGGGAAGGACTGAGGGTTGACATCCTCCCCCATGGCCCCTCGGCGCCTCGGCCGGCCGCGGCATTCCCCAGCACTGAGCTCACGTTTCCGCCGCGTTTCCGCTGGCCCCCGCCAGCGCTGCCCCCTCTTCTCCGCCAGCCCCCCGCACCGCGCTCCCCTCCGCCGTGGCGGGGATGCTGAGCTTCGGAAGGGACCCCAGGCACAGCGACAGCCCCACGGCGGCTGCACCCACCCTCCCCTTGTCTCTGCTCTGGGTTTTGGGAAGGGGATATCCGCCGGGGCAAATCCGAGCAGCAGCCCCGCCGTCACGGCGAGGAAACTCCATTACCAATCTTTCCAACAAGAACTTTACTATGGAGCGGCTTCCCACCGCTTCCCGCAAGCTGCCCGCTCGTTTTCACAATGCGTTTGTCCTGAGGCCCTTTTCACGCTGCCGCGGATGCCTCGGGGAGCAGAGGAGCAGCGATGGTGCCCGTGGGGGAGGCAGTGGGGATGCATCGCTAACCTGGTGAACAGAGCTGTTTCCCGGGGGTGCTGCCAAGACTCCCGCCGGGGCCCTGGGGACAGAGCGCGCTGTGTCCCCGCAGGCAGATGTGCCATTTAATGGTGATGCTTCTTTTTATTGCAAGTGCTGCCTTTTCCCTCTCACCTGGGGACAGCTCAGTCCCGGCTGCATTGGGCAGGAGCATCTCCAGCCAGGCGTGCTGGCAGCATGGCCAGGGGAGGGGATGGAAGCAGGGAAGGGGGAAACCACCCCAAACAAGGCCTGTGACATGGTCGTCCAGCCATGGAGGGGGGTGGGACTGTGTGCTCCGTCCAGGCAAACATCTGCCGGCCGCGGGCCCCCGTGGGAGCAGAGAATCAGCTGGAAACTGCGCTCCCGCAGGCGGGGGTGTGAGGAAGGGGCTGGTTTTCTGCTCCTCCCTGGATGCCTGCCAGCATCCCCTGCATTCCTCCCTGTGCCCCACCGCTCACCCCACAGGCACCCCATACCCACCCTCAGGCACTGATGTTCTCTCAAGCACCCTCCATCCCTCCCCACCGCAAGCCCTCGACAGGAGCAGAACTGCGCAGGCTGCCATCTCCAGGAGCCCCGCGGTGCCCGCACACCCCGGCACTCACCTTCGTGCCACGTGGATGACACCAGCCTGGCAAGGACCACCAGCAGGACGGGGGCTGCCTCCTGCGCCATCCTGGGGGGCTGGGGCGGGCAGCCCACCTGCCGTGCTGGGTCCGGGAGCAGCCGCGAGCCCTGGCGAGGATGGAGGGGAGCTGGAGGAAGGACGACGGCCCCCTCTGTCGCCTTGTCACCGCACAGATGTCTGTCCCTCCTGCCTGGCTGCTCTGCTTGTGCTGAGCAAACTTACTTTCCCCCTTGGCTGCCCATCCCAAACATTCAAAAGCCGTGAGTCAGGCCCAAAATGATGAGATTGTAAAAAAATAATAAATCCCAGGATCTCCCGTTTTCCAACGCGCCTCCTGCTTCTCCGGGGCTTTAAAAGGTTGTAAGAGGTTTGCTTCTGCAAGGAGAAAAGCCAGGGGCCTGTTTGGACACAGGAGAGAGCCAAGCCGAGCCTGTGCCAGCCCTGCCGGGCTCCGGGAACGGGGAGCCTGCAGGGACGAGCACCAAACCGCACGAGCCAGGTCCCTTTCCCCACCTCTCTCCAGGAGGGAGGGAGAGACCCCGCTGCAGACGGCAGGCTCCGAAAGCGCTCCCGAGACGAGCGCTTCCAGATGGGGTCTGCTCGGCAGCTGGAGTTCAGCCCCCGCGAGGCAGAGCGAACGCAGTGCCTTTGTCAGGACCCACCGCCCCACAGCCCGCGGTGCTGGGTCAGGCACGGCAGGAGCTGCAGCCACCTGGGATCTGGCTCTGGGGCACGGGACCGCGTGGGCACGGATAAACCAGGGATGAGCCTGGCACGGACAGGTAGGAGCATTGGCGACGGGTGGTGGCAGGGGGAGGACGTGCTGCTGGCTCAATGGACTAATTATGCGGCGGCCAGGCTGGAGAGTGCGCTAATTAATAACACGCTGTCCTGGGCAGGAGCAGGCCGCCGGGAGGCCGCTGTGCGGGGCTGCTGCTGCCGATTGCGGGGAGCCCACAGCCCCCACAGCCCCCACAGCCCCCACAGCCCCCACAGCCCGGGGACATGCCCGGGGACATGCCGGGA
>VZRL01006494.1:411261-423499 GCA_013397895.1 Origma solitaria | reverse complement strand
CCCCGCCCCGCCCGCCCCGCCCCCGCAGTCGCCCCGTGTCGGCCATGGCGTCCCCGTCGCGGCGGCTGCAGACCAAGCCGGTGATCACCTGCCTCAAGAGCGTCCTGCTCACCTACACCTTCGTCTTCTGGGTGAGCGCCGCCCCACCCGCCCTATCCCCGCGACAAGTCGCGGCCGCGCCGCCCTGTCGCGACAGGCGCGAGCCGCTGCGGCTTTCCGCTCTCCCCAGGTGTCGGGCATTGTGCTGCTGGCCGTGGGCATTTGGGGCAGGGTCAGCCTGGCAGTCTACTTCTCCCTGTTGGACGAGAAAGCCACCAATGTCCCCTTCGTCCTGGTGGGCGCCGGCACCGTCGTTGTCCTCCTGGGCACCTTCGGCTGCTTTGCCACCTGCCGGGGCAGCACCTGGATGCTCAAGCTGGTGGGTGGCCTCGGACGCGGCGGGATGGGGTCCCATCCTCTCCTCTCCCATCCCATCCCGACCCATCCTGATCCGTCCCGAAATGTCCCATCCTTCCCCGTCCTATTCCTATCTGATCCCATCCCATCCCTACCCTACCCAGTCCCATTCTGTCCCACCCCATCCTCTCCTGTCCTACCCTATCCCATTCCATCCTATCCCATCCCGTCCTACCCCATCCCATCCACCCCTTCCCATCCCACCCTTTCTGCCCACAGTATGCCATGCTCCTGTCCCTCATCTTCCTCATCGTCCTGGTGGCTGCCATCGTGGGGTTCGTCTTCAGGCACGAGGTGAGTCTGGGTGGCCACTGACGTATCTCAGTGCTGAAGAGTGGGTTTGGTGCTGGTTTTAACCCAAGTGCATTTGCAGATGTCACTGGGGGGACAGAGGTGCTGCTTGGGACCGGTGCTTAGTTTAACAAAAATGGGGTTAAAACAGCTCAAAGAGCAGCTTGGTCCCTGTAAGGACCCAGAAGGATGAGCCTGGGAGCAGGGTCAGCTCAGTGCAGCACGTTGTCCCTCCATCAGAACAGGCAGAGTAGCCCTGGACTGTAATTTCTGGCTTTGGTCTATGTTCTGCAATAATTTCAGTAATTAGAGCTCCTCGGAGGGTTCCTGTGCTGCGGAGCAGCCTGCTTGGGAGGGAGCTGGGACAGTGCAGGTCCTTGTTATTACACACAGCATCCCTGCTGCCACAGTGCATCCAGGCTGCCCTTTAATACAGCCTCTAATTGCCTGCTGGCTGGGAAATGTCTGCTGGCCATGGCCGGAGTCATTCCTGCCATCACCGAGCGGTGACTAACGTGGGATGCGGGTCCTGCAGGGCAGGAGGGAACGGCGCCGCCGCTGAGACCTCTCTCTTACAGATTAAGACAAACTTCGAGAGTAACCTGAACCTGGCCTTGAGGGACTACAACGTGACCGCGGATCGGCACAGCGAGGCCGTGGACACCATCCAGAGAACGGTGAGAGCCCCAGGCTGGCGTCTGGCTGGCAACAGGTGGGAATGCTCCCCTTGCCCCAGGGTGTCCCCTTGGACCTCTGCGGCATCGGCATCCCCATCACAGGTTTGGTGTTTGGGAGATGATGGATGCGATGGGGTTCCTGGAGAGGCGAGGGCAGGGGAGCCGTGGGAGTGATGGTGGCACTGGGGAGTCAGTTCCCTGGTGTGACCAGGCTCCCCAAATGTGCTTCCTGCTCCAGCTGCACTGCTGTGGGGTGCAGAACTATTCTGACTGGGAGAGCACTGACTACTTCAGCCAGAGGGGCATCCCCCGGAGCTGTTGCAAGAGCCAGAACGACTGCTCGGAGGAAGATCTGAAAGACCCAAACAAGGCCAAGCTGAAAGTGTTTGTGGATGTAAGTTAAGCTCAGAAAAATCCCCCTGCCAGTCCTGGAGGTGGGGAGGGCAGGGATGGGTGTGTGGCAAAGGGCTATTCTGTCCCTGGGAGGCTTGAAAGGAGAGCTGCCTTATTGATGCAGGTGTTCAGCGGCCCAGGGACTCCCCTGGAGTGGAGGTAGGGGAAGGGTGTGCCCTTCTGTCTGAGGTTCCCCCACTCCTTCCTTCAAGATCAGGAGCCAGCCAGACCCAAGCACTGGTGTTTGGGGATGTGTGTTCTGAAGAACAGGTGACTAAGGAGGTAGTTTGCCAGTAAAGTTTGTTTCGGCAGTGCTGACATCTGCCATCGGTGCAAAGTCCTGACCCCGTGGTGAGTGCATGTGGCCTCATCCCAGGGATGGCTGAGTGATGCAAAGAACACTCCTCTGATGAGTCACCTTGCTCAGGTTGGGAACAGCCCAAGGGCAGAGCTCCCCTTGATAAGGCATCTGGGCTGAGAGGCTGCCTGGGCAGCCCTGATAGATAGGGAAGGGCTTTGCTGAGGTCTGGTGGGAGGGGGGCAGCCAGGACCCCCCAGCTGCCTGCACAGGATCATCTCACCCTGGAGCTGCTGCTGCTTTGGGGTGCTGCTGGTTTGTACTCCTGGGAGTGGAAAGCACTGGACCCATGTGCTCACTTTCCCTCCTCTGCAGGGTTGTTTTTTCCTGGTGACGTCAACAATGGAGTCCAAAATGAGCATTGTGGCCGGAATCTCCTTTGGCATTGCGTGTTTCCAGGTAAATCTGCCTTGCCTGGCTCGGGAGGAGCGCAGACTGAAGCTAGCATATCTCTGGAGGTATTTAATTTCAGTGCAAAGTCTGGTGTGTGTACAAAAGGCATGGCTGGTTTCAGCCAGGGAGGAGCAGCTCCTCTCTGGATTCCCCTTGGGTTTGATCTGACTGCTGTGCAGGCCCCAGTCTCTTGCGTCCGGGGGTCGAGCACCAGCTCTCTTTCCTTGAGCCCAGGTTTATTTGGAAAGAGCTCCTCTCCAAAACACCCGACATCAAGAAAAAACAAACAGAGATGGACAAACCCCCCCTTGCCTGCTGTTGGCAGAGATCAAATTTGTGCCCTTCCTTTTCCTACCCACCCACCACTGTTATCAGGAAGGTGTTTTGGCATCACTTTTGTGTAATGGAGTCCCTGCGAGTGCCCGTGGGGCACTACTTGTGCTGGTGGCTGACACCCCACAGGCCACCCCACGCTGCCGTTGTGTCCTCTCCCTCCCGCTCCCCAACGTCTCCTTCACTTTATCCCGCAGGACACTTCCTGCAGGAGCCGCGGCAGCAGCGTGCTCGCCAGCCCCTGCTCCGGCAGGCTTTATCCCGGCAGGAAACGAGAGGCCCCTGCCCCCAGCTCGGCCACGCCGGGCGCTGGGCGCGCTGACGCTGTGCTGGGGCTTCCCGAGGTGCCGAGGGCTTTCCGACACACTGCATGGGGAGCTGCAGGATGTGCAGCTGGCCCTGCTTCGGCTGCATTGTGGAGGCTGGCTGCGCTCTCAGTGCTGGCCTTGGCTTTGGAGGGGCTCAGGTTGTGCCTCCGCTCAATCCACCACGCAGTGGCTGTGACTGAGCCTCAAGGTGCTGCTGGCCAGGGCCGCGGGCTGCCTGTGCCGGTGTGGGGAGCAGGAACCCTGCCAAGATTCAGCCGTAATGATCTCGTCACCGTGTGTTTTCCGTAACGGATGGACTGGACCGGGGGAAAGGTGGGAGCTGACAGCTCTTGGCTGCAGCTCATGCTACCGAGGGCTCGGGAGAGCCGGAGCTGCTCTGTGCTGTGCCCAGCTGCTCGCCCCACTCGCCTCCTTGGCTGCGCTGGGCTCGCTCTGGGCTCTCTGAGATGTGGCTGAAATGTGAATGGCGAAGGGCATGTGCACTCCCAGCTGCAGCATTATCTCAGCTGATGTTGGGCTTGGGAATTGTGACCAGCTCCTAGCTTTTATTGCCCCTTCGGCGAGGTTTGCTGGCTCATGCACCTGTTGTGCTGATGTGCCTCTGATTTTGCTTGTGGAGGTCAGAGTCATGCAGGATCTGGCCCTGAATGCCTGCAGAGGTGCTGGGAGGCTCTGTTGTGATAACAGTACCTTTCTGAAGTGGAGCAGCGGCCTGTTCCCCATTGTCCTTGCCACAGGGAGAGGTGCTGCCGTTCTCCGGTGGCTGTGTAATGGGCTGTGACGCTCCTGATATCTGTGTAATCTCTGCAATTACCATAAAACAGTAGATGCTTCATGAAACAAAATGTAACAGGATGGGACGTGGAGCGTCTCTTGTGGGGAGCTTGTTTGGCTGGTGCCTGCCAGGATCCTCTGCTTCCTCCACCTTCGGTGATTCCGAAGCAGGGAGCAACAGCCCTTGTGGTTTGTAAACCCCACTGTCCGTCCTTGGATTTCATAAAACCCTGGATCAATTTGTCAAGTTTTCTCCTGAAAACACTCCTCCCTGGTTTTGGCTACCTCAGACATGTGTTTTGGTTTTTTTTTCGCCCTCTTTTTCAGTTGATTGGCATCATTCTCTCGTGCTGCCTGTCCCGGTACATCACGAACAATCAGTATGAGATGGTGTAGCTGGCCCCCAGCGCTCTGTGCCTGTGGCTGGGTATGTCTGTAAGCTCGGGGGGCTGCCCCTGCCCCCCTGGCAGCTGCCTGGTCCCCCCTGGGGTCACCCCACGTGTGGGGGGTGTAGGATTAAAGGGCACCTGCAAGACCGTGCGTGCTGTGTCATGTTAAGCTGTGTGTGAATCCATCCTGTGCATTAACACTCTGCTCCGTGCATTGCAGGGATGCCTGGGGAGGATGCCTCCACCTCCACTTCTCCTCTGGATGCCACATCGTGAAATCTTGCTTTGAACTGACTGATCTCCTTCTCAACTAGCTCATAAAAACGAGTGCAGCAGCTGTCCTGGTGCACTCAGGGACCTGCCCTGACTCTACCCTGCTGTGTCACCACCTGGGACAGTCGGTGTAGCTGTGGTGGCTGCAGCCAGCGCGCTCATCCGGGCGCTGCGCCCCGGCTCTCTCCCCGAGTGCCACCCTGTGCTGAACTGGCCGTGCTGGTGGCCTCCCGGGTGTCCCAGTGCTCACCTTCAGTGCCTCCACTGGGGAAGCAATGCTTCCCTTCCCTCTGGCAGTCCCTTGGCGTCCCCTCGCTCTCTAGACACGGCTGTTCCTGAGACAGGGCTGTTGAAACAGTCCTGCCTGCCCGAAGCCTTGGCTCAGCAAGGTTGTTGCCAAGCTCTCCCTCGTCCCTCCCCTGGGTTTTATATACATTTTTATAGTTGTACTTCTGTAAGTACAGGCTGTAGTGGTTCTTTGTAAGCTGTAGCAAGGTTTGGTGATGTAGCTCCTGGTGCCTTAACCTTGGTAGGTGTCCTTGCACCGACTCAGCTGTGACTTGATTGTCAGTATTATATGCTGCTTCAACTCATTTTATGTATTGAGTAGAATTCTTTTGTCCTGAGACACAATAAATATTAAGATATTTTACTCTGTGAAACTTCCTTGACTTTTCTTTTCATGTCTTGGAAATTCCTCTGCTTGAAGAGCAGCAAGTCCCCCCGGGGGTGATCTGCTCACTCCGGGCCAGGCAGGAACCTCTGGCCATTGCAGTTTGCATTCCTCCAGCGTGCACTGGTGCACTTCTGCTTGCAAATAACTTCTGTAATTGAATTTTCCTCATAACAGTGGTTGTGTAACAGTGCTGAAGCAGAGGGCCTGGAGCACCCTGGCCCAGGACTGGCTGGATAATTCAGCCCAGTGCGAACATGTGCATCCTTGGCCTGCTGGCTGCCGGCTTGGAGCAAAGGGCAGGGCACTGCCAGTCCCCAGCTGCTCCCCAGGGCAAGAAATGTGGATTTAAGCTTTTAAGTTCACTTGTTACTGCTCACTTTTGGGTTGTTTTGTCAGCAGGCCTCTGCCTTCCTGAGCCTGGTGATGCAGTGAAGAGCCCCTCTGCCCAGCTCGGGGGATTTTTGGGTCTCAAGCACTGGACTCCAATGAGCTGTGTCTGGCTGGATGCCTGCTGTGTTCCTAGGGAGGAGGCACGTGTAACTAGAGCAGCGGAGCCGTGGGTAGCAGTGGTGGCCCTTTGTCAGTGTCACCCCTCTGGCAAATGCTGCCTCGGTGCTGCTCCAGCCCAGCAATGACCCCACACGGGCCAGCCTCGCTGCTGACGGAGGAACCTGGAGGGAAACGCCCCAAATCCTCGTGTTGCATTTATCCCAGGTAAGTAAATCAGACTGCTGTCAGCTCCTGGCTGGCTGAAAGCCTCCTGGCTTGGGATGGCAGGGCAGAATGCGTCAGAGCACGGAAGCGGGGCTGGAGACCGGCTGACGGCAATGAACGGATGGATGGAGACAGGGCAGGGACACGTGAGAAGCAGACATGGGTTTGGATAAACCCTTTGTCGAATTAAAGCCTGCACAGAGGGATAGAGCCTGCCCTGGTCTGTGGCCCTGCCTCTGCAGGCAGCTTCTGTCCTGGGGCATCTGGTGGGGTGGTACTGGCAGAGGGTGGCATGGGGAGCCTGCAGGTTTCCAGCAGGAAAAGCAGCATGGGTTGTGCCAGCCTGGGGAGTGTGGATGCTTGTCCAGCGTGCTCATCCCCACAGGCAGCAAAAGCAGTGCAGCCATCAGAGGTGTGGATCTTACCTGGTTAAATAGCACTTATGTCGACAACTCACTTTAATTTGGAGAGATGTCCTGTAGGTACAAGCATGTGCCGTGGGAGGTGCCAGGCAGACTTGCCCTAGCAAAAGCATTGGAAACATCTCGGTTGCCTGTGTGGACACCCTGAGCAGGGACAAGCACTGCTGGCTGTCCCCAGGGCTCTGGTTTCTCACAGCAGCTGTGGCTGGGTGAGCTTCAGACATCCCCCCCTATGTCTGAACCATCTCTTTCAAGGGGATTATGTCTCAGGGGACTTGTCAGAAGCTCTCGGTGTCCCCAAGGCTGGTTGGTGTCCCCAAGGCTGGTTGGTGTCCCTTGGGATGCCATGAGGGGGGCTCCGTGTTCCTAGTGCTTTAACCGTGTTGTCAGTGTGGCCGTGAACAGGAAGGGAATGGCCCTAAAACACGCTCACATCCCCATGGAGCTGCAGGGATGTGAAGGGGGTCTGGCAGCCCAGGGAACACCACAGCTGGCACCTGCCTCTGCTCCCTGCTCTGTGTGTGCACTGCAGCCACGGCAGCGTGTGCTCCCTTGGTGACACCGAGAGGGCTTTGCCTGGTGACGCCTGCAGGATGTCACAGCTCCTCGGCAGCAGCTGGCCCTGGGATGAAATCTGGAGGCTGGCTTTGGCATGAGCCCCAGGGTCACGGGCAGAAGTCTGCCCGGGGGTGCTCGGGAAATTTGGTGTAAGCTTCAGCCCTGCGGCAGGCAGTGTCCTGCTCGGGGCAGCTGCAGGGTCAAGGACTCACTTTTTCTCTCCTGCAGCTCAGGTTTTGCCCATTTGCTGGTGACAGCGCTGGGGACACCTGGTGGCACTCGGGTCCTCCACAGGCCTGGGCTCCTGTGGCTTTCTTTGCTTGGCTCCTCAGGGAGCTCCTTGAGGCTTCTCCCTGTGGCTGTGCTCAGAGCTCCAGAGGGGCTGGTGGCACCCTGAGCTGTCAGTGACAGCTGCAGAACACACCAGAGCATGCTGCAACACGGGCTCGGGACGTGCTGAACAGCCACCAGCACCGGCAGGGAGCAAATTAGGGACCTCCGCACATCCCCAGCGAGGCGAGCCTGGCAGCCACGGTACCTGAGTTATGGATGCTCGTGACGAGGCAGCCAAGCAATTAGATCACTTCTCAGACCCATTAAGCATCAGACTGAGACTAAACGACTTTCCATTTTCTTTGCAATCGCTCATACAAGACGTTTATTATTTGCCTCTCGCCGCCCAGCGTGGCGGCGACACGCTGGAGCGTGGCCTCCCCTGGCCCGTGGGACAGCGCAGGGTGTGGGGACACCCACGGGGATGTGCCACGGCCGGCAGGTGTGCGGGCTCACCGACATCCCCGGGCAGTGTCCAGCTGTGGCAGGGCGCACCTGGATGGTGGCGGTGTGGCAGGAGGGCACTGAGGCGCTACACCCTGCCCAGCATCCGCGCAATCCACCAGTTGCAGGGCATGATGATGCGGCAGATGACCCTCCCGCCCTGGTAGCAGTAGGGGTAGGGGTAGTAGCCCAGCAGGGGCTCGCAGACCCGCCGGCAGTAGCGGTTGGCACGGCGGCACTGGGCACAGCAGTAGCCTCGCTCGTCCCACAGCGGGTGGAACTCCAGCCCGTTCTCCGACTGCCGGGAAGAGACAGGGATGGCTGAGGAAACCTGGGAGCACGGGCAGGACACCCTGGGAGGGCAGCCTGGGCACCCCAGAAAAGGAGCAGAGCTCCCTGGGAACACAGAGACACCCCAAGGGCATGCACAGGGCATCCAGCCCAAGGAGCACAGCAAGCACACCCTGGGACTATGGCCAAGATAACCCCAGACTGTGGCTAGGGCACCCCAGGAGTGTGACCAGAGCACCCCAGACCACAGCCAGGGCACCCCAGGGTAGGATTTCCTCACTCACATAGTCGTTGACGGGCAGGTCCTCCTCGGTGAGCTGCCGTGCCCGACGCTTGGGCCCCAGCTCCGTGTCCCTCTCCAGCTCGTGTTCGCTCCCCCCGTCCAACCAGCTCTGGTTGTCTACGAGCAGCTCAGGGTCTTCTTCTTCTGCCCCTTCAAGGTTGGCCAGCTCAGGAGCTATGAGAGGAACCCAATTGTGGCCATCAATAACCACGGAGCAGAACCTGTGCTCCATTGCCTCCTGCTCTCACCCAGCCTGGGAGCAGGGCTGGGGGAGATAATGACCCATTCCACCCTCGTGCCCATGGGTGGGTGCTGTTGGTATCTCCTGCATGGGGCTCTGGGTGTGCAGAAGCACACCCTCATGGTGGCCTCTGCTGCTGAGGAATGGATTTGTACAGCTCCATCGAAGCAACACAATTTGGGGCAGATTATGGCCAGCTACAGCTCTCTTAGCTCAGGAAAGACCCAGCAACAATTTCCTTTGCCAGGGGAGATGCCAGACAGCTTTGGGACACTGCTGTCCTGGCAAAGGCTTTGGGCACACCTTGGTGACCAGCTGGACCCACTGACCCAGGACACAAGGCTGCTGCAGATGGGATTTGACACCACGGACTGGGGAGCAGAAAGGTGACACAGCCAAGGACACCAGCCTCCCTCTGCGTCAGGGATCTCTGGTGCCCACCTGCCCTCCAGACCACTGGTGAGGTGGTCAGTACCCGTGGGCCGTGCCATGCGCCTCTGTGGCTGCAGAGCAGAGGGAGTTTCCTCAGCAGGGATTTTCAAACTGGCTCATTCGGCTGGAAGTGGGTTAGAGAGAGCGGGTAATTACACCGGCGGATCTCAGAGGCCACAACCTCTGCGAGGGCTGTGTAGTGAGCAGCTGGAGGTGGCAACCCCGCCGTGTGATTTAGATGCAGATGTCTGCTCACACTCTGATGTTCATGTAGTGATGAGAATTTAGGCGTCCCAGTTTCCAGCAGCGCTGCTCCCTTTGCAGGTACAAAGGATTATATTTTTTCCCCTGTTATGAGGAGGGTGGCCACTGCAAAGTGCAGGGTGGTGGGGAGCCAGCAGAAACAAGTGCTTTGCAGAGAGAAACTTCAACCCCTGCTATTACATTGGCCATGATCTCCTGTGGTCATGGGCAGCACTGTGCTCATGTCTCAGTACAGTGAGGCTGTGCAAATGGATTCACACCGTGTCACAGAGGGGGACAGGGCAGGGGCCACAGGTGTGTGACAGTGCTGTTCCCAGTCAGAGTGCCTTCTACCTGCTATTGGCGTGGGGTGGATCCAGAAGATGGTCACGTTTTTGCAGATGTCAAAAATTTTGGAGCTCTTCAGGAATTCCTTGTTCTGAATGGGCTTCTCCCCAGGCACCCAGACCACAGACTGCTCAAAGTAGGTGGTGGTGATTTCTTCTCCCTGGAAGAAGAGCAAGAATTCACCCCGGCATGGTGAGACACTCTCTCCCCACTGCTGGCTGCTTCTCCTCCCCCTGGCTTGCCCAGAGGCACCTCTCCCCTCCACGAGAGCAGCTGGACTTTCTGCCTTGGCTCATGGAGCTCGGTGGATGCACACACAATACCCCGACAGTCCTCACGTGGACCCATCACGAGCCTTGTCTGTGCTGTCCACCTTCAGTCTGCACCACCCTGCTCCTTCCTCTCCTAGCTCATCACCCAAGACCCTTCTCCTGTGCAGTCCCCACTATCTGGAACAGCCTTCTGGAGAGCCCCAAGTCATTTAAAACACAAGATTAAAACATCTCTTCTCTGCTTTGCTCCCAGTACTTAATTCCCCTCTTCTGCTACTGATTTTTTGATCGAACACTTTAATTTACTCCTCACAGAAATTCTTTGCACGGCTGTATTCTGTAATTTATACCACATGTCTCTGCCGTTGCATTAGTCCATGGTGTGTTTTGGCAGGCACTTAGGGAGGGAGATATATAAAGATTATTGGATGGGTCTGCGCTGAGCTCTCTGCCAAGGCAACGTTGTCTATGTTGGTGGTGGTAGCCCATAGAGCAAGCTGGCAAAAAGCATTTTTCTCTCCACAAGGTGTCTGGAGCTGTATATCTCTTTTATAGAGTTTTTCCCTACGGCTTTGGGAAGTCATAGGAAGGAGCCAGCACAACCTGACCTAGTCTGGGTCATTTTTGGAGTCTCTGGTGGAAGCTGCAGGGTTGGGGAGGTGCTGCCTGCAGGACCTGGCAGCGTGCAGGCTCCAAGAAGACATGACTAGAGCTTAAATCTACAT
This sequence comes from Origma solitaria, assembly GCA_013397895.1. Lineage (NCBI taxonomy): Eukaryota > Metazoa > Chordata > Aves > Passeriformes > Acanthizidae > Origma > Origma solitaria. Next base: position 412,851 of record VZRL01006494.1, on the reverse strand, counting down.
TTATCTCACTGGGTTTTACATTTCAGCTCTCTACCCGGGGCAATGTTCTGCTAAAGCCTGGGAAGTCATATCCCTTTTACGACGGTAGCTGAAAAGATCTATTAGCTTCTTAGGGCATAATCAAAGAATCGGTGTCTGGGAATTTGGGTCATGATTCAGGGAAATGTTTCTGCCCACGCTTCATTTCAAACACGTGTCCTGCTGGCGTTTTATCTGCAGCAGCTTCCTTAGGGGGGATTCAATCTGCTAACACCCGCCATCGTGCAAATGGGGAGGCAGGAAGGCTGTGCCACCACCGGGGCCTCGGGGATGGGGACAGGGACAAAGGAAACTGCTGTCAAGGGACTGAGCCGTCACTCCAGAGGGGAGTGTCAGAGAGGGGTTAAATTATGGACTCCAACACTTTTTTCCATGCAGCATGCCAAGTGTGAGGCTCCTTGCAGCAGGATGCTGTGAAATGGCTGCAGGAAGCAATCAGGCATATCAGTGGCACGAAGGTCCACGCAGGACAGGGAAGTGGCCACAGCCCAGTGCTTCCCACACCTCGGCTGTATATGCCAAGAGCTCTCTCAAATCGCATTTCTTAAACGTGGCTGCTCTCTTAAATCCCTTGTTTCTGCCTCATTCTGTTTGAAAATGTGAGGCTCAAATTTTGGAGGAAACAATTTGATTGACTTTTTGGTGCCTGCTAATCCTGAGCTGCCTTTCAACCTTTTGACTACAACAGGATTATTGTTCTTGATCTCCAGTATTGTACTGAGAGGTTTTTGTCTGTCGCTCTCTAATCCCATCTCTTTTCACTTGTTTTTATAGGCAATCCTCTGAAATAAGATCATTTTATGAAGCAATCACAACTCATTATTTCTCTATCGCAGCATTTCTGGGAAGGCTGGGGCAGATGGGAGGGTGGCAGGAACGGCAGCTCCTATGCCAGGGAGAGGAGTGGATTTCACAGGGCAGGGGGGAGCCCTGTTTGATTCACCTACCTCGAGCTCAGGGATCTTGGCCTCTGTCGTCTCAGGTAGGACTTTAGTCTGAGTTTTGATGAAACATTTTTGAAGTCCCACAAAGAAGATGCCGGTTATTCCCTACGGGATCAAAGCAAACACCCAAAAAGCAGTCAGGGCAAAGAGTAGGATGAATAACCCATTGTAGGGAGGGTTCAGCTGAAGGAGGAGGGTGTAGCTGTATTTTTCCTTTTGATGTTTTTGTGCCAGTTTCGTTCAGCAGCGGTGCTAGATGTACTAACAGGTTCTCATAAGGGATATTGCATTTTATGGTTTGGGAGAACTGGGCTTTTTACAAATATTTTAAGGCAGGTAGTCATAAAATTTTACTCTACTCCTCTTCTCCTTATAACTATCACGAGCTCTCATTATCATAAATAAAAATATGCAGAATAGCATCTGACCGTTATGGTTATATGAACATTCAGCCCCCAGTTCCTGCTCGGCTATTAGCTCAAAATTTTGCCATATGTCACTGCACAGGGTATTTCCCTACAAATTTTAATTAGGTTTCAGAGAGAGCCTTCTACAGTGTTGTGAGGTTTTAATGCTCTCCAGACAGACAAATGTACTGGGCTCGGAT
>VZRL01006494.1:381122-398597 GCA_013397895.1 Origma solitaria | reverse complement strand
GTAGGGAGGTGTAGGCTGTAGGGCTGGGGGTCTGTAGGGCTGGGGGGCTGTAGGGTTTGGGTCTGTAGGGCTGGGGGCTCTAGGGCTGGGGGCTCTAGGGTGGTGTGCGCTGTGCCCTTGGCTGGCAGAGTGGGGCTGCAGGGCTCCCAGCAGCAATGTGTGCCGAGAGCTGAGCATCAGCGAGGGGAAAAAATCTAGGAAAAAAGGTAGGAGACGGAGGTGGGAGGAGGTTCTGGGGGTGCAGTGAGGTGGGCACTGAGCAGCCCTGCTCCTGTGGGGCGCTGGCACCTGCTCCAGGCTGGGCTGTGTGCCCACGGGGCAGGGATGGTTGGGATGCTCTCCTCCTCCTCCTGCTGCGCTTTCTCCGTGCCTCAGCCATGTGCGCTGGCAGATGGGCTGCCAAGGGGGTGCAGAGGGGACATGATGAGCATATTGGTGCTGCTGCACCGCGGCGCTCGCTGCCAGGGCGCGCTGGCTGTGGGCATGGGCACGGAGCTGCTGCGGGGCTGTCCCTGCCCAGCTCTGGGGCACCCATGTCCCAGGGTGCTGCAGGGACTGTGTGGGGCCAGAGGGCTCCCAGTGCTCCTGACTGAGATGCTGAGGCTGTTCCAGGGGCTGATGGCTGCTGTGACTGGGGGTTCTTGGAGCCCAGGTGCCTCAGCTATTGCGCTCTCGGGTGCTGCTGGAGTCCCAGGGCACTGGGCTGGGGTGAGGGTCTCCTAGCACCCATGCTGGGTCTGTAGGAGGACTGCCTTGCACCCCTGTGGGGCTGGGTCCCATTCCGTGCCCCATTCTGTGCCCCAGAGCTCCTTCCCCTGCAGCTCTGCCCTTTCCTTGGCTCAGTCTTTGCCTCTGGGATCACACTCACACCCAGCTCTGCTGTGTGGTGTGTCTGCCCTCGCCTTCCCCCCTGCACCCCGAGGGTCTGCTCGGGGGTCAGCTCGCTGTCACAGGCTGGCTGTGCCTCACAGAGCCTGCCTGCAGCCGGCTGAGACAGCCCCGTGCCTTCGGAGCAGGCTGGGGATGCAGAGAGCATCTGCAGTGCTCTCTCAGATGACATCTCCCTCTCTCCCTCCTGCTCTCATTTTATCCTCGGCATTAAGGCTTGAAGCTCTATCTCACCCTCTTTCTCTTCCACTGCTCTGCTCTCCCCTTGCTATACCTGGCAGATTCTTTTTTTTTTTCCCCCTCCCTCCCTCCCTGCCACGGTGCTTCCCTTCTGTTGGATTTGTCTCTCCCTTTGCTTTGTTCCCACTCTCCCTCCCGGCTCGTGCTCTCTCCCTCTCTGTGCCACCTGCTGTGATCTTCTCTTCCTTTTGCAGCTCCAGCATCTCCGCTGCTCCCTGGCTCTGCAGCCCTTGGGAAGGGGTGTGAAACCCTGGCACTGGGGTCTGTGCCCTGGCTCTGTCCCTGGCCATGTCCTGGCTGGGATGTGGAAATTCCCAGGAGAACCTGCTTTACCCTGCTGTCACCTACAGTGATTGGTTTCTACCTTTTTACATTTTTTTTTTTTTTGTCCTGTGAGAAACTGCTCGCTAAAGAAAGCACATTTTTCTTGCTTACTGGGAGTTCCTGTTTGTCATTTTTATAAATCAGTGTTTATTGGCCTAATTATTGTAAATGCAGAGCCCAATAAAGGTGACTGTGATTGCAATATCTGATAATGAATTTTATAACAAACCTGCTGAGCCTGAAAGCTGCCAGCAGGAAAGACATTATGTCAGGTTAATGACAGAGAGGAGAAATCCTCCTCGCTAAGCTTTTTTCCAAAGCATGAAGGATCTCTGCTGGAGGGTGCTGGGGGTCCTGCAGGGCTGGAGCACCTCAGGCTGGTGGGGTCTGACCATCCAGTGCTGCATCCTAAAGCTTTTGGGGCTCCTTTGCTGCTGCCCTGATGGGGGGATGCTCCAGGCATGCAGGATGGAGGGCTGTGGGGAGGTTCTGACCCTGCTCTGGGTGTGCACCTCTCGGGTACCCAGAGGTGCTTGTGCCTCTGCTCCCGCTCCCCCCGTCTCATTTAATCCCAGCATGCAAATGCTGAACACAAGGCACAGGGAAAGCAGCTTAAATAGCACCTAAAGCTAGCTCAACTCCAACTCTGTAAATAGATTAATTCCAAAAAATCAATTTTGCCCTGCAGGGGTAGGTTATCCATGGAGATGCTGGTGCCTGCTCTAACCTCATGCCCTTATGGGTGCCCTGAGGAGTCAGAATGCCCTCCCTGCCGAGTCTGGGAGGCTCCCCTGCCTTTGCTCAGCTGTGTGGGGCTGCCCCTCTGTCACCTTTTCCTGCCCATGGTGTCTGCAGGGGTGGTGTAGGTGAGGAGCTGCTTTTCTGGGCACAGTGCTGCTGCAAGGCTTGGGCGTGGGGAGGCTGTGGGGATTTGTGGGCTCCCTGTGGGCTGTCTGCACAGCCTGGAGCGATGGCACTGCAGGTGCTCCAGACGTGCCTCGAGCTCCAGCGAGGATCCTGTGGCTGTGCTGCTGAGCGGTGCTGCCTTGGCTCCAAACTCTGCCTGCCGTGGGGGCCCCAGGCTCCTGCTTTGTTTTTTGGTGGTCCCAGGCAGAGTCAGCGACAGCTGCCCGTGTGTCTGCTCCCAGGGCATGGCTCGGTCCCAGAGCTGGACCGGGGTGTGCAGCTCACAGCTACAGGTGCTGGGCTCAGGGCTTTCAGGCCATGCACGGCAGCTGCTGGCTCTGCCAAGCCCAGGTCTGTCTGATCCAGAGCCGCTCTGGCCTGCTGCAGGAACAGCCACGGCTCTCTAGACCTAGATTAGACCCCGAGTCTGATCACAGAGGCTTCATGAAGCCTGGGCTCCGAGTATTTGATTTAATTCATTTGCCTGCAGCAGGAATTGAGTGCAAAAGGGATAGAATAAAGACTAGAAGAGAACATGTTTTCTCTTAAATAATGCAGAGAAACACGGTGGAGGAGGATGTACAACTGTGATTGAGTCCTTTGCCCCGCTGTTGTTTGCTGCTGGTCACCAGCACAGCCCAGCTGTGTCTTGGGGGGCCAAGGGACTTGCTTGGCCTCTGCATTGCGTGATGCCCACACAGAGCCTCGTCTCCCAAACCATGAGCAGGGGGCTGGAGCTGCTTTTTTTGTAGCTTTAATATTCAGTTGGCAGCCGCTGTGTTTGATGCCACTCAATGCGAGAGCAAATTGGATTACCTGAAACATATTTACTGGGATAAGCAGGGGAAAAAAACCTGCACAGGGGCTGTTTGCAGAAACTGCTGTCTGCAGATGTGGCTGAACCCCCCAGGTGCTCCCAGTGCATGACAAAGCAGGACCCTGGGGTGGAAAGGGAAAATGGTGTAGAGGGGGGTCAGAGGGTCACAGACTAGGTGGCCCACCAGGGTCCCCCTGGCAGCAGTGTGACCCAGTGATTTATTGGTGTCACACTTGCAAAAATGCTTGTCTTTAGCAGGTAACACTTTCAGCAGTGCAGTCAGTGAGAGGAGGACATGGACGCCTTGGGAGGTGTTTGCTTGGACAGATTAAAACCAAGCACTGAACTCATCACACCGAACAAATCAAGCTGGGTTTGGAGCTCCTGAGCAGAGTAACTTGTCTCTGCACCTGGAAATGACCTTGCCTTGCACAGGAGGGGACAAGGCAGAGACAAGGCAAAGGAGAGATGAGACAGAAGTCCTTGCTGCCGGAGGCAGAAGGCTGGGGCAGAAGGCTGGTGTCCGTGGTTTCCCTGCCTGGTGCTCAGCTTGCTGCCAGGAGCACTGCCAGGGCAATATCCTGCCCTGCTCTCTGCTCAGCCCACAGAGCACGATTATTTCATTAATCTCATGTCCTCTCCTTCTTGGTTGATCCAGCTGCAATATTGCAGAAATAACTTCCCACTGCTCCCTGAGGAGAAGCAGACTTCAGAGGCCAGGAGAGCTCTTCCCTCTCCTCCCTGCCTGCAGTGGGCTGTGGGCCCCAGAGCTGCCAGAAGGTTTGAAACTCTTTGATTCCTTCTAACTCCTACAGTCAGGGATGCATAAAAAGCAGCTGATGAAAAAAAAAAACAAAAAAACCCCCAACCGGTTATTATAATCATCAAACTCTCCAAAATCCTTGCAACCTTGCAACTTAGCAAGGTCTGGATGAAGTCCTGTCCCCATCCCAGGCACCAGAAGGTCACCGAGCACCGGCTGGTGCTGGCAGATGCTGTCAAGCGAGCGGTGCTGTGGGTCATTCCCCATTCCCTTTGTGTCCCTCGCCCTCCTGGCTGCCTCCTCCCTGACTTTACTGCCCACACTCCACGCTGCTCCCTCTGCACGGGCCACGCTGCTGCCACGGTCCCTCTGGCTCCCGGGTGAGAGCCCTCCTGGGCTGCTGCTCTGGGGAGGCTCGGCAGCTGCAGATAAACGAGGAGCCAGGTGAACTCCTACTCCAGTTCCTAAAATACTGTTTTAATGCATAATATATGTCTGGGGGTAAATCTCTGTCTCTATTTAAATGTGGGGAAGAGCGCACTGCTGAATTTTAAGTACGTTATCACAGAAAACAATGACAGTGCTGAGTGAGTGACACGTCTAATGAACATTGCAAGGGGAGCAGGGCTGGCACTGCCACCCCCTCGTGCCAGTGCAGCCTCTGTCAACTGCACGGGGGATGCTTTTCCCAGGCGTAGGAGTGACAAATCATATGATCGATACGCAGGCTGATTGTGGTCTAATCTTGCTTAGCCCCAGTAAGCCCAGGATTGATCCAGATCTAATCTTGCTTATCCTGGACAAACCCAGGAGCAGATCCAGATCCTAAGGTAATGCATCCTATGCAAATCCAGAACGGCTCTATTGATCTGCTGGCGGGGTCGCTCTGTTTTGGCCTCGCTGAGGAGGGGTTTATCGGCATTATCTGCCCTTGATGTGTAATGCAATCAAAGCAGTTGATGAATCTTGATTAACTGCTGGCAGTGAGTGTCAGCAGCTCTGGCTGCAGGACTGTGCTGCTGCTCCAGCTGAGGCCACGGCACTTCCTACGCACGGCAGTACAACAGAGGGAGGAGGTTCGGTGCTGGCTGGGAATCAGGGCACCCTCTGTTCTCCTTTCACCTGGGCTGAGGGATCTTTCTGTGCTGTCTGAGGTGTCAGTGAGGCTCCTGCTCCCACCTGAAGTGCTCCTTGGTCTCCTCTGAGGCCCTGGAGGTTTCCACCTGCGACTCCAGTGAGCAGAAGGGCTGTGGCATCCGATGGTGTCCTCACTTTGCTGCATTGCCCCCAAAGGCTGCGCCCTGCAGCACACACGGGGCTGCTGCCCCTGTGATCCAAGGTGCTTCTGTTGAAAGGCCTTCTGCGACTCTAATAACTTCAGGAAGGAAAAAGAAAAAGAAAGTAATTACCTTCTGGGGTGGAATTTCTCCAGCCTTTACTCAGCCCACTCGGGAATTTGTCAGGAACATGGACTGCAGTTTTATTCAGCGATTCCTGAGTTATACCAGCACAGGGAAAATGGCATGTCTTGCAGCTTGATGTTTTTGTGATGTCTTTCTTTGCTCTCAGGTTTGAAAGAAAAATACCAGACCCCAAAAAAATCTCTCTTCAAAAGTAAAACTTGCCCTTAGCTTAATTCAGTGGAGACTTGAGCAGCTGCTCCTGCATCTCAGAGAAAAAAGGCCTCGTGCTATTAACATGTCTAAAGAAATTGGATGTAGAAATATGAAGGTCCCTCGCCTTTTAAGAGCTGCACTCCCTGCCTCCGGCTCCTGGCTTCTGCCGGAGCGGTGCGGCACTGTGGGATGCAAATAGGTTTCAGGAGCTGACCCTGCTGGGCTGGAAGGTGGATGTTGTACCCCAGCACTTTGAGGAGAGGCGCTGGGAGGTGATGAGGGGCTCTCTTCCACCCTACAGCTTTTGCAGCCCCATGCCAGGTGTATTGTCGGAGGCTGTGGGGCTGAATCCTGGGGGCTTGGTGCCAGAGCTGAGCTACAGCTGTGTCTGCAGCCTGGACCCGTATTTTTCAGAGTGCTTTGATCTGAAAAGTGCTTTAGCAGTGTAAATATAACCTAGAAGGTTCTCAAATGCCCCAGAAATGTTCTCCAAGAAAATATGCTGCCTTTCCCCCTCCTTTCCCTTGAACGGGAAATAATTCCAAATTCATCCAAATGTGCTTTTCTAATCAAAGGGGCCACTTTGTACTTCTGAATCCAAGGGGAGGGGATCGGAACACGCATAAAACAAAACTCCTTCTCAGCGCTGCTTTTGTGAGATTGATCTCCCGTGGCTGAATCCATCTGTGTTTCTCCTTTGGCGTGAGCGGGAGGATCTTCCCCCTGCAGCTGGGCACTTCACTTCAGAGGCTGAGCTGGTGCACAGGGAGGAGGAAGAAGTGCTGGAGTAGCCCAGGTTTCTATGGCAGTGTGTGCAGCAGCCGCTCTCCTTATCTTTCTAACTTGATCGGGAGAAATTGCTTTTGTCAATTTTAATTTCAGCTGAGCTGAGCAGGATAAACAAAGGGAGGTGCAGGAGAAGCAGATGGTTTGTCACAGAGCACAGAGCAGTCAGGAAGACTGTGCAGCTTTTTATAGCGTATAATGGCCTTTCCTTACATCTAGCTATCCATCACCATGTAATTCCCAAAATAAACTGGGATTGTGCAATATATGTGAAGTAACCCGAATGTCACAGCAGGTCTGGAATATTCAGCCTGCAGAAGTTCTGGCAGTGGTTGGGAGCATTCTCACAAAAGCTTTTTGCTGGTTGGTGTCGGCTCCGTGTTTGGAAAATCCCTGTGGCGGCTGCTCGTCCCTCAGCCGAGGCAGGGAAGCTCTGCTGAGTGTGGGTGAGACCTCCTGCACCCGGGGAGATGTGGCAGTGGCACCAGTGCTTCTGGGTGTAGCCAGGACAAACGAGGCGTTCGTGTCTCACCCCACAGCTCTCTTTTCGGATCGCACCAGCCAGGGCACCTCGGACCTGCTGGCCCAGGGGATGGGCACATCTCACGGCCCTGCTCTGTCTTTCCTCGCCCGTGTGGTAGCCCCACATTCATGGAGCTTTGTTATCCATGCAGGAATTGTTGTGAGGGTGGAGAATGCGTGCTTGACCTTCTGCCTGGGCTTGGGTGCCCCTACCGCAGGGAACATTTTGGTGACGGGCTGTCCCCTCCTGCCCTGTGGCATGGGCAGGGCTGGCAGGAGGCTGCCTGTGCCCAAGGAGCTCCAAGGCTGCAGCCACGACACCGTGCCCAAAGCAGCTGGGGAGACGTGATCTGCCCCAGGGCTGGTGCTCTCAGATCGTGACGCAGACTGGTGGATATTTGTTTCAATAAGAACCATGCCGGTGTTTGCAAACCCTTCTAAATTGCTCTCAGCAAGCGCTGCTGCGTCTGGAGCAAAGTCCGCCTGCAGAAAAGCCTGCGGAAGAGGAGGTCTGGGGGGCGGCAGTAGGAGCCTGAATCCGTGCCAGGTTTCCGTCCCGCAGAGCGTGTCGGAGCTGGAGCAGGGACGTGCTGTGGCTGCTGCCTGCCTTTGAACAACAGGCAGGCTGTCCCCGCTCCAGAACATCCCCATTAAAGCATCCCTGTGCAATTTCAAATAATGAGCAAATATGAAGAAAATCAAAGTATGTTTGAACTTCATTAATGAACAGAAAGAGGGTTAAATGTTTCCAATAAACTGTTTGCTGCAAATTTGCAGAATACCTAAACCAGCTCTGACCGTTGCAGCTCAGGTTCTGAAGCGCCCAAAGCCATGAAAATCTCAGTGCTGGAATGACAGGAGCAGCCAGAACTCGCCGGGCAGAGCTGCTGCTGGTGGCTGTGATTTCTGGAGATAGGCGTTTTAGTCAAAATCGCCGGGAGAGCGTTCCATGGCCAGGTGCGGGCAGTGACACCCCCTCGGGAGGGTGGCAGGGGACAGCCTGCTGTGCCGCTGGCCTCCCACGAAAGGGAAGATACGGTCCTGGCCTTGGAATAAAGCAGAGTTTAAGGGAGGCTCCCTGAGGGGTGGGGAACAGCTCGCATTAAAGAGGATGGTCCCATGGCATTTGTGTGCACTGGAAAGGACCCAATTAGTGTTTATTTCCCTGTATTTGCTGTTTACAGGGGCTGAGCAGTGGCGCTGCTGGCTGCGTGCGGTCCAGCCGAGCTCCCGGCGCTGCAGGCAGAGCTGGGACACCCAGCCTGGAGCAGCAGTGGGCTCTGCTTGCAAGGGCAGACGGAATTTCAACGAGCCGTGTTTTCATTCTTCAGGGCTGGAAATCTGATCTTGGTTACGGGCTGGCTGCTCAGGCCTTCCCCATGGACAGACGGATGGCAAGGACAGCTGAGCGCCCACCTGGCCTCTCCGAGCTGAGCATGGTGGGGTGCCCTGAGAGGGGCTGCGTGGGTCTCCAGCTGGTGGTGTCTCCACTGGGACCCCCAGGTGTCACCCAGTGCCATCCCAGGCTCCACAGCGCCGACAGCTGATTAGCTCGCTAATTAAAGTAAATAATGATGGCAGAGCAGGGGCACACGCTAGATCCCTACCATGACAGGCGTGATTTCACGTGGTGTGTCACGTAACTCTGACGCGGGGCTCGGCTGGGATTGCTGCTTTTCCCTTTGAACATGGTGCCCGCCCTAACTTCAGGGGTTATTTGCTCCCTGGCTGCAGGAGAGCTCCGTGCCCTGAGCAACAGCCACGGCTCGGCGGCAGGAGGGTCCTGGATGCTGTGTGGAGAGCCAGGGAACTGCAGAAGGGCTTGGGTTGGAAAGGACCTTAAAGCACCTGTCATTCCAACCCCTGCCATGGCTGGGGACACCTTCCACCCGATGATGTGGCCCACCGCTCCTTCCAAACAGGTCTTGAGCTCTTCCAGGGATCCAGGGGCAGCCACAGCTTCTCTGGGCACCCTGTGCCAGGGCCTCACCCCCCTCTGAGTAAAGAAATTCTTCCTTACATCTAATCTAAATCTCTGCTTTTAGTTTAAAACCATTTTCCCTTGCCTCATCACTATCTGCCTGGGGAAGAGAAGCGTCAGGAGGATGTACAGGGAGAGCCACGCTAGGGCAATGCCTCTCTCTGGGATCCTGCAGCGTCCCCCATTAATCCAAGCCTGGCTTCTTGGTCCCAGCCGTGCCCAGTGCCTGCGTGTCTGTCCCCAGGCTGCTGCTGCCTCCTGCTGCTCCTTCCCCAGAGCTGGGCTGATGGCAGGGATGTGTCTCCTTGCTCCTCCTGGCTGAGTGTGTCCAAGTGGCCCTCCTGAGTGTGTCACATATCGGAGCCTTGCTCCATCAGGTGGCTGCTGTCCCTCCCCAGGTGCCACCCTCGCTTTCAGGGGTGACTCATGTCTGCAGAAATACAAAATTTCCCCAAATGCCCTCAAACAGGAGACCAGTCTCTTGTTCTTGTTTACATCACCAGTAAACAAGAGAAGAGATGCACCTTTTACTGTTAATAGATTAAAATTATAGATGATCACAAAATAACAGCGTACAGAATACTTAGCTGATGTAAATTACTTTTACCTCTATTTCCTTCCATTATCCACCAGCCACGTACCCCAGCAGAGCTCTGTCCCAGGGAAACACCCGAGCTGGATGAGGAGCGGCAGGCTGGGTAAATGCTGGGTAAGATAGCACTGCTGATGGGCTGAGATGAGATGAAGTGTGAAAATCAGAGGGACTGGGAGATGGAAGATGCTACCTATCATATTATCTCTATTTCTTAAGAACAAAAAAGTCAGAAAGCTGTTTCTGTCTGATTTGTGGTCTTCTGTTCTGGCTATCGCTTGCTCCAGGACAGCATGTGGCCTGCAGAGCAGCGAGGAAAGTTTGCAGCATTGGCAACAACACTGTGTGATGCAGGAGTGAGCCTTTAAACAAGATTATTACTCATTTTACCAGGCACAGCTATCCATTATGGTTAATAAAACACCACATAAGTGATTCTCAGCCTGACCCAAACAATATATCTTGTGGCCCAGCTGGGCTCACTTTTATCCTGAGCCTCACAATCAGGGGATGTTGGCATCAGCAGACACTGAGAGATTGGTACCTGCTGGCATGGACAGCCAAGATCTGCCACTTCCTCTCCAAAGGGATGTGTGATGTGAGATGCTGGACGGGCACAGTTGTCACCTCCCTACCCGTCCTTCTCTGAAGGGCAGGCCCATGCTGGCTGTGGTGGCACGTTGTCCCAGGGTTCTGGGGACAAGGCAGATGCTGTGCCCCTGCTCCATGGCAGGCAGGTGACCTCTGAAGGGACTATGCTTTGTGCTTTCACCCTGCTGGAGCTGCGGCTGCTGTTTTGGGTGCCTGGAAGGGGATGTCTCCCCATGCCAGGGCAAGTGAGTTCTGCAGGCTGGGGAAGGGGAGGAGGCAGCCTGGGCTGCAGAAGGAAGGCTTGGTCACGGCACTCCTGGTGGAAATGAGGCTCAGGAGCTTGTGGAGGTGCACTGCTGCAGGGTGGTGACACGGCTGCTTCATCCTCATGCCTGAGCTGTCTGTGCTGCAGGACAGAGCCAGAGCCCTGCCTGCACACTGCCCTTGGCATCCAGCGTCCCACCTGCTCTGCCGGCACCGGCAGCAGCTCGAGGAGCGCCGGGGCAGCGGCAGCAGCTCAGCCCTGCCAGGATGCAGTTGCCCCACAAATGAGGAGCAAGCCCTTGCTCTGCAGCACGCTGGTGGCTGGCTGGGGGGGCTCTGCTCCAGGCCATCCATCTGGCATTTTTTGAGACGCTGTACTCATTTTTTTCCACCATGCCAAAACAAATCCTTGCAGGCCATTAATCACTGGCTTGGAACAGCATCCACCCAGGTTCAGTTGTGATAAGATATGCCAGCCCTTGTCTGACATCGTGTAGCCATTTCAAGAGGACGTAATTACAGCAATTGCTAGGCATTTTTCTAGCTTTTTCTGCCTCCTCTCTCAGGTAGTGTTATGTGACGAATCACTTTCCCTGACATCCCCAGCTCAGCTCAGCTCAAACACCCCTGGCAGCCTGGCTGTGCTCGGTGCAGGAACATCAGGCTCACCGCAGACAGCGCAGGTGGGGAGCCAGAACGTGTGAATCTCAGTTTGATGGTTGAAAATGACCCACACGGTGATGCTAGGGGAGAGCTGGGGCTCTGACGAGTGCATTTTGCAGTTTCCCTACGTCTGCAGTTGCAGAAGTGGCAGGGGAGGAGGGAATGCACCGGGAGCGGTGCCTGCACTGCCAACGGCCGGGTGTGGGACACGGGCAGGCAGCACTGAAATGCCAAAGCACGGGATGATGCTGTGAAGGCAAAACCAGCGAGGAACCAGAGCCAGATTCCCTGATGTGGGCACCTCGGTGGGAGGGAGCTGGGCCTGGTCTCAGCCTCGCGGCTCTTCTCAGCTGGTGCTGCATCTCCGTCGACAGCTCTGGAGCCAGGACAAATCGCAGCAGCTGAGGAACGCTGCCGAAATCCCCCAGCTGACGTTCAGGGCTGCAGCAGGAGGCTGTATATCCCAGCAATATATCCTGCCTGTTGGCGTGCTGGGCAGGAGACTTGCGGCTCAGGGGCAAACGCAGATGAATGTTTGGGAGCTGTCAGCAGCCTGCCAGTGCCAGGTATCCAGTTTGTGCTGGAAGATGGAAGAATGGCAATCTCTCTGATGCCTTGCATGGTGTCAGCAGCAGGCTAAGTAGCGTGCAGGAATAAAGGGGGAGAAAAGCAGAAAGAGAAAGGCAGAATAAGTGATTTAGCTCTGTTCATGGCTGTTTTGAAAGAGGGGATGAGTGTTGCTGGAGCGGCTGTGCGAGTTGGCTGAGCTCTATGTGTGAGCTGCGGAGCCGTTCAGACTCGAGACACTGCACTGCTCTGCTTCACTAAATCGCTGTCTTTCCCCAGGTGTCTTTATTCCCCGACCTTCACAATCTGTTTGTCCATGTGGGGACCTGGAGCCTGAATTAAGTTGTGCTATTTGTAAGCAGGGAAGAAAGAGCAGAGATTGTCCCATCACCTGGGATAACCTTCACCGGCAGGCGGGTCTCCTGCAGAGAGAGCTTTGGTTGCCTCTTAATTCATCCATGGCACGGCTGCCTCGCAGAGCCCGAGGCCGTCTGTTCCTCACCTGTGTGGGGTTTGTAATGCAGGCAGGGGTCCAGCGTGCCGTGAGGAGGGAGGGTCCAGCAGAACGCTGCTCTGCCCCAGCCCGGCTCCTGCACGTGCCAACCACACGCGTTCCAATTTCCTTGGGCTTCATTTTCTGCCCTCCCTCTCCTCTCCTCCTCGCTTTTAATCTTTGCTTAACTTGTTGTGCAGGCAATTGCAGGGCATTTAGCGCATGGTGATGTGTGTTTGGGGCCTGAGCTGGAAATACGGCTCATTATCTGGAGTGGATAATATTAAGCACTTTTCTCTGTTGGCCATTTGATCACAAGGTTATCCTGTTTGATGGTTTTATACCCTGGAATTGATTGCATGGGAAATATTTAGCCAGCATGGCTGGAATGTGTGTCTCCCCACAGGCTGCCAGGCGCAGGTGAGCTACTGCGCTCCGGGGAGCCGCTCGGGGGGTGATCAGCAGCCCTCTCCAGACCTTCAGGTCATCTTTTCTTGCAAGATACGGAATTAAATCAAGCAAGCTGCTCAGTGTTTTGGTGTGATCCTGCAGCAGCCAGTGGGACACAGCCCGGTGAGGTGGGGAAAAAGGCTGCATCACTCACTGCAGCCCCCTGAATCGTGCAGCATTTTTTGGTTTGCATCTTAGGTCCCTTAGAGCACCTTCCAGTGCCTAAAGGGGCTACAGGAGAGCTGGAGAGGGATTTAGACAAGGGCACAGAATGACAGAGCAAGGGGAAATGGCTTCCCACTGATGGGATAGATTTAGGTTAGACATTAGAAAGAAATTCTTCCCTGTGAAGGTGGTGAGGCACAGGCTGCCCAGGGAAGCCGTGGCTGCCCCATCCCTGGGAGTGTTCAAGGACAGGTTGGACAGTGCTTGGAGCAGCCCGGTCTGGTGGAAGGTGTCCTTGTCCATGGCAGGGGGTTGGAACTGGATGATCCTTGAGGTCCCTTCCAAGCCATGCCGCTCTGTGGTACTGGCTGCCCTTGCCTTGCTCTTGCCCCGCGCAGGCTGCTGAGAGGAGCTCTTCCCAGCTCCTTGCTGTGCCCTGGGCTGCTCTGTTCACACAGGATGTGCCTGCCTGGCTTCTCAAGTACCTTCAGAAAGCACCATCCGATTATTTCTCCCTTTCCCCCACGTTTTGCTGCCAGGCAGGCTGTGTAAATTGGGAGTGGGTCCAGCGGGCTTCCTCTGGACCGACACCAGTGTTGGAGCAGAGAATTAGTCCTGCACCTGTCACTTTTTTAATATAGGCTTTAAATCTGATTATGACTGCCTGTCTGGCTCTCCATTATGTGCTTCATGATTATTCAGCATTATGTAATCTTTGATAAAAGATGCTGCATCAGTAAAAGTGAATTAAACTATTGAGTGATAGGAGTTTATCGAATTCCTCAGAGTGATGTTGTCCTCTCTTTGGCACTTTAACCTCTTCAGTGGAAGGAGTGTGCCAGACACTGCCCTTGCTAACAGCCAGGAAACCCTGCTGACTTGGGTGGAATTGCAGGAGTACAAATAAAGTTAGATTTCAGCTTAGAAAGACAGTTTTTTATAGTCTAAAGACTCAATATTTTACAGCAGCGGTCTCTTATCTGCATTATGTGCAAACTGCTAACAGAGTTACACAGACAGATGTCTGCAAGTCTTGAAGATGCTCAATAAAGTTTGGCTCTCAGAGGGCTGACGTGCAGAGCTGGCCAGGATCTCCTCACTCCAAACTCTCTTGAGAATGGGCACTGAATTCCTGTGAAATGAAAGAGAAAAAAGTGTTTAATACTAAGCTGAATACTTCATCTTATTTTCCAAACACTCCCCTAAACACAAAAACTTGTGTTTTTCTCCATTTAGGGCTTCCCTTTCTCATCACACAGTAGATGTTTGATGGCTGAATGGTCTAGGGATTTTGCTCAGAGTTTTCCTATTTCTTCATTTCCTTTTTCTACCTACAGGTTTTTTTCTTTTTCTACTTCGCTGTGATATTAGAAACATTGCTAGGGGAAGAAAAAGCACAAACCTAACTGTAACTCCTGACACCAGATGCTTTGAAAAGCTTTCAAGTTGTGCAGAACTGGATAAGCAAAGAAAGAAAAAAATAAACCTACATCATTTATTTTACTTCACCTAGTAGCTAAAAGGAAAAGGTGCTGGAAAGGGGAAAAACAACACTTCAGAACTGCGAAATTAAAAGAAAGGTTCTGAAAAATTAAAAAGATAAAGTTCCTCTTTGATGTTTAAAACAAATTTCAATTTTTCAAACTATCTTGTGCGTGTTCTCGCCAGTTCTGCAGACAACTGGGATGCTGGGGAGTTGGCGAGTGGTGGCTCGGATGCCACCAGGTGCTGCAGGGACCTGCGGGAGCAGTGGCTGTGGAGCGATGCAGAGAGGTGTGGAGTCCCTACAGCCCACCATCCTCTGCAGTCCCACACGCTGGGAGAGGCAGGGAGGAAAGCAGGAGCTGCTCAGGCAGGAGATATCTGTGAGCAAGGGCCAGTCCTTGTCCTTTTCCCTCATCCCTCCACAAGGAGTGTTTAACAAAACCCCCGGCTTGCCAGCCCGCTGATGCCATAGTTTTAAATACACATGTTTCAGATGCTGAGATTTACTTCTGACAGGGATGAGAGAGACAGCTATAAATGCTGGGCTGGAAAGGAGTCATCACATTAGTGCTCAAACAAAGGGCTGCAAGCTGCACCGCTTGCTTATAATTCAAAGCTTTCCTTTTTCTACAGCGTGGGCAGAACCAGGACCTCTGTTCAGACCCAGCAATGAGGTGGGTGGGTGCCAGGTCGTTGTGCCGTCCTGCTCTTCAGCCTCCTCCTGTGGCCCCCTGGACCCCCAGGCTGATGCTGAGGGGCATCGAGCTGGCCCCAAGGGCGATGAGGCAGCTCCCAGCGGCAGCATGAGCTGGTGCTGCAAAATGGGCTTGCAGGGACAGCTCCTGCAGGGCTTTGGCCAAGGCGGACACGGGACCACCGTGTCACCAGCTCCCTCCCTCTAGCCAGGCCACCAGGCACTGATGCTAAGGGCATCATCAGGTGCATTGCAACAGGAGTGCTGGGCTTTGGATAAGCTAATTGTGTTGCAAGGAGTGGAGCGAAGCTTTTAGATTTCAGAGCCAACGTGTGGCATCTTTATTAATGTGCCTACTTGAGTTCCCTGGGACGCGATGTTTTCTCCTTACCCTGGCCATCCATCTGAACTGATAATAGGACTATTAATCCATTTTGTTGACAGCACGCACAGACCTCCAGTGAGGCAGGAGATGGGGAAGAGGTGGGGCTGCAATCGATGCTTGTTTTGTTCCAAAGGGATCCCGTCACAGCCTCTGACAAACTGAGCATTAGCTGGAGGTGAAAAGATGGAGTGTTCAGCAAGGTTACAGGTGATGTGCAGCTGGCCAGCTGTGGCCTGGCTTCTCCTTGGTCAGCTGGAGAGCCTCCTGCAGAAAAGCACTGAGAGATGAGATGCTCTACAAAAGCTAAACCTGGAGACCTTGCGCTCCAGGGCATGTCACACTGTTCAGGTTCTATGCTCAGCAACCTCATATCACTTATTAACTCACCTCTAATCCCCCTCCATACCCATACAGAGGTGAAGTTTCTCTGATTTCAGGGCCTTTTCAGCCCTGCCTGGCCATGAGGTGACTGGCACAGCATCCATCATGTCAGTGATTTCCTTAACAGAGCAGAAATAAATATATGCAATAAATAAAAAAATGCAGGTCTTTTACAGACGTGATATATAAAGAAATATTTCAGTGGAAGAAGAGCTGGGAAATGATGTGCATCCCTGCCCAGCTCTTGCTCCTCCACAGAGCCCCTGCCATTAGTTGATCCCAGGCGCCTTTATATTCAGACTGATCCTGTCTGGTTTTAAATATCTCAAGCCACAGAACTTTCTCCCTCCAGGGAACCACATCGCAGCCTCATAATTTTCGCTGTCAGCAGAGGGGATTTTTTCCCCTGTGACATTCAACCTAAATGCTCCATTTCTTCATTTCCTGTCATCCCTTCTGGTGATGCCCCTTGTACTCTATTAAATAATTCCTTCCCTCCCTCTCTATTTACTCCAACCAGATCTGTAAGGCTCTTAGTTTGTCTCCCCATGGACAGCTCTTAACCAAGCAATATATATATTTAAGCCTTTTAATCTTCTTTCAGAAATCAGTCTCTCCGTGCCTTTGATCATTTGTGTGGCTTCCCTCTGAACTGTCACCAGCACGTCTGTGCCGAGGGAGCGCTGCGCTCCTGCTCCAGCCACACCTGAGCCTCCAGCGCGTCCCTCGGGTGTGCGGGACCCGAGCGCCGGGGCTGATCGTGGGCACAGCAGTCTCTGCGTCCCCTCGCTGACCCTTGGCCTCAGGCCTTTCTCTGGGGGTTGCTCTGGAGCTTGGCGTGGCTTGGCTCGGCTCAGCGATCGCTGCCCGTCCTGCTGTCGGCTCCTACTCGCTTTGCATCCCAGCCGCGCTCGCTCACATCTGTCCAAGGCTCAGCTCCTTTCGCCGCTTCCTGCCCGTATTTCTAATCTCACTAGGCCCTTTTTGTGTTAATTTTCTATGCTTGCTGGAGCTCACGGCACCTCCCAGTATAGCATCATCTGCCAAATTCATTAATGTGTAGTCTACTCCCTCTTTCCAGGTCATTAATGAGGGTATTAAATGAGAGCAGCCCTAACCTAGATCCCTGCAGTACCCCATAAACACCTCCCCCTGCTTCTAATTACCCTTTGTTTATGATCCCTCAGCCAGGTTTTCAATCCACATGGCACAGTTCAAGTCATCAGAATTAATTTTTTCATGGAAGATTTCGACAAGGCTTTGCCCCCTCGTGCTGTCCACACCTGCCACCCCCCTCCCCACCATGTCCTACTGCCACTCCCCCGTGGGTTACGGTGACCCACGCTGGTGTTCTCCAGAGCAGGGAAGGAGCACCTGGCAAAGGGTTTTTGCTCTGCCGGTTTGGGCCCCTCTCCTCCAGGACACGGCAGCGGAGGCAAAGGGGCCCTGGGGGCAGGAGGGGGTACCCCTCGGGTGCCCCTGGGTACAGTGTCCCTCCCTGGACGGGTGGCATCTCATGGGGTGGCGTCCGTGGATGGATGCTGTCCTGGGAGAGGGAGTCCATGGATGGAAGCTGTCCGGGGAAGGTGCCCCTGGAGGGGTGGTGGCCCCGGACGGATGTCACGCGGGATGGGATCATGGGGGCGGTGTCTCTGAACGGATGCTGTCCCAGGGATGGTGATCGTGGATGGATGCTGTCCCTGCAGGGAGGGGTCTCCCGGTCACCCTCCGCGGGCTCTCCGAGCCGTGCGGGGCCGTGGCCGTGCCGTGCCGCCCGAGGAGCCCCGCCCGGCTCCGGGGGTCCCGCGGTCCCGGTGGTCCCGGGAATCGCGGTGGTCCCGGTGGTCCCGGGGGTCCCGCGGTCCCACGGTCCCGGTGCCGCCGAGCGAGGCCGGGCCGGTG